>CAXKVI010000006.1:27733891-28183740 GCA_964058755.1 Campiglossa producta | reverse complement strand
ATATGAAGAATAATGTATTTTTGTATTTCTGCACATACGCCATTTTACACATCAAGCACATACACGCTTTTGCACAAAACCATATGCTCACTCTTATATGTACATACAAACATACAATCTACATAATTTCATAATTTGCTAATGAAATCTAATTTGGAAAATATTAGGCACACCCTGATGTATGTTTGTAAAATAGAAGATATTTACCGGAATTTATCAGCGGCCTAACATCAGAAATTATTCTTGTTGACAACAACCGAAAGTTTACACAAACAAATTACCAGCATTCCAACTAGCAAAAGGGTCGGTCACCAACCCAAACAGCTTTGCTTGGCTACATACACCCGCATGCCTACATATTGGATCATCCGATGCACCGGACATAGCATAAAGAGGAGAAGGAAAATGCATTGTTAGCACGGCAAAAACAATAGGTGTTGGGAATGCAGCAAAATGAACAAATATCTTAATCATATTGACGTCACCAATATTTATGTGAACAGCAGGCCCAGCTGATCAAGGCAGTGCGAGCGAACAGCTGATGGAAGGCAATGGGGCATTCCAAGAGCAAGTAGTAGCAGTGAAAAAAACTGTTAAAACGTATGATACCAATTGCAAATATGTAAATGTCGCATATATACTTAAGGACGTAGGAATTAAGTTGGAAGATGCGCCGTTAAGTTAAGGGAATTAGTTTTAAGCATTTTATTGGAATTTGGAAGTCTGCCTGCGCGCAAAAATAGTATAAAAGGGCAATGATTTCAATAGAAAAAGAGAGTCGTTTGCGACAAACTAGGCATAGTAGTCGGGGTTCTCACCTCGGCGAATGTAAACCTGGGGTTCTCACCTCACGATTACTGAGATTTATATTCAGTGGTGGTTTTCACCTCCGCTGACTGTTGGGCCAAGCAGGGGTTTTCACCTCAGCCGCCTTTATTCTAGATCAGGAGTTTTAAGATATATTCAGTGGTGGTTTTCACCTCCGCTGACCGAAGGCCAAGCAGGGGTTTTCACCTCAGCCGTCTTTATCGTTATAGTAGGCGGTGGTTTTCACCTCCGTCGAACGTCGGGTCGAGTAGGGGTTTTCACCTCTACCGCCTGTATTGTAGTTAGTGAACTAAATCTAAGATTGTAGAAACCTTTTGAGAAAAGAGGACAAGGATCCCAACAATAAACTAAATTTGAATTCTAAACTTTAATCAGGGTCTTATCATTTGAGAGGAACCTTGTTAGGGAAGTTTATTTTCAGAACCCTGGACGGACTGGGTCTACCTCAGCTTTAAAGGAAAAGTCCGTCACAACCTTTTCAAAAGAATCCCACGCTGCTGCCTCCACTGGTGACAATAGTTCTTTGAAATGGTTATTGGTCATCATTTTCCTTATTTGCGGTCCCACAAAAATCCCTTCCTTTATTTTTGCTTCTGAAATCTCTGGGAAGATTGTCTTCAAATGATGAAAAGCTTCGCCTTCTTTGTCCAAAGCCTTCACAAAGTTTTTGATAAGGCCGAGCTTGATGTGGAGCGGAGGTAGAATTATTTTTTCCTTCTTTATAAGTGGAGAGTATTTTTACCCCAACTTGAAACTCGATTCGTTCTGGCCAATCCTTTATGATGTAGTGGTCTTGGCGAGCTCGGAGATCCCATTTGCATAGAAAGCAACAGTATTTTGTGTATCCACTTTGTAGACCACATAGCATTCCAACGACTTTAAGATCGGCACATATTTTCCAATCATGTTCTTCGTATTTGATTAACTTGAGCAATTTTTGCATTATCTCATATGTTTCCTTCGTATTTACTGCATGCGCGATCGGGATAGATGGCTTTTGGTTGCCAATATGCAATAATACGGCCTTTAAACTTAATTTATTGCCGTCTATGAACAATCGCCACTCTTTTGAATCATATGGTTGACCAAATTGTTTGAATAGACCAGCAACAGTAACAAACACTGTCCTCCTTCGTATAATACTTGGAAAATTCTTCGTGACGAGTTCTATAATATGTTACCTTAACATCGGATGAAACAAATTTAAATTGTTGCATTCGAGAGGCGTGTAGTTCGGCCTTTTCCTTTGACAACTCCAAATCCCTTATCCAATCATTGAGTTGTGCTTCTGACAAAGAATTTCTTTCGTTTTCCGTTTTAAATTCAGTACAACATGATGCCGCGTAATCAGATACTACTGTTGACAATGAAACTGGAGCCGGAACTAAAGTTAAATTTGATTCTGGCAATGTCGCTTCTGTTGTCTGGTAATGACACTGTAGATACGCTCGCATAGGTTACTTTTCTGGACTTTCCAACCCCAAGTACTTTTGTAGTACAGATATAGCAGTCCGTTGAATGGCAAGTTGGTTCCCTCCACTTCATTGGTGTAATAAATTTCACACGTCGCCTAAATAGATAGTTTCAGAAATTAGTCAGCTATGCATTAAAAGGGAACAAATTCCTAATTTTTACAACGTACCTTTTTGTTCCGGTTTCCGAAGAAATCAATTCGACTCGGCATGTGGTGCAAACAGTGTTCGGTGTCCATGGTTTTTCATTGTTTTTAGGCTCAATTCCAAAACACTTATAGTATGTAACTTTCAAAGGATTTGAAAACACACGTCTCATACTTTTAACAATAAATTGACCGCAGATGAAACAGAACATATCTGGATCATTTGTACACTCAAACTCTCGCGCCCTTTTATTCATTTTTTATTTTTAAGTAAATGACGGGTTATAAACTGCAATTATAAACTGAACAGTATCCGGCGAGCCTTGCAGATATTATGAAGGAACAAGGCGCATGTACTCTTATTTATACTTAGATCCAGTAAAAATTCAAGCCTACCTAAACAAAAAGGTTCCCTAGTTCTACAAAGAAAACACTACCTGCCTCAAAAATATGCTCTTGTTTAAAATGTACCTAGGTTTGAGAAAACGACACTAAAAGCTTTTTGTATCTAATAACTTTTCGAAAATCTACCTGCTAACTAACTGATATACGAATACTAACACATATGTACCAGTAGGGTACTTAAGTATTAAATGGATATATTTACTTGAATGCTTATAACTTTTGTATTAGTTCATCGATTTTGTTCACTGAAAGCTTGTTTTTTTTGTAATAAAACAGAGCTAAGGGGGGGGGGGGGGGAAATATCTGCTAAAAAACAAAAAGTTTTCGAGATGCTTCCTCGCAAAGTACACATTTTTTTATATTTTTACAAAAAAAATTTAAAAAATCCGTAATGATTGTTCAATATGTTTGAATCTGCAGGACATAGCAAAAAGTGTTGTATGTACTGATTATAGTAAATTTTATTAGGTTTCAAATTTTTCAAACCGTTTTGGAAGAGCTCAGTTTGTTCTTGAGATATACACGATTAAGCCATCTTTTTTTTTTTTTAAATAACGGTAAATCGTAAATATCTCACAAACGGTACCATTCAAGTAAAAATAACCTTGATTTTCGGAATTAGGAGGTGATTTTACATAGGAATTTCACTATGGCGTCTCTGGTGCATTTTGGCTGTAAACCAGTGTTATAAGTGTTTGTGTGAAGTAACAAAAGAGCAATTAAAAAACGGACTGATTCTAATCATAGTTTTTCGATCAGTTGGTCTTTGTGAATTTCATTGCTTTTTTATTACTTCTATGTATTTCTATTTTGGAGATTAAAAATATCCGTTTGAATACAAACGCTAGCTGCATCTAGCATATCATTGATTTATAAATGTTTGTGTGTAGGAAATCGATCTTGTGTGTTCTATCTATTTTAGGAATTAGTGTAAGTGTGTATGTATGTATGTAGCTTAGCATGTTCATTGAACAAAAACATCAAGAAGAAATGTTACAACAAGCGGGTAATTTGTATTTTAACTAACAGAGTAAATCATTATTATTGTTTATAAATTTCTTAGCCGTTTTCTCAATTTCCCAATTTTCATAATTTCTTAGCTGTTGCCAATTCGATCGATTGCAATGATTCATATGATGAAAATGAACAACAACATGGCGAACCAAACAGCAATAAAGAAGGTAGAACAGAAGTGGAATCAATGGCATTTCAACCAAATAGTAGTTTTGAAATAAAGCACAACTCTCATCATCATCATTTATTGGCGCTTAACCGCCTAAGCGATTTTGGCCGTTTCGTATCAAAGCACGCCAGTCATTCCTTTTTAGCGATAACGGACGCCAATTGGAAACCCCAAGGGAGTTCAAGTCATCCTCCACCTGTTGTTTCCATCTCAGTCGAGGCCTCCCCCTTCCTCTGCTGCCGAATTCAGGCGACGATAGGAAAACCTTCTGTGCTGGAGCTTCTTTGTCCATTCGCATAACATGGCCCAGCCAGCGGAGTCTTTGGGCTTTAATTCGCTGGACTATGGTCAGATCTGCGTAGAGCTCGTACAGCTCATCGTTAAATTTCCTTCTATACTCGCCGTTGGCATCACGGGAAGGACCATAAATCTTCCGGAGAACTTTTCTCTCAAATACTCCAAGGGCCATCTCATCTTCTCTTGACATTGTCCATGAATCTGAGCCATACATCAGGACAGGTATGATGAGAGACTTATAGAGCGTGATCTTTGTTCTTCGAGAGAGGACTTTACTTCTCAATTGCCTACTCAGTCCAAAGTAGCACTTGTTGGCAAGAGTGATTCTCCGCTGGATTTCTAGACTGATATTACTATTTAATACCTATAAGAATTCACACTCACAAATGTTCAGGATAAGCTCAACGTGGTGAAGAATCTATATAGGCAGAGGAGAAATTATTTTGCCGTTTTTAGTTCATTTTAAAAACAATTTAAATTAAAAATATTTTTTTATTCTATTTCTTATTTTATAGCTTTTGGTTTTGGGTCTGTGAAAATTTTCTAAGATTTTAATAAGATATTCTGTGTCTGGTTTAAAAAATCACTTTTTTATTATAAGTGTAATTTTCCGAAACGGATGTAAGCAACTTTAACTATGGCTGCGCCTGAATGTAGGCCACGTTTTGAAACTTATTTCGAGTAAGTGAAACCCGGATATTCGAAATTTCACTGACATTGACATACAGATGGCGCTAAAGTGAAACAGTGAAACTGTACCATTGATACATACTCAGATAGCAATAAGGACTAAACTTAAGATAGGGGATGATAATTGGGACTTTGGCAAATAAAATAATATTTTGGATCTTTTATCGTATAATGCATTGTCAGCGAAACCTGAACGATGGTGAAAATTTCAAATCCCCAGCTCAACTTGGAAAAAAATTTTTCAAATATCGCTTCCCTTGCGTCACCTATCGGAATAATTTTTTTTGTTATATTGCGTTGGGGCAGACAACGATGATGAAAATTTTAAGATCCTACCTCAACGGGAAGCTGGTTGAAAAACGAATATAACGACACCAAAAACAGGCCTTCGCATTTCTTAAAGAAGCAGCGACTAACGCGCCAATTAGCGGGTCCAATTTTTTTTAAACATTTGAATATTAATTAGGTAATACACAAGTTATATTATAATACTTATTTTTAATAATATTGTTAATTAATACATTAATTTGTTAAACAACTTTGTACCTAAAAATATTTTGTTATATTCAAAAGGAATCTAATTTCATATTTCAAGTTTCTATCAAAAATTTTCATTCAATGAAAAATTCTCGTAATAAACGTCTCAACAATTTTATAACAAAAATTAAATACTTTCATGAATAATTTAAATTTACATATTTAATTTAAAACATATTTGGCGCAGTCTCGTTATCGATCCGAAGTTTAATTCATTGAATAAAAACCGCGACTAAGTGTATTTTAAAAAATACTTAAAACTAGTATAAAGAAAAGAATCCTATTTAATCCAGAAGATTAAAAAATCGAATACATATAGGAGCACAATACTAATTAACTACAATCAAATATTAAAAGCAAAACACAAAAAGCATATCGAAAGGCTACTACAGTAGCAACCATATATAGTTATTTACAACAACAACACAATATATATAATATAAATTAGGGGAATCTAACGATATAATATAGATAATAAGGAGAGGCTATAAAAACAACAAAGCACTGCAAAGTAAGAACAACAATAACAATAAATTATTCACAACAACAAAAAGGAACTATAAACAACAACAATCAATTAGATATAAACAACAAAAATGAGCTACAAACAACAACAATAAACAACAATCAAAAACAAAAAGGAATTACAAACAACAACAACAATCAACTAAAGAGAACAACAGGAAATTATAAACAATAACAACAATCAACTACTAACAACAACAATTAACTACAAAAAACAACAAGGAACAACAATAACAAGCAACAACAACAATAAACAGCAAGCAATAACACCAACTAACAGACAAATATAACAACAATCAAAATATATGTAAGGGTGATAATACAAAAATGGATTTCCAATTAACTTTCAAAGATATAGTGAGGGATGCCCAACAAATTAAAGAATTTCGAGGTGATGGAAACTATGCTTTAACATCTTTTATTCGAGAAGTAGAGTCAGTTTTAATTTTAATAAATGGTGACAACAAATTAAAGATTATATACATAATAGAGTAGTTTTAAATAAAATTCAGGGATTAGCTTTAAATACTGTTTGGACATTAGAGCCCAATCCTTCTTGGCAAGCGACTAAACAAATTTTAATAAACAATTTCGGTGTTAAGGAATCTTATTATAGTTTATATAAACAAGCATTTTCCACTAAAAATTTTGGAATAGTAAATTATTATAATAAATTATGCGAAATTTTGTGTAAAATTAATGAAAAGTATGAATTTGATGAATGTAAACCCGTAGAATTCAGGCCAGTCAATGCAGAAAGCATTATTTTAAAAATATTTTTGAATAATATTGATTTAAATTTAGCATCGATTATGGTTAATAAGAATTTAACTAATTTGAGAGATGCTTTCAATTTTCTTGAAAGAGAGGGTTTGATAAGAAATTATGAAAATAAGATGGTTTATAATTTTAGACAAAATCCTTTTTCCTCAAAGAAAAGAACAAACTTTAACAAGAGTCCAAATTCACATTTTAATGATAATCAGGGATCAAATAAATTCAATCATAGCCATCAAAGAAATAATTACAGTAATAAAAATATAAATAGACCTAATTATAATAGAAATAATTTTAGTAATAGTTTAAATAATAATAACAACTTGAGTAATAACAATAACTTTAATAATAGAAATAATTTTAATAACAATAATTTCAATAATACAAATTTGAATAATAATAATAATTATAATAACACTAATTTTAGTAATAACACTAGTTTTAATAATAGAAATAATTTTAATAATAATAATAACACTAATTATAATAATAATTCTTATCCATATTCTAATTCGAGTTCTAGTAGAAATCAAAATTATAATCAACATAGAAATAATTATAATAATAGTAATACTAATAATAATATGGAAGTAGATCATATGAAAGTGAGACCATTAAATCAGGAACTACCAAAAAGTTCACATGCAAATTTTTATTTAACAGCCTCACGAAATCACTACCAATAATTGAATTAACAATAAATAATAATAAATTAAGAGCATTAGAAGATACAGGTTCTACAACTTCGCTTTTAAATCAAGAAAAATTAACTGAATATAAAAGAGTTTTACTTAAGAAAAGTATTTGTTTTTCATCAATAAATAGTTCAACAATAATAAGATATGAAATTATTAAAAAATTACCTAGTGAGTTTAATGAAGAGGGAACAATGTCTTGGAAATTAACAGATTTTAGTGGAAAATAATTCGATGCAATAATAGGTCAAAATTTATTAAAACCAATTATATAATTGGGTATGCTTCACTGCACTTCTCTCACCTTTTCACTTAATAGCTCAGTTTAAAATTAAATAAAACAATTTACTTTAAATTTGAATTAAACTTTAATTGGCGGGAGCGCAAAAGAAAATCGTGTGGCGGGTACAAAGGATGATACAATTGTGTTTTGTTTATGATGTGTGGGTGTGTTTGGTGTTGACATTTGGTGTATGTGTAATTGTGTTAGTGTGCGTGTGAGGTGTGGTGAGATGGCCGGCCGCAGGGTTGCTGCGAACGCGGCGGTGGTTACGGCTAAGTTAGCCATCCCGGCCCCCCTAGGCGAGTAATCAGCCTAGCAATCGCTGTAGCTGCTGCAGTGTCTCCACGACGTTGCTGAGCCCGGTTGGGCGTCGGTTGCGTTGCCTAGGAGGGTGCTGACGTGTTGATGTCGCTGGGTTCCGGTATCGTGCACCAGGATGATTCCACGCCTGTGGACGATGGTTCGGCTGCCATATTGTGCGTCGAGGTTGCGTGACGCGTGGTGGTTGCGCTCTTGGTCTCGCGTTGTTGTGTAGCGCTCGCGGTTGCGATCTTTGTCGCGCGTTGGTGCGTGAAGGCGGTGCCGCTGGGGCGCTACGCGTGGCGGTCCGGTGCAGGAGCGTGTGGTGTGGCCTGTCGCACAGCTGGCACAACACTTGAGAGATGCACGCTTCAGTGGTGTGCCACAAGGCCAAGCAATTTAGGCAGTAGCCGTGAGCTTGCGCTATCTGCTGCCTTTGCGGTGGTTGCATGGCTTTAAATATAGCGCACAGACGCAATGCGTGTGGACGGCGACATAAAGGGCAACGTACGCCATGTACCGTTACAGGATCCCTTGGGATCGGCTCTACGGTGTCCGCGGTGTCGTAGCCCTACGTGGTGCTGGCGATGGTGCAGTTGTTGCACGAGGAGCGTTGGCGCGAGGAGTTGCAACGGGTGTTGCACGTGCGCGTGGCACGGTGACCGCCGAGCGGATGGTTGGTGTTGGGGCGACTTCCTCAATCTCCATGTTTGTAGACATCTGTTTAGAAAAGATAATCAACTTTAGTGTCATGTAAAGTCATGTGGCCCTCGTGAAGGGTGGATACCTTGCCGCGGTACGAGGGCTTAAGTCGATAGCCACAGGGCTACGCTGCCCTTGTGATCATAGCTCCGTACGGCACTTCATCACGAGAGCAGCCTAGCCTCTCTGGCGCGACGACAAAGATCTTCCCCCTCCCAATCCAGGGTGTTATGCGAAACCGTGCCTATTGGACGTTTGCAGCCGGGAGGCAAATCGTGGCTGTATTTGAACGGAGCCTCTCTGATACCGGGTCGCCTCAGAGAGTAAGCATGGCCTTACCGCGGTACGGGGCTCTGCCGCGGCGGACGACACATTTTCCCCTACTCTTCCCTTGACCCTAAGCTGGCCGTGTCCGGCGATGGGTCGTACGAACAAGATGAACTCAAATTATCCAAATAAAAACGAAAAACCTAAAAAACAAACAACGCCAAATTTCACTCCTCAGCAAAGGAGAGCTATGGAGGAACAGGCGAGAAAGCAACAACAACGCCGGAGGACAACCTCCGTTCCACAATCAAGGGGGGGATCGACAGCGATGGCAACTACGAGTCGGTCAACCAACCCTCTATCGACTAAGATTGACTTGATGGGAGCTAGCACCAGTGCGGTCGCCAACGCAACTAAGCGGACAACGGCAGATGCTAAACTCCCATCAACCGCTGATATGAAAACCAGTATCTTTACGTCTGTGGCAGCGGTCTCACGACCTGGCCTCGGAGTTTCGAAGGAGAAGGAAGCTGCAACTGAGATTTCGGCAAGGAGAGCGACCGCGATGGCAACTACGGGTCCGCACTCCCAGGAGACATCTCCCCGCCGCTTCACATACCACGAGAAAAGATTGGCTGCAAAGATCCTGAAGAGGTATGAAGGAGTACCGCAGGAATCGCTGTCGCCGAATTCCAGTAAATCGGTAGAGCTAGCGAAAGCTGTGATACCGGATTTCCAAAATTCTTACATGCCAAAGAGGTTAAAAGTTAACCCTTTCAAGCGCCAGAGATCGGACCTGGAGTTGAATCCCCCTCCCAAGCGGCATCAGAATACCCCTGGAGCGGGCAAACTAAGCTTTGCTGAGGTAACCAAGGACAGGATCCTTATAGGCGTCCTGGACCGAGGCAATGACCGCCTGGCCATCCCTAAGGACCGGTGGCGTTACGTGCGAAATGAACTCGGCAACATTCTTCTCAATGTTGCTCCAGAGTTTCCGGGTAGTTCGGCGCGAGTAACGGATGCGGGTTGGCACCAGGGTCAGATTAAATTACTCGCATGCGAGGATGCAAAAACCGTAGCACTGTACAAGGCAGCAGCTGCTAAGCTGGGTGAAGTCTACAAGGGCGCAAAGATAGAGGTCGTCGACTGGAAGGACATTCCAGCTCGTCCAAGGGCAAGGGCGTGGATTCCGGCCATCCCTGACGAACCCGAGAGAATTCTCGGGATGCTACGGCTAATGAATCCGTCCCTGCCAACGCATGACTGGAGTGTCAATCTGGTCGGGGATGCGGTAGGGCCCGACAGACAGGTGGTGTTCACCATGAATAAAGAGTCAATCGAGCCCCTCAAAAGGTGCAATGGCCTAGTACACTACAGCGTAGGCCAGATCGTTATCCACGTATATCGTGGTGATGCTCAGCGCGCTGCCTTCTCGGCTGCTCCGGGGGAACCGGAAAACGAATTACCAGAAGAGGAAGCGGAGGATTCCGATGCGGAAAGCATGTTATCCGCCACGTCCCTTGGCGATAGTGCTGTGAACAACTCGGAGATGGAGGACAGCCTACAGGACGAGGAAGCCCTCGACGTCACGGTGGTAGCAGCCAACGCTGAGCGATTAACATCTAACGCTGCAGACAGCAAGACTCCTGCAACGCCATATCGGGCAGTTAATCGGAACAACTCGTCGTTGATAGGCAACCTCCGGGATGGGGCAAACCTCGACGATATGGGGACGGCAGGGAAGTCTGTACGCTCTCATGTTGGTGGTGCTTCAGATTAATCTGCACAAATCTAAAGTAGCTTCGGCTGCTTTAAGTAGTCGTCTTTCTAAAGGCGACGTGGATGTGGTCCTCATCCAAGAACCCTGGGTCAATAGCTCGAGAATCTGCGGATTGGGGACTAAGGGCTTCAAGCTCATTCGAGCCAGCGAGGAGAGCAAAGTCAGAACGTGTATTTTGGTCAAGTCTGAGTTGAACTCCTTTCTCCTACCTAACTACACCAATGGTGATATTACCGCTATCAGTCTAACGGTCGACAGCACCCGCCTGACGGTGGCGTCGGTCTATATGCCCTACGACGCCGAAGAACCCCCACCACAAATGGAGGTGAAAGACCTGGTGTCAAATTTCTGCACGGGTAATCTTATTATTGGAGCGGACGCTAATGCTCACCATGTCCAATGGGGGAGCTCCGACATCAATGCCAGGGGCGAGTCTCTGTTTGATTACCTCTTAACAACCAACCTGGTGATTTGCAACGTGGGTAATGAGCCTACTTTTATCACTAAGACCCGCAGGGAGATCATAGACCTCACTCTCTGTAGTGAAGGCGCTTATGAGTGGGTCAGAAAATGGCGGGTTCTGGAAGAACATTCTTTCTCCGACCACCGTTACATAGAAATGGTTTTAGACTTTATTGTAGAACAACCAATCATGAAACGCAATCCACGTAACACTGATTGGCAGTTACACAATGAAATATTAGACAGAGACCTCGCAGTACTGCCCTCACAAGCCCCCTCATCAGTAGAGGAGCTGGAGGATCTTGTTACTACATTTACATCGGCGCTCTCAAATGCTCTAGGACAGGCTTGTCCAGTGCCAAAACCACGCGGTAAACACAGGCCACATTGGTGGTCCTACGATTTGGACTCGCTCCGAATAGCATGCCGGAAACAATTTAACAAGGCCAAGAGCTTCGGCTCTGAGCCTCATTGGCACGAATATAAAGCTAAACTAAGGGCCTACAAAAAAGCTCTGAGACAGGCGAAGAGAACCTCGTGGAGAAATTTCTGCACTGGCGTCGAAAAGGTCGACGACACAGCGAGTCTTAGACGAGTCCTCTCGAAAAGTCAAACAACCATCAGCTATTTGCGAAAGCCTGATGGATCCTGGACCAGCACGGAAGAGGAAACCCTTGAGCTGCTCTTGAATACACATTTTCCGGGGAATCTGCATGATGCACCACTAGCACCTGCAACAAACCTGGCAGTAAATATACCCATCACTGAGGAAAGAGTAAGGTGGGCAGTTAAGAGCTTTGAACCGTATAAGGCTGCCGGGCCGGACGGGATTATCCCCGCGCAGCTTATAAACACGTTGGAGACATCAGCTAAATGGCTGGTATTTCTCTTCACAGCCTGCCTGGCTCTCAACCACATTCCGGGCTCCTGGAGAAGCGCCACGGTAGTGTTTATCCCTAAGGCTGGGAAGGCATCCCACTACGAGCCAAAAGACTACAGACCGATCAGTCTCTCGTCGTTTGTACTAAAAACCTTTGAGAGGATATTAAGCGACTACCTCTTAACGACTATTGATAGCAACCTTATCTCTAGCTATCAGCATGCATACACCAAGGGTAAATCAACAGAAACCGCTCTGCACAGCCTAGTGTCTGTCATTGAGAAATCGCTGTGTGAAAAGGACTACTGTCTCGTGGCCCTCCTAGACATTGAGGGGGCTTTCAACAATATAAGCCCGGAGGCTATCAACTCCGCTCTAACTAATCTGGGAGTAGATAGACCTCTAACTGGTTTAATTGACCAACTTTTAATGGGAAGGAAAATAGCTTCTTCACTTGGTACGGTTGAGTTATCACGCTATGTCACAAGGGGAACACCCCAGGGTGGTGTTCTTTCCCCGCTTTTATGGAACCTCACAGTCAACTCGTTGCTACGTGACACAAGCTGGGGGGGGCGGGAAGATAGTGGCATACGCAGACGATTTAGCTATTGCATTCAGAGGCAAGTTCCCACAAACTCTGTGTGACCTGATGCAAGTAGCACTGCGAGAAGTTTCGACGTGGTCCTCTCGCTGCGGACTTAGTATCAACCCAGGGAAGGTGGAACTTGTCCTCTTCACCAACCGGTACAAAATACCGCCACTAAGCCTACCAGAACTAGATGGCACGCGCCTGGGCTTGTCGGATAAGGCCAAGTTTCTAGGCATAGTTCTGGACAGGAAATTGAATTGGAAGGAGAATGTTCTTCAGCGCCAGAAGAAAGCTTGCATCGCTCTTTACACCTGCAAAAGAGCCATTGGCAAAAAATGGGGGCTCAGCCCTAGAGTATGCAGTTGGATCTACACGGCCATCATTCGCCCAATCATGCTTTATAGAGTCGTCGTATGGTGGCCTGCGCTGAGCAAGGCAACATACCTGAATCTGTTGCGGAAAGTCCATAGATCCAATATGATCTGTATAAGCGGTGCGCTAAGGACAACGTCCAACGAAGCCCTCCAGGTCATTCTGGGCATTTTGCCACTTGATCTGGACGGGTTTCGGTCAGCGGCGGCATCAGCTCTGCGCCTAAGAGAAACCTCCAGTTGGGCTGCGGGTACTATTGGACACTCCATTATTCTGGAATCTTACAGCTTTCTCCCTCTAAGCACAGATCGTTGTGCGACTACTACAGTCGGGGATAGCTGTTTCAAAATAAACATTCCCAGCAGAGAAGACTGGGAGAGGACGGATTGGTGTCCCGAAACAAATGGTGGCACTTCCATATACACCGACGGCTCGAAGTTGGACGGCAGAGTTGGAGGAGGCGTTTATTCAAGGGATTTGGACCTTGAGCTCTCCTTCAGACTACCTGATCATTGTAGCGTCTTCCAGGCGGAAGTCTCGGCAATCCTGGACGCCGCGGCCTGGTTAAGCAAACGTGTTATCGGAGAAGATATCGCTATTTTCAGCGATAGCCAAGCGGCCATCAAATCCCTTGGCTCATACACGTTCAACTCTGAACTGACGCTCAGCTGTCGTCGATCTCTTCAGGAGATGGCCCAACAGAACCGCGTAAACCTCATATGGGTCCCGGGACATAGGGACATTGAGGGAAACTGTAAGGCAGACGAGCTTGCCAGGCAGGGCACGACCAAGCAGGTTCTTCAGGATAAAGAGCGCTTAGGTATGCCGTTTGCCACATGCAAACTAATGCTGAAGGAGCACACACTCCGTCAAGCCAACGAAAGATGGCTGCAATCCCCAGGGTGTCGCATATCGAAACAAACCTGGCCAAAATGGGATCTTAAAAGGTCTAGACGCATTTATGCCCTAACTAGGAGGGAAATCTGCATATTGATAGGGGTATTAACCGGTCACTGCCTCATTGGTAGGCATGCAGAAAGGCTAGGTGTGCCCTACCGACGATGCTGCAGGAGTTGCAAAGATGATGAGGAGGAGGAAACAGTGGATCACCTCATCTGCAACTGTCCGGCTTTAAGCGGCGCGAGAACGCGCTTTTTGGGAGTTCCGTTCCTGGATAGTCTAAGCCAGATCGCGGAACTGGACATAAAGGACTTGATGGGCTTCATAAAGTCATCTAAGTGGTTCGAGGAGGAGTAACGGTGTCGGTTTAGGAGTGTCAGTCCCGGGATTCTGCTATGTGGAAAATCCCAACAACTCAGGGATTTTCCATATGGCTGGGTCCCGGGACTGACTTTCCTTGTGTTGGTGGTATCACAACGGGCCTTTCAAAACTGGCCTAAGTGTGCCTCTGCGGCAGCCACTTGAACCTAACCCTAAAGTCATGTGGGGTGCTTAATTTGAGCACTACATATGTGTATTTATATGTCTATTTCTTATATAAGGCGTGATCATTGTATATATGATAAGCGGTTTTATTTGCGGCGCGTGTTAGTATTCACGATTTCGAGGAATCTAGTCCTTCGAGCTACCTCTTTAGGAGAACGGTATTAACATCGAGTAGCATCATCGCTTGGATGGATGAATTGCTCTCTATTTGATTGTATTATTATTGATTTTAGATATTCGCGCGATTGGTATTGGCGGTATTAGACTCGGTTGGTAAAAAGCATAGTTTGACGAGCGGTCGCGTTAACATTCCGGTTTGTGTGCGTAGGTCAACTACCCGGATATGACCGTCGGAACCGTAGTGTACCTTTTCGATGCGGGCTAGCCGCCATTCGGTAGGTGGGAGGCAGTCGTCATGAATTAGGACGCATTCTCCAATTTTTGGAGCTTCTTGAGTGTTTTTCCACCGATATCTTTTATGGAGGTCTTTGAGATATTCCTCCTTCCATCGGCTACTAAATTCATGATGGAGAATTTTGATTCGTTCCCATCGATTTATGAGAGAGAGTGAGTCCACGTTTGGTTCTGGTATAGCCAGAAGTGGAGCTCCTCTAAGAAAATGCCCAGGTGTGAGGGCTGTAAAGTCGGAGGGATCTTGCGAGAGCGCTGATAGCGGCCGTGAGTTTAGCACGGCTTCAACTCGTATGAGTAGCGTGGTGAACTCTTCAAATGTGAATTTATATTTGCCAGCGGCTTTTTTAAAATGTGTTTTAAAGCTTTTAACAGCTGATTCCCATAGTCCACCCATATGTGGGGCGCTCGGGGGTATGAATTGCCAATTAATGCCTTGAGGTGCATATTTTTCAATGACATGCGGCGAGACTTCTTTTGCGAACTGTACGAACTCTTTTTCGGTTGCGCGTTGGGCACCGATGAAGGTTTTACCGTTGTCGCTCATGATTTTGGAGGGAAATCCTCGCCGTCCGACAAAGCGTGCAAATGCCGCGAGGAAAGCTGACGTTGTCAAATCCGAGCATAACTCTAAGTGCACTGCTTTTGTCGTAAAGCATACAAAGACAGCCACGTAACCTTTCGCTATGGTAGATGACCTTAGCATCGAGGCCTTTAACTGGAAAGGTCCGGCAAAATCAACACCCGTGATGGTGAAAGGCAGAGAAAAATTGCAGCGTTCAGGTGGTAGAGCTGCCATGATCTGCGTGCGCATCTTTTGCTTATGTAGCGTACGGACTTTACACGTAAAGATGCATTTTTTGATCAGAGGCTTTAGTCGTGGTATATAAAATTCTTGTCGGATCATTTGTTGCATTAGCCGGTGTTCGGCGTGTACCATTAAAAGGTGAAGATACTTAATAAAAAGCATGGCAAATGCTGATTTTTCAGGTATTATTATGGGATGCCGCTCATTGTAGCTCAGGCTGGAGTTCGCTAGCCTTCCGTTGGCGCGAATCAGTCCTTTCGAGTCTACAAAGGGGTTAAGCACTAATAGAGCGCTCTTTTTGTCAATAGGTTTTGACCCCATTAGCAGTGTTCGTTCACTGTTATAGTATCGAGTTTGCGTGGACTCGATTATAGCTATTTTTGCCCGCTGCAACTCTTGGTGCGTTAGAGCATAGCTTTCGGTATTAGGTATTCCCTGCACTTTGCTCTTTAAGCGATTTACAAATTGAAACATATACGCTATTACCCTTAAGGCTCGGGGGAACGACGAAAATCGCTCTAGGATATCCGTGTCCTCCAGAGTGGCATGAAAGCCTTCGATTCTTCGACTTTCTGGGGCTATGATATTTCGTGCAGGTGATTTTGGCCACGCTTCTTGTGGTTCTACTAGCCAGCTTGGGCCGTTCCACCAAAGTGTTGTGGTTGTTAAGTGCAATGGTTTGCAGCCTCTTGTGCCAAGATCCGCAGGGTTATCAGCACTGGCAACATGCCGCCAAGTTGCTGGTCCTACTAAATCAATAATTTCAGCTGTGCGGTTTGACACGTATGTTTTCCACGTATGTGGTGGTTTTTCTAACCATGCTAGGACGCTTTCTGAATCGGTCCATAAATACAATTTCCTATTGCTCAGGTTCAGGTGTTTTTGTACGGTCGAGGCTAGTTTTGCGAGCAGAAGTGCGCCCTAACTAGGAGGGAAATCTGCATATTGATAGGGGTATTAACCGGTCACTGCCTCATTGGTAGGCATGCAGAAAGGCTAGGTGTGCCCTACCGACGATGCTGCAGGAGTTGCAAAGATGATGAGGAGGAGGAAACAGTGGATCACCTCATCTGCAACTGTCCGGCTTTAAGCGGCGCGAGAACGCGCTTTTTGGGAGTTCCGTTCCTGGATAGTCTAAGCCAGATCGCGGAACTGGACATAAAGGACTTGATGGGCTTCATAAAGTCATCTAAGTGGTTCGAGGAGGAGTAACGGTGTCGGTTTAGGAGTGTCAGTCCCGGGATTCTGCTATGTGGAAAATCCCAACAACTCAGGGATTTTCCATATGGCTGGGTCCCGGGACTGACTTTCCTTGTGTTGGTGGTATCACAACGGGCCTTTCAAAACTGGCCTAAGTGTGCCTCTGCGGCAGCCACTTGAACCTAACCCTAAAGTCATGTGGGGTGCTTAATTTGAGCACTACATATGTGTATTTATATGTCTATTTCTTATATAAGGCGTGATCATTGTATATATGATAAGCGGTTTTATTTGCGGCGCGTGTTAGTATTCACGATTTCGAGGAATCTAGTCCTTCGAGCTACCTCTTTAGGAGAACGGTATTAACATCGAGTAGCAACATCGCTTGGATGGATGAATTGCCCTCTATTTGATTGTATTATTATTGATTTTAGATATTCGCGCGATTGGTATTGGCGGTATTAGACTCGGTTGGTAAAAAGCATAGTTTGACGAGCGGTCGCGTTAACATTCCGGTTTGTGTGCGTAGGTCAACTACCCGGATATGACCGTCGGAACCGTAGTGTACCTTTTCGATGCGGGCTAGCCGCCATTCGGTAGGTGGGAGGCAGTCGTCATGAATTAGGACGCATTCTCCAATTTTTGGAGCTTCTTGAGTGTTTTTCCACCGATATCTTTTATGGAGGTCTTTGAGATATTCCTCCTTCCATCGGCTACTAAATTCATGATGGAGAATTTTGATTCGTTCCCATCGATTTATGAGAGAGAGTGAGTCCACGTTTGGTTCTGGTATAGCCAGAAGTGGAGCTCCTCTAAGAAAATGCCCAGGTGTGAGGGCTGTAAAGTCGGAGGGATCTTGCGAGAGCGCTGATAGCGGCCGTGAGTTTAGCACGGCTTCAACTCGTATGAGTAGCGTGGTGAACTCTTCAAATGTGAATTTATATTTGCCAGCGGCTTTTTTAAAATGTGTTTTAAAGCTTTTAACAGCTGATTCCCATAGTCCACCCATATGTGGGGCGCTCGGGGGTATGAATTGCCAATTAATGCCTTGAGGTGCATATTTTTCAATGACATGCGGCGAGACTTCTTTTGCGAACTGTACGAACTCTTTTTCGGTTGCGCGTTGGGCACCGATGAAGGTTTTACCGTTGTCGCTCATGATTTTGGAGGGAAATCCTCGCCGTCCGACAAAGCGTGCAAATGCCGCGAGGAAAGCTGACGTTGTCAAATCCGAGCATAACTCTAAGTGCACTGCTTTTGTCGTAAAGCATACAAAGACAGCCACGTAACCTTTCGCTATGGTAGATGACCTTAGCATCGAGGCCTTTAACTGGAAAGGTCCGGCAAAATCAACACCCGTGATGGTGAAAGGCAGAGAAAAATTGCAGCGTTCAGGTGGTAGAGCTGCCATGATCTGCGTGCGCATCTTTTGCTTATGTAGCGTACGGACTTTACACGTAAAGATGCATTTTTTGATCAGAGGCTTTAGTCGTGGTATATAAAATTCTTGTCGGATCATTTGTTGCATTAACCGGTGTTCGGCGTGTACCATTAAAAGGTGAAGATACTTAATAAAAAGCATGGCAAATGCTGATTTTTCAGGTATTATTATGGGATGCCGCTCATTGTAGCTCAGGCTGGAGTTCGCTAGCCTTCCGTTGGCGCGAATCAGTCCTTTCGAGTCTACAAAGGGGTTAAGCACTAATAGAGCGCTCTTTTTGTCAATAGGTTTTGACCCCATTAGCAGTGTTCGTTCACTGTTATAGTATCGAGTTTGCGTGGACTCGATTATAGCTATTTTTGCCCGCTGCAACTCTTGGTGCGTTAGAGCATAGCTTTCGGTATTAGGTATTCCCTGCACTTTGCTCTTTAAGCGATTTACAAATTGAAACATATACGCTATTACCCTTAAGGCTCGCGGGAACGACGAAAATCGCTCTAGGATATCCGTGTCCTCCAGAGTGGCATGAAAGCCTTCGATTCTTCGACTTTCTGGGGCTATGATATTTCGTGCAGGTGATTTTGGCCACGCTTCTTGTGGTTCTACTAGCCAGCTTGGGCCGTTCCACCAAAGTGTTGTGGTTGTTAAGTGCAATGGTTTGCAGCCTCTTGTGCCAAGATCCGCAGGGTTATCAGCACTGGCAACATGCCGCCAAGTTGCTGGTCCTACTAAATCAATAATTTCAGCTGTGCGGTTTGACACGTATGTTTTCCACGTATGTGGTGGTTTTTCTAACCATGCTAGGACGATTTCTGAATCGGTCCATAAATACAATTTCCTATTGCTCAGGTTCAGGTGTTTTTGTACGGTCGAGGCTAGTTTTGCGAGCAGAAGTGCGCCGCATAGCTCGAGCCGTGGAAGGCTTACGGTCTTGAGGGGTGCGACCTTGCCTTTTGCTACTAGTAAGTGGCTGGCAGTTTTGCCATTGTGCTGACTTCGCACATAAATCGCTGCGCAGTATGCTTTTTCAGAAGCGTCGCAGAAGCCATGTAGTTCGACTTGGTGATCAGGGGCGAAATTTACCCACCGAGGTATTTGTATCTCGGAAATAGTATGCAAGTTGTTTGCAAATTGGGACCATTTTATTAAGCGGAGTGGTTTAACCACTTCGTCCCAATCGGTTCCATCTAGCCATAATTCTTGTATCAAGATCTTTGCTTGAATCATAATTGGCGCAAGCCATCCTGCGGGGTCGAAAAGTTTCGCCACAGAGGACAGAATTTGCCTTTTAGTTTTTGCAGATATCGACTCCAGAGTGTATGAAAATTGGTCTGATATTGCATTCCATTGTATGCCCAAGGTTTTGGTGGTGCTCTCTTTTTCAAATTTTAGAAAATTGGTACCTAGCAGATTTTCCTTTTTTATATTTGCCAGTATTTCTGGATGATTGGAAGTTATCTTTTTTAATGGAAACCCTGCTGAGTCGAGAGCTTCGATAACCTGAGTTAGTGATTCGCACGCTAAAGGAAGGCTATGGCTTCCCGACAGTATATCGTCCACGTACGTTTGAGAGCTAAGCACCGGAGCGGCTAGAGGTAATTTAGCTTTTGTGTCCTTTGCCAGTTCGTGTAATGTACGAATGGCTAGGAAGGGGGTGCAGTTTACGCCAAATGTCACCGTTTTTAGTCTGTAGTCGCGTATTGGACTACTAGGTGAATTGCGAAATATAATTCGCTGGTACTCTTGGTCGTCTTCATGTACTAGGATTTGCCTATACATTTTCTCGACATCACCATTGAAAACGTATTTATACATACGCCACTGTAGTATAAGTAGCATTAAATCAGGTTGTAATGTTGGTCCCGTGTATAAAACATCATTTAGGGAGTTACCTGAGCTTGTGCATTTAGATGCATTAAACACCACTCTTACCTTTGTTGTAAGTTTTTCCGGTTTTATAACCGCGTGGTGTGGAAGATAAAATGAGGCTTGTTTGCCATTTGTTATTTTTTCATAGGAATTTACTGATTCCATATGATCAAGTTGTAGATACTCCTCAAGAACATTGTCGTATGAGGTTTTTAGCTCGCTTTTTTTAAGTAGGTTTCTTTCCATACTTAGAAACTGCTGTAGAGCTGAGGTTCGTGAGTGACCCAAGGCGAGTGTATCAGGAAATTGTTGTTTAAATGGTAGTCGTACGACGTACCGCCCGTTATCTGATCTTGTAGTTGTGGCTTTGTAGAAGTCTTCACAATACTTATCGTCAGCTGTAGTAACGGGAATTGGAGGGAGTTCTTCGACTTCCCAGAATTTTTTCAATTGTGAATTAAGATTTTCGTTTGAAATATCTTCCACTTGCGTTGTGAACGTAGAGAATTTCTCTTTGACTTGACCGCTTAAAATCCATCCGAAGATGGTATTTTGGGCTAATAGGTTGTTGGAGATTTTTTCAACACCTTGTAGTATTATTTGGGGGATTAGATCGCTTCCCAATAATATCTCGATTTGATCGGGGGTATGGCAATTGGGATCGGCAAGTTTCAGATGTGAAAACTTTTGCCAGTGCTCGCTATTTATATTATAGCTTGGGAGCATGTTTGTTAGTCGCGGCAGAACTATAGCTTGTGCTTTTATTCTTTGATCCGCATTTGAAGATATCAAGGTAATGAGGCAGATTTTATTTGAGTTTTGTACTACTCTTCCACCCATTCCTGAGATTTCAAAGTTGGCTGATTTGGTTGGTAGATTTAATGTTTGTTGGACCTTCGATGCTATAAAAGATCGCTGTGATCCTTGATCGATTAAGGCCCTCAGCTTAAATCGTTCTCCTCGGTGTTCGATGGAGACGATTGCTGTAGGTAATAAAGTTTTGCTTTCATTTTCTGAATGAAGCGTTTGTATTCTGGCTGCTTTTGAGCAGCATGGTTGTTCTTGACAACTTTCAGGACTTTCTTTTTCGATATTTTCAGGACTAGCTGTTGCCGCTAGTCCAGTAGTTCTATTGAAAGTTCGACTATTTTGAGAGTTGTTGTGTTTGTTGATGTGGAGCATCGAATGGTGTCTCCCTTGGCAATATGCGCACTTATATGTACTCGGACATCTCTGTACTGGGTGACTATTCGACAAACAGTTTGTACAGAGGTTCTTAGTCCTGACTAAGTTATTTCGCTCGTTTATTGATAATTTTGTAAATTTCTCGCAAGATCTTATTGAATGGCCTCCGTTACACAGTTCGCATGACAAATATCTATGTTGTTCAGATGTGAACGATTGATTTTTGGTGAAACTTTTCTTGGTTGAATTAAAGTTACTCCTGTTATGGGAGTTAAAGTTACTGGCTTGGGGTTTAAAGAAGCTTTTGTTTTGGTATTCATTTGAGTTTTTCGGCTTTGTTTCTTTTGTACCTACCCGTTCTGCGATTTCGAACTGGGTGGTGAGGAAATCTTTCATTTGTTGCCACGTTGGGCATTTTTTACGGGATGAGAGCGATTGCTCCCATAAAATTAATGATTTTTCTGGTAATGTGGCAGCACAAATATTGACCAGAATTGGGTCCCAGTTTTCAGTGGGAATTTTTTGGGTTTCTAGAACCGACAAACAGTTTGTTACTGTTGATTGTAATTTGAGAAATTCCTCGCTAGTTTCTTTTTGAATTTTTGGTAGATTCATTAATGTCGTTATTTATTTATCGACTAATACCCTTTCATTTTCATATCTAGCTTTTAACGCTTCCCATGCCAGGTTAAAATTGTCATCGTTAAGTGTGAACTGTTTTACTATTATCCCTGCTTGACCTTTAGTTTTATTTCTTAGATGATATAATTTTTGCGCTTGTGATAGCTTTGGGTGGTTTATGTAAACGGCTGAGAACATATCTCGGAACGACGGCCATTGCTCATAACCCCCATGAAATACTTCAGTATCACAGGCCGGCACTTTGAGATATATGCCTGAATTTGTTTCTTTGCTTTGTGTTTGGGGCAGCTCTACTCGTTGTTGAGTAGGTGCAATAATTGGCCTTAATAGTTTTAGTTGATCGGAGATCATGGCCTTTGTTTCTTCATAACGGTCTAAGCAGTTTTCATACTTTGAATAAGCCGATTCTTTAAAATTTTCTGGCAAGTCAGAATCATCGGTTTCGATGATTGCGTCATATGCCGTTTGGAGCCGTGTCCAAAATCTGTCAAGAGATTTGTCTTTGACTTCTAGAACCGATTCCGTATTATCCTCTATAGGGATTGAGGCGAATCTAGTGCAGTATCTTATGATACTGTCACTTTCAGTTATGAATTTTGCTGCTGAAAATTCTTTGCCCTTTTTTTGCTTTCCACCCTGTTTTGAGCGGGTGCCGTCAGCAGGGCTGCCTTGAGGCTTTTCGTCTTCACCCAGTTTGGGTGGCTCCACTACGATATGGGGAGATTTTGGGTCGGACATTATGTTTTTGAAATTTAATAAATATAAATATTATTAAACGTTTTTTTTTTTTTTGTATTGCCGAGTTTTATTCTATCGGTCGTTATTTTTTTTCCGCGCGACTGTCGGTTTGTAGTCGTTAACGATTTGATCTGTTAATATAAATAGATATCAATTTATATCAATGTCTGTATATTATTCAATAATAGAACTAATTTTTATTGAATCGGGATTTTATTGCTATCGCTGCTTTTATTTTGCACGCGAGTATACTTTCTACCTTGGCTTTTTATTGTGAAATAATGCAAAAGGCTGATTGAAATTATTACCGCTTATTATTTCCTTATATAATTTTTATAAGTACTTACAATATTTTTTGTAAGGGATTGTCAATCTATAAGTACTATCGCAATTTTTTGTTGGGTATATCAGACCGGTTACCCAAATGTAGTTATGTATATTTTTAAGTATGTTTGAATGTTTATAAGTTAGCGGGGGTGACTTTTTGCCTATAAGTAAGTACAAAGCTAGTTTCAATACAATTAAGTGCAAGGAACTTTGTTGTTATTTTTGTGTTTTTTTTCTCTTGGGATGCTGTTGGGAGCTTTTTCCCTAATTTGTTTGTCCGTATATTTTTTGTTGATAATCACTCAGTTGTTTTACTGGGAGAACAGAAAATAGCTTCACTAACAACTTTAATATTTTGGTTTGATTTTCTTTATTCTTTCTACTGCTTATTTTGTTAGTGCAATCCTGCCTTTGCTTGATTTATGTGCACAAGGGAATGCAAGCTAAAGGGGGTATTGCCGGTAAATTGGCAAGTCAGACTTGAAACCTATATTTTGTTTTTGTAATATTTAATTTGTGCTTGACAACACGAAAAATAAGCAGTATGTCCGCGGTGAGATTTTTTATTTCTTTTAGTAAGTATTTGTTGTAATACTTAATGCGGGACTTCAAATGGAAATTATTATGTAAATATGTATTTAAATATGTAGGATGGTCGGACTTTGACCGGGAAGCAAATATTTATATGTAGATATATATTTTTTTCACGTAACTTTTTTTTTTTTCGTATTCTAATAGAAAATTCTTAGCAATATTAAATATTTGAATATATGTATGTATATACTTTTATGTGTAACGGTTCGATTTTGGGTGATACGGATTTATGGAAAAAATCCGTAGAAATACCAAATGAACGTCTTAGTAATTGGAAATAATACAACTCACCGCTTTTTTGCAAGGGTTAAGGGGGAATTTACTTATCCTTGTTTGATAATAAATATTTAATGTTGTTGTTTTTGTAATTCCTTCCCTCGCTTTTTGCTTTCATGTGTTCATTAGCAATTTGTATTAAGTATTTTTGTATTTTTTCGCGCCCGGTTTTATATTGGCAGATTGTAGTTTTTTGTTGTTGTATTTTAGTTTTTTGTTGGCCGGCGCGCCCGAATATTTTATAATATTATTTTGTTTAAATGTTTAGGTTTAATTAATTACTTTAATTATTATTATTATTTTTTTTTTTCAATCACCCTAATGTTGGGTTTTACTTGTGAACGTTTTGTTTTTGTAAATTTTTTGTTCAACTTGTTTCTTGTGGACTGTATATTGTCTCTTTATGTTGATTTATTTGTTCACTTTTATAGATTTTTTTTCACTGTCCATATTTATTGCGCCTTTTTTGTTTTATTGTTGTGGACTTTTATTTAATATTCTTTTTTTTCACTGTCCATAGGTGCTGTTCACTTAGGCGAAGATGGACCATATATAATTGGGTATGCTTCACTGCACTTCTCTCACCTTTTCACTTAATAGCTCAGTTTAAAATTAAATAAAACAATTTACTTTAAATTTGAATTAAACTTTAATTGGCGGGAGCGCAAAAGAAAATCGTGTGGCGGGTACAAAGGATGATACAATTGTGTTTTGTTTATGATGTGTGGGTGTGTTTGGTGTTGACATTTGGTGTATGTGTAATTGTGTTAGTGTGCGTGTGAGGTGTGGTGAGATGGCCGGCCGCAGGGTTGCTGCGAACGCGGCGGTGGTTACGGCTAAGTTAGCCACCAATGAAAGCAGTAGTAGATATGGAAAATGAAACTATAACTATAAACGGTAGTATTATAAAATTTTTGCAATCATGTCATTATTCATATAACGAAATTCATAAGTTAGAAATTTGCGATATTGCTAAAATAGTTCTCGAATGTATTTATAAAGACCTTAATAACGAAGAACAAGAAGCCTTAAAAATATCCTTTCTTCTTTTAAAGAATTAATTTATATATAAGGACAACTTCTTACAAGCACAAATGTTATTCAACATGACATTAAAACCTCTGTCGATAAACCAATATATTCTAAAATATATCATTATCCTCAAATAAAAATAAATCTCCTTACAACAGTCCTTTATGGATTATACCTAAAAAAATGGATAATAGTGGAGAACAGCAATGGAGAGTTGTTATAGATTATAGGGCTTTATATTACCATAGATGATAAATTTCCAATTCCAAATATAGGAAACCTTTTAGACAAGTTAGGACGTTCACAATATTTTACTACAATTGATTTAGCGAAAGGATTTCACGAAATTCTTGTAAAGGAGGAAGATTGTTTAAAAACAGCTTTTTCTACTCCTTATGGGCATTGTGAGTTTGTTCGAATGCCATTTGGATTAAGGAATGCCCATGCAACCTTTCAAAGGCTTATTAATTTTGTATTAAAAGATTTAATAAATAAGATTTGTGTTGTATATCTTGATGATATATTAATTTTTTCGACTAGTTTTCAAGAACATGTAAATGATATAAAGAGAATTTTTTCAAAATTGAAGGAGGCAAAACTTCGTATTCAAATTAATAAATGCAAATTTTTTGCAAAGAAACATTGTATTTAGGGCATGTTTTAACAACTGAAGGTGTTAAACCAAATCCAAAGTTGACCAAATTCTAAAACTTCAAATAACAAATTAAATCATTTTTGAGTATAACCGGATATTATGGTAAATTTATTAAAGATTATTCTAGAGTAGCCTATCCATTAATTAAATATTTAAAGAAAGACATGAAGCTTAATTTAAACGATTCAAATTATATAAATGCTTTTGAAAAGTTAAAAACTATTTTAACAGAGGAACCAGTACTTAAGTACCCAGATTTTAGTAAATCTTTTCAATTAATTACTGATGCAAGTATTAATGCAATAGGTGCTGTTTTACAACAAAAGCAACATCCAATATGTTATGCTAGTAGAACTTCAAATGACCATGAAAAAAATTATTCAGTAACTGAAAAATACCTTTTAGCAATAGTTTGGGCAACTAGTTATTTTAGGCCATATCTTATAGTGCAAAATTTGAAATTTTATCAGATCATCAACCATTACGATAGGTTTTTGTTAAATATCAGGGTAAAGCAATGAATCCACGACTTTATAGATGGTTAATAAAATTAAGTGAATATAATATCACACTTAATTATATTAAAGGTAAAGAAAACCAAGTAGGTGATTTTCTCAGTAGGATAGACGCAAATACAAATGAAATTAATATGTTATCAACTTCTTCTGAATCACTTTTTAATAATGCAAATACTGAAATAGAAACAATTCATTCGCAAGAAGAAAATGTACAAAATTATTTTAACATATTAGATACTGTAGTAAATAGATTTAAAACACAAATAATATTGACAGATAATAACAAAAAGAAATAGATTATAAACATAATAATATGAAAAATTTTATAAGTTCTTCTGATTTAGAAAGTAATTTGGAGGACATATTACAGCGAAATATTGTTAAAGGTAAAATTGGAATATATTCGGAATTAGAAAATAGTAAATATAATATTTTGCAAAATAAAATTATTCAAATGTATGACGGTATTAATAATATAAAATTTTATCGATGTTCATTCCATGCTAAAGATGTTGAAAATGAAGCTTATAAATTTATACATAATTATCATAAAAATGAAGCAGGACATACAGGAATAATTGAAAATTATAAGGGACTTAAAACATTGATTTATATACCAAATTTAAAACTTTTGATAAATAAATATATAAATAATTGTTCAGTTTGTACTAGGGCAAAATATGATCGAAATCCAATTAAAGATAAATTTAAATTAACAGAAACGCCAACTGATATTAAACAAATTGTGCATATGGATATTTATACAAATTCAAAATCAAATTTCTTAATTTTTATTGATAGATTTTCCAAATTTGCAACGGCTTATTATTTAGAGGATATAAATAATCAAACAATTATAGAAAAATTAAGACTTTATAAATCTCAACGTGAACATTTTTGATATTAATTTGTGATAATGAATTTAAATGTATTAATATTAAAGATTATTTGAAAAACGAAAATATTGAGTTGCATTTAGTAAAACCAAGTAATCATACAGGAAATGCAGATATAGAGAGATTACATAATACTATTTCGGAAAAAATAAGAATGATGACTATTGAATATAATGCTCTTAACATAAAAGATAAAATTAGTAAAGCAATTGAGTTTTATAATAACAGTTTTCATTCAGTAATAAAAGAAAAACCAATAAATGTTGAAATTGGACAATGTGATAAAATTAAAATACATAAAAATATATTGATAATAAAAGAAGGTTATATTGAGAAAAGAAATAAGAAAAGGGAAAATTATCAGCAGAGGAGGAAAGAAGGTTTTATAAAAAATTATAAATCACTTCGACATAAACAGGAACCAAAATATAAATTTAATAACTTAGAAAATATACATCCCTCAAATATAAAACGAAAATTGATATTTGAAGGAACACTTGATACAAAAGATATAAAGGATTAATTTGTTGAAATTGTTAATGTTTAAGTATATGTTTTATTTATAAATTTGAAAATTGAATTTAAATAAGATGTAATATTCGGAAGTAGCTTATTATAAGTAATTAAGATACAGGAGTATCTTAGTTTAAATGAGGGAGAAGTTGTTTTATAATACTTATTTTTAATAATATCCTTAATTAATACTTTAATTTGTTAAACAACTTTGTACCTAAAAATATTTTGTTATATTCAAAGAGAATCAAATTTCATATTTCAAGTTTTTATCAAAAATTTTCATTCTCGTAATAAACGCCCAACAATTTTATAACTAAAATTAAATACTTTCTTGAATAATTTAAATTTGCATATTTATATGTAAATATGTTAAAAACATATTTCACACACTAAATATCAACCAAATCGGTCCATAATAAGCATTTTCAGTTTTAATTACCCCGATCTCAGCTCCACCTAGCGGAATTTTTTTTAAGAAAATATTTATTTTCATGGTAGTAATACATGCTCCAAGCGTACAAGTGTACCAGGCAGCAGCGGAAGCGGCTCTGCGCCTAAGAAAAACGCCTGACTTACGGTTCGAAGCTAGACGGCAGAGTTGGAGGAGGCATTTTTATTTGAATGAAAAGATTTATAAAAAATTTAATTTTGATTTCAAATTGCGTGTTTAAAACACATTTCAACATATTTATGGGTGTTTTAAGTGAGTTTTGAAAATTTTGTTCAAGTGTCAATGTATGGAACTGCCAGGCAAATTTACTGCACGTGTATTTACAGCCAGGCGGCCATCAAAGTTCTTGGCTCTTATTCATTCAACTCTGAACTGACGCTTAGCTGTCGTCGATCTCTTCAAGAGATGGCCCAACAGAACCGCGTGACCCTCACATGGGTCCCGGGACACAGGGACATTGAGGGAAACTGTAAGGCAGACGAACTTGCCAGGCAGGGCACGACCAAGCAGGTTAATCGGGATAAAAAGCGCTTAGGTATGCCGTTTTCCACATGCAAGCTAATGCTGAAGGTGGCAACAATCCCCAGGGTGCCGAACATCCAAACAAACCTGGCCAAAATGGGATCATAAAAGATCTAGAGACATTCACGCCCTAAGAAGGAGAGAAATCTCCATATTAATAGGTGTTCTAACTGGACACTGCCTTATTGGTAGGCACGCAGAAAGGCTAGATGTGCCCTACCGACGATGCTGTTGGAGCTGCAAAGATGATGTGGAAGAGGAAACGGTGAAGCACCTCATATGCAACTGTCGGGCTTTAAGCGGCACGAGAACGCTCTTTTTGAAAATTCCCTTGCTGGATAGCCTAAGCCAGATCGCGGAACTGGACATAAAGGACTTGATGGCCTTCATAAGGTCATCTAAGTGGTTCGAAGAGGAGTAACGGTGGTGGTATCACAACGGGCCTTTCAAAACTGGCCTAAGTGTGTCTCTGCGGCAACCACTAGAACCTAGCCTAACCTAATACATGTTCCGAATTTCAGCCAAATCGGACCATAAATATGATTTTTGAAAATAATCATAATACATGTTCCGAATTTCAGCCAAATCGGACCATAAATATGATTTTTCATAATATTGCATTGCCATCACGACCTGGGCCTGGATTCCCTAACGGTGAGTTTTCAAATGTAAACAGAAAATTTTGTACACTCTAGCATTCCAATTCAGTAACAATGTGTGCGCGTTTTTTCTATCAAAATAATTTACAAAGCTTGTCAAAAATTTTCACTGACTTTTTTTCATTGAGTTTTGGTGTAAAAAGTGTATTTCAACTAGAGAATGAATATTATAAAACGTCATAAAATAAAATATTCGAAAAATATTTTAAAAGTATTGTTTACAAATGCCTACTGTACACAAAATAGCTGTTAAAATTAACATGGTATTGACCGTCACTACTTATTCACCCCAATGGAAATACCCTTTTTGTGTTTGTCAGCGCTCATTCAGCACAAAAATATACACAATAGTTTGCAGAGTCGCATGAAAATCTCATTTGTATATTTTCGGTGCAAATGAATTTTGATTCAGTGTACACCTTTAATTTCTACACTTTTAGAGAATGCACTCCCTGAACTGTGATGAAAATTTCAAAACCCTAGCTCAACAGGAAATTGGTTTAAATACGAATGCAAAAATCCGTTCATCCTTCTGCATATCAATAGATATGTAATGCTCAAAACAGTAAAGGAATTCGCCGAATGTTATGACATTCGGCGCCATCTGCACATCAATAGATAATACAGAAACGAGTAAATGAATTTGCCGCATGTTATATTCCAAAAGTAACTTTACTTAACACGCGGCGAATTCCGTTCTTCTTTCTATGGCAATAAGGCTAAACGACTAAACTTAATATATAACAATAAATGGGATTTTTGTAAATAAAGCAATATTTTGGATCTTTGAAGTTAACTTCTTAGGCGGCGATATGAAGTTTTGATTGAGAGTAAAATTTGAAAAAAATGGATGACGATGAAACGGAAGTTATGTAGAAATTGTAGCCGACTTTCAGGCATATGTTGCCGACTTTCAGGCGTAGGCGTTTTTCTTATATCTCGGGAACCACTCAACCGATTTAGATAAAATTTGGCATTATAGATAGTATGATTCACTCTAAGATTATATGCGTGGGTGTTTCCACTTGGGGCAGTTCATAGGGTTGCCACTTATCTCAATTGCTTTTAAATATTGAGCAAGATATGCCAATATTTGTATCAAATTAAAGGTATTTTCGATTGTATTGCAAATATGTAAATCTCAAGCAGGGCTGCCACCTAGGGTTGCCACCTAACCGCATTTTATATTTTTTTTCCCTATATCTCGGGAACCGCTCGACCGATTTGGATAAAGTTTGACATTATAGATAGCATGATCCATTCTAAGATTATGTGCGTGAGTGTTGTCACTTGGGGCTGTTCACAGGGTTGCTACCTAAAACATTTTTTTTTAAATATTGGGCAAGATATGCCAATATGGGTATCAAATGAAAGGTATTATCGGCCGTATTCCAAATATTTAAATCTCAAGCAGGGTTGCCACATATGGTTGCCACCTAACCGCATTTTATTTATTTTTATTTATATCTCGGGAACTGCTTGACGGATGTGGATAAAATTTGGCATTATAGCTAGTATGATTCATTCTATGATTATATGCGTGGGTGTTGCCACTTGAGGCGGTTCACAGGGTTGCCACCTATCTCACTTTTTTTTAAATATTGAGCAAGATATGCCAATATGGGTATCAAATCAAAGGTATTTTCGAGCGTATTCCAAATATGTAAATCTCAAGCAGGGTTGCCACCTAGCGGCATTTTATTTAACATCAAACATCTTACTGCTGAGTCTGTGCACCCAATAAAAAGCTATCAAGACTGTTTAAAACGTATGTTATGTCTTAATGCATCAACAAATTGTTATTTCGGAAAATGTGCCCAGTGCCCTGGGGCAACAAATTTGATCGATGAAATAAGAACAATTTTGGAGGATAGCTTTATTGAGGAAATAACTTACAGACAATGGGTGAACGTCGATAGAACCACTTTGCAAGTAATGGTATCCCCAGTTGATGAATACTTACAAAAATTAGAGTTCGGCTTAAAAAAATTATTGTTGCATTCATTCATAGTTAAAAGCCAAAACAAGTTTATAAACAGCAAAAAAGAATCTTTACCAGAAAATGAATGCATCGTTCTCTGTGATTTTTCCGAAAACTATGCATTTGTCGTGCAAAATTCTGCTCAAGGAATTCATTGGAATAACAATCAGGCAACAATTCATCCATTTGCCATTTATTACAAGCATGGAAGCGGCGAAATTCGTATGAAAAGCTTTGTTGTCATTTCGGACTGTTTACATCACAACACAATTGCCGTGCATTTATTTCAAAAATACCTAGTGGAGTATGTTAAAAATAACTTTGAAAATATTTCCAAAATTTCATATTTTTCTGATGGGGCAAGTGCACAGTATAAAAACAAAAAGAATTTTGTTAATCTTACCCACCATCAAAAGGATTTCGGTTTGAGTGCGGAGTGGCACTTTTTTCCAACTTCACATGGCAAAAATGCATGCGATGGTTTAGGAGGGACCTTGAAAAGATTGGCTGCCAGAGCAAGTCTACAGAGAGCGAATAATCCAATTCAAACGCCAAAAGAATTATTTGACTGGGCAATAGCGGCTATCCCTAATATTTCATTTAAATATGTGGAAAACGAGGAATACTACAAAGAAGAAAATAACCTTGAAGCTAGATTTAAAAAGGCAGTAGCAGTGAAAGGGACGTTGGCATACCACTGCATGATTCCAGTGGCAGAAGGAACAGCAAAAGCAAAGTTTTTTTCTTTGGATGATCATTCAGTTGAAGTTCAAGTTATGAAATAATTATTATTAAATATGTATAAATTTAAATGAAATTAAAAATTATTGTTAAGTTGGTTTTGATTTTTGTAGTAATTAATTAGTACAGACATCAATTGCCGTCTTCAAGTCCGAGTTTGTTATTTTTGTAAAATTGATATTATATAAGTTTGTTTATATATTAGACTGATTATGTTTAATAAATCCTGCTCATTTTCTACTTGTAATAATAAAACATAATAATATAAAAATAGCTTGTAAAATCTTAATTTTACAAAAATAAGTATTATAATTTATAATTTATTAAAAATTATTAAATCCTATATTATTAGAAATTATTAAATTCTATTTTCGAATACGAAATTTTTTTTTTATATTGTTACATGTAGTATCTAAACACACAAACACATATGTATACATATTTTCTTACGACGGTTTTGAAGTGTGCATTCTCATTTTATTTTCAATAATATATGTAAATACATTTTAAAAATAACTAAAACAAGTAAGGAAAGCTGTCTTCGGCTGTGCCGAAGGCTATATACCTTTCATGAATAAGCGTCACGATTTTCACTGTTCGATCCCCAGTACAGCCTGTTTCAATTTAACTATATTTACTATACACATTACACATCTTTGTTATAATTTAAAAAAAAACTTACAAAATAATAGGATCCGAGTTATCGGAACAATCGATTGTATGGAGGCTATATATTATACGTGTTCAATTGTACTGACTTACACTATACACATTACATATGTAGAAAGTACTAAAGGTGAAATATTTTACGTTCCTAACTTTTTAAATGCGGAAGTATTGGCCAAAAAACCGTATATCGGAACAACCGGTTGTATGGGGCTAAATATATGTTATATTTACCCGATCTTCTTGATTTTCCTCTACACACTACATAAATTGAAAGTACTCAAGTTGCAAAATTTTATGTTCCTAACTTTTTAATTGCAGAAGTTTTGGCCAAAAAAACCTTATATCTGAACAATCGGTTGTATGGGGGCTATATGTTACATTTGCCCGATCTTGTTGATTTTCACTATATACACTACATAAATAGAAAGTACTCGAGATGCAAAATTTTACGTTCCTAACTTTTTAATTGCAGAAGTTTTGGCCAAAAAACCTTATATCTGAACAATCGGTTGTATGGGGGCTATATGTTACATTTGCCCGATCTTGTTGATTTTCACTATATACACTACATAAATAGAAAGTACTCGAGTTGCAAAATTTTACTTTCCTAACTTTTTAATTGCAGAAGTTTTGGCCAAAAAACCTTATATCTGAACAATCGGTTGTATGGGGGCTATATGTTACATTTGCCCGATCTGGTTGATTTTCACTATATACACCACATAAATAGAAAGTACTCGATTTGCAAAATTTTACGTTCCTAACTTTTTAATTGCAGAAGTTTTGGCCAAAAAACCTTATATCTGAACAATCGGTTGTATGGGGGCTATATGTTACATTTGCCCGATCTTGTTGATTTTCACTATATACACTACATAAATAGAAAGTACTCGAGTTGCAAAATTTTACGTTCCTAACTTTTTAATTGCAGAAGTTTTGGCCAAAAAACCTTATATCTGAACAATCGGTTGTATGGGGGCTATATGTTACATTTGCCCGATCTGGTTGAGTTTCACTAAATACACTACATAAATAGAAAGTACTCGAGTTGCAAAATTTTACGTTTCTAACTTTTTAATTGCAGAAGTTTTGGCCAAAAAACCTTATATCTGAACAATCGGTTGTATGGGGGCTATATGTTACATTTGCCCGATCTGGTTGATTTTCACTATATACACCACATAAATAGAAAGTACTCGAGTTGCAAAATTTTACGTTCCTAACTTTTTAATTGCAGAAGTTTTGGCCAAAAAACCTTATATCTGAACAATCGGTTGTATGGGGGCTATATGTTACATTTGCCCGATCTTGTTGATTTTCACTATATACACTACATAAATAGAAAGTACTCGAGTTGCAAAATTTTACGTTCCTAACTTTTTAATTGCAGAAGTTTTGGCCAAAAAACCTTATATCTGAACAATCGGTTGTATGGGGGCTATATGTTACATTTGCCCGATCTTGTTGATTTTCACTATATACACTACATAAATAGAAAGTACTCGAGTTGCAAAATTTTACGTTCCTAACTTTTTAATTGCAGAAGTTTTGGCCAAAAAACCTTATATCTGAACAATCGGTTGTATGGGGGCTATATGTTACATTTGCCCGATCTGGTTGAGTTTCACTAAATACACTACATAAATAGAAAGTACTCGAGTTGCAAAATTTTACGTTTCTAACTTTTTAATTGCAGAAGTTTTGGCCAAAAAACCTTATATCTGAACAATCGGTTGTATGGGGGCTATATGTTACATTTGCCCGATCTGGTTGATTTTCACTATATACACCACATAAATAGAAAGTACTCGAGTTGCAAAATTTTACGTTCCTAACTTTTTAATTGCAGAAGTTTTGGCCAAAAAACCTTATATCTGAACAATCGGTTGTATGGGGGCTATATGTTACATTTGCCCGATCTTGTTGATTTTCACTATATACACTACATAAATAGAAAGTACTCGAGTTGCAAAATTTTACGTTCCTAACTTTTTAATTGCAGAAGTTTTGGCCAAAAAACCTTATATCTGAACAATCGGTTGTATGGGGGCTATATGTTACATTTGCCCGATCTTGTTGATTTTCACTATATACACTACATAAATAGAAAGTACTCGAGTTGCAAAATTTTACGTTCCTAACTTTTTAATTGCAGAAGTTTTGGCCAAAAAACCTTATATCTGAACAATCGGTTGTATGGGGGCTATATGTTATACTGGTCCGATCTTGTCAGTTCCGACAAATGATTCCTATATTACAAAATGGTGGCCACATACAAAATTTCAGCCAGATATCTCAAAAATTGAGGGACTAGTTTGCGTTCAAACAGACAGACGGACAGACGGACATGGCTAAATCAACTCATCTCGTCATCCTGATCATTTCGGTATACTTATTGATGGGTCTATCTCTTCTTCTTCTCATATTTACAAACATCGGACCAAAGTTATAATACCATTTCATGTTCATGAAAGGTATAAAAATAGAAATTGTTTTTTATTTGTATTCTATGTATTGTCTATTGTACTACAATAATGATTTGGTAAAACACAAATACTAGCTACCTGCAAAGTGCTAAGTATGTATGTTGTAGTTAAGTTGACCATGCACAAGTATGTATGGTGTAGTTAAGTTGACCAAGCATGCATACACAGGCAGGCGTTGACTGTATACAATTGTAGCACGTACCTGCTGCAAGCAAATGTAAGCAAGTTGCTCGAGGTCAGGCAGAAATGAGTTAATATCTTTTGAACTACAAAATTGTCCAACTTGAAATAAAAAGGGTTTTTTAGGTGAAATTGTAGCGCATTTTTTACATATTTTTTCGAAAATAGTAAGTGGGGAAAACTGTATGTAATAATTATTTAAAAAATTCATTCTTTATTCAATATTTTGATTTTTTATAATTAAATATTTTTTTTTAACGCAGTTATAAAGTAAATATTATTACCTTCAAAATAAAACAAAAATGAATAAGATACGACGAGTGGAACCAAAGATATGGTATTTTGAATGTGGGCAAGTTTGCTTACTCATCGAATTTGAGCACATGCAGATCTCTGAAAATAAATTTTTTTCGAGGAAATCCTGATTTTGTGCGAGCATCTTAAAAAAAAAGTTTGAGCCGAATCAAAATTATGAAGTCTCAAAAGTTGTTCGATTTGTAAAACAATGACCCATATACAAGAAATGGTGCTATGTAAAAGTATACTCACACACACATATATATAAGTATACACATATATAAGTTAACTTGGAACAAGTTACTGTATGTAATAATTATTTAAAAAATTCATTCTTTATTCAATATTTTGATTTTTTATAATTAAATATTTTTTTTAACGCAGTTATAAAGTAAATATTATTACCTTCAAAATAAAACAAAAATGAATAAGATACGACGAGTGGAACCAAAGATATGGTATTTTGAATGTGGGCAAGTTTGCTTACTCATCGAATTTGAGCACATGCAGATCTCTGAAAATAAATTTTTTTCGAGGAAATCCTGATTTTGTGCGAGCATCTTAAAAAAAAAGTTTGAGCCGAATCAAAATTATGAAGTCTCAAAAGTTGTTCGATTTGTAAAATAATGACCCATATACAAGAAATGGTGCTATGTAAAAGTATACTCACACACACATATATATAAGTATACACATATATAAGTTAACTTGGAACAAGTTAATACCACCCACGACGTCCACAAGAGGATCGTCTAATATTAGCTAGCCGATCCCATTCAATAAATTATCCATTTTTATCACTTACAATTCGTTAAGTAACTGATACCACCCACGTTGTCCGCTTAGCACAAGCTAGTCGTTCCCATACCATAAATTAGTCCCATAAATTGTCTGCAGCTAAACAAATAGCTGACAAAGAATTCTTTAATTGTTTTGCCGAAATAATATTACTCATATTTCGGCCAACCCAAATAAAATTCCAAAACACTTTGCGCAATATGATCGCTAACCCAAGTCCGATCGCACTCAATAAATTATGAATGCAAGCCTAAGCATTTCTTGCCCAAAACGATTAAGCAACAGTCGGAAAGTATGTCACTTGAGAATTCAGCCACTCAAGCATTTCAAAGCGGCACGCCGCCAATCCACATGCTGACATATCACATACAACCAAACCTGAACCGGCCATATAGTAACATGTCGAGCCAGCACTATGCGAATATGGGTCACACCGTAAAACGCAACAACAATAGGAAATACTTAATATTAATACTTTCCAATATTTCCAGCACATAGGGAAAATAGGGCATGTGCAGTTGCAGCGCAGGCACATTTCTAGTATAAATAAGAAAATTATTGTAATTTAGGCTAAGTCTTAATTGATCTTCAATAAAACAACGCGCTCACGACTGAGCCCGGTAAAAGTAAAACCCGTGTTTTACTAATTGGCGCCCGAGACAAAAAGTCTGACGGGAAATCGCGTTTAAGTAATATATAATCCTGAAAATACCAAGTAAGGATTCGCGATATCGCTTGTGAAAATATCCTGAAAATAAACAAAGTAAGGATGCGCGAGTGAAGCCCGCCCCGCGAGCAAAAGCCACCCGCCTTTACGTAACTTATGTCCTGAAAATCAAAAAATAAGGACTCGTTTTAATCAAAGCAGGAAAAGAGCGAATCACTCCGAAAAACTTTAAAAAATAAAGACTAGCTAAAAATAATAAAAAAAGTCCGCATGTTAAAACCATTTGCGATTATAGCAAAAGGCCCCTTAGTAGTTTTGTAAGCAAACCGGTGGTACTAGGTACCACCCTAAGCTATATAAAAAGAAGGAAAAAGAAAGACAAGCAGCAGCAGATTTACTGGTAAAGACAAGCAGCAGCTGATTTGGTAGTAAGACAAGCAGCAGCAGATTTATTGGTAAAGACAAGCAGCAGCATATTTGTTTATTGGTAAAAGACAAGCAGCAGCAGATTTGTTTATTGGTAAAGAGCAGATTTGTTAGTGAGACAAGCAACAACAGTGAGATCAACAAAATAAATTGGAAGTAAGAAGTAAAATTTAAGTTATTGCTGACATATTTTTTTCAGCAAAGTTTATAAAAGGAAAGAGTTATTAATGAAAAAATGGCAGATGCTTTACCTGCAGACACAAACAACGCAGAATTAGACAGAATAATAACACAGTTTAATAAAAATAGAATTCCAAAAAAGGCATTTGATGTTAGGAATAAAAGAAGGCACTCTGAAGTTCAATTTATGCAGTGGATATTTGATACTATAGGAGAAGATAAAGAAGCTACACTAGAGAGCATACTGTTCGAATGATGAGAGCTTTAGAGAAATTGTAAATTTTTTATAAGGACGAAATTGCTTTAATAAAACAAAATTTTTTTTTTACAAAACGGAAGGAAAATTTTGGCTGGAAAAATAGTGAGGAAAAACTTAAATTGAAATAAAATAATTTAACTTACAAAGAATCGAAGAGAGACTTAATAGGGCTATAGCAGCTGATAAAAGATCATTAAACCTAGAAAAATACCAAGAGGGACAAACAGCATAATTTTAAACATGGCCAACCCAACAATTTAATTAGACCTTCGGTCCTTTCCCAATCTCAAAACCCCCCAGCCCCCCGACCAATAACGCAAACGAGCAATTAAACATAACGGAGCTAAGGGAGCTTATATCTGAATTTGCGGCCAACATCTTGACACAACAAGGACCACAAGTAGTCCAAAATATTTTAAACCCAAATTCTGGTTTGGCTACAGCGGTAGACCAAGACATTGTAGAAGAACAAAGAGGAAATCTAGGAGAATTAGACAAAATACCAGATGTTGTTAAATGTCTAAAAGACTTCTCAGGTCGCCCAGGAGAAATAAACTCCTGGAAGAAAAGTGTCGATCGTATCCTGAACTTATACGAACCATTAAGGGGTACACCAAAATACTATGGCATCCTTAGTATAATAAGAAATAAGATAATAGGAAATGCCGATGCGGCATTAGAATCCCATAACACCCCTCTGAATTGGGGAGCAATTACAAAGTGTCTCGCTATGCACTACGCAGATAGACGAGACCTATCAACCCTGGAATATCAAATGACCACACTCATACAAGGTGATAAATCGATAGACGTGTTCTATCAACAGGTGTATAAACACCTATCTCTTATTCTAAACAAATTGGGTTATGAAGGTATGAGTAGTGAAACGCAGCGAATGCTCACAGAATCATACAGGAACAAAGCATTGGATACATTTATTCGAGGACTAAATGGAGACTTGCCAAGACTGCTAGGTATGAAAGAACCAGTCGATTTACCTCAAGCCCTCCATTTATGTCAGAAATTAGACAACCAGAATTTTAGAACGAACCACGCCAATGGCATGAAGCAAGCATACCAAGGATACTAAAAACCAACAAAAAATTACCCTGCATACCAAAGAGCACAGCATTTCTACCCGCAATTAGCTCATAACCCTCAAGCAAGCCATCAGGCATGGCAAACCACTAGGGTAAATGCTAACGCAAGTGCGCTACCAAGTGATCCATACCAAGGACAATATATTGATATTGAATAACGAAAAAAGGATCAAGCTTAAACAGCTTCCCTCAAAGGCGGTAAACGCCATACAAATAAAGGACGAACATTTATCGTCCCAACAAAGAATGGACATGCACGAAATAATTCATGCATTCCCAAGGTTATTCTCAGAACCGGATGAGAAGTTAACATACACGACAAAAGTCATCGGAGAAATACGGACAGTAACAGATACACCTATTTACTCTAAATTTTACCCATTCCCAGCTTCTCTCAAACCAGAAGTAGAAAGCCAGGTAAAAAAATTGATAGAGGATGGAATCATAAGACCATCAAGGTCACCCTACAATTCACCAATATGGATTGTTCCGAAAAAGGCGGACTCAGAGGGAAATAAACAATACCGAATGGTTATATATTATCGAAAGCTGAACTCAGTCACAATAGCAGATAGATACCCAATACCTGAAATTTCTGAAGTAATCTCAAATTTAGGGGAAAATAAATTTTTTTCGGTATTAGATCTGAAAAGCGGATTTCATCAAATTCCTCTAAAGGATTCTGACATCGAGAAAACTGCGTTTTCGGTAAATAATGGTAAATACGAATTTACTCGGTTGCCATTTGGGCTGAAAAATGCACCTTCCATTTTCCAGCGAGCGCTTGATGACATTTTGCATGAACACAGCAAAATACGCTTATGTTTATATCGATGATATAATAATTTTCAGCAAAACGGAAAAAGAGCATATTGAACATATTAAAAAAATATTTAAAACATTGCAAGAGGCAAACATGAAAGTCCAATTAGACAAGTGCCATTTTTTCAAAAAAGAGATTGAATTTTTGGGATTCATAATATCCGCGGACGGCGTAAAAACCAACCCCGTAAAGGTGGAAGCGATAGCGAATTTCCCACAACCAAAAACCATAAAGGAACTTCGTAGTTTCCTCGGAATGTCCGGGTACTACAGAAAGTTTTTAAAAGATTACGCTAAACTAGCAAAACCCCTAACAACTCTTCTAAGAGGGGAAGAAGGCAGGATATCAAAAAATAAATCCTGAAAAATTTAAGTAAATTTAGATAAGGAAGCAATAAAAGCTTTTAATAGTGTGAAAAATTCACTTATCTCCAGGGATGTCATTCTTGCTACCCTGATTACAATAAAAAGTTTGAACTGACTACGGATGCTTCCAACTATGCAATCGGAGCAGTCCTGTCACAAGAGTCAAAGCCTATAGCATTCATCTCAAGAACATTAAATAAGGCCGAAGAGCATTATGCGGCTAATGAAAAGGAAATGTTGGCTATAATATGGGCCTTGAACTCACTTAGAAATTACCTCTATGGATCAGCTAGAATACAAATAATCACTGATCACCAACCGCTCACATACGCATAGAGCAATAAGAACAACAATCAAAAATGAAAAGGTGGAAAGCACCATTAGAGGAATATACGTACGAATTGTGTTACAAACCTGGTAAACAGAATGTTGTCGCTGATGCTCTATCAAGGATACCAGTCGAACAATCACAAGTTAACAGCCTATCGGTAGCATCAAGATCGGATGACAGTTCATCACACAATTTAATTTACAGCATCGAAGGACCGATAAATGCCTTCAAAAATCAAATTTTTTAAATATTGATAGTAGGCCATCTTACGAGTTTAAAATCGTGTTCCCTACATATCACCGCCATGTGATAGCACAACCGGAATATTCGGAACAGATTCTATTGTCAATCTTAAAAAAATATTTAAATCCTTCAGTCATTAATTGCATCAAAACTGAAGAATCCGTCATGGGAAAAATACAGACGCTCTACCCACTATATTTTAGCAAATATAAAATAAGGTTCACTCAAGGAATGGTGGAGGACATAACTGATAACCATAGACAACAGGAGATAATAATAAAAGAGCATAAGAGAGCTCATAGAAATTCTAAAGAAAATAAAACCCAATTTTTAGGAAAGTATTACTTTCCAAGTATGGCATCAAAAATCAAAAAAATTATAAAAAATTGTGTGACTTGCAAAGAAAATAAATATGATCGCCATCCGGCAAAGCCGAAAATACAACCAACACCTATCCCTACATTCCCAGGGCAAATAGTACATATCGATATACTTCATATAGGAAAGCAGTTAATTTTAACCGCAGTAGATAAGTTTTCGAAATAAGCAATTGCAAAGCCTATTAAATCTAGAGCCACCGAAGACATAAAACAACCATTGAGAGACATTCTTTTTTCACTCGTACCAGAGACGATAGTCATGGATAATGAGAGATCATTCAAATCAGAAGAAATAAATTTTATGATGGAAAACGAGTTTGGCATAGAAATTTACCGAACAGCACCATACACAAGTTGCTCAAATGGTCAAGTGGAACGATTTCACTCTACCCTACAGGAAATAATGCGATGTCTCCAATGCGAAAAAATGCATAAAACTTTCAATGAATTATTAGAAAGGTCAGTAAAAGAATGCAATTATACAGTGCATTCCACTACAGGGAAAAAGCCAATAGAAGTATACTTTGGTACACGGGTCACTACAAACCCTCTGTTAGAAAAATATAGATTAGAAACAACAAATAAACTTAGGGAAAAGCAAGTTTCAGATCTTGCATACCACAATAAGGATAGAACACCATTAAAGCAGTATAGTATAGGAGAAAAAATTCATGTTAAAATAAATAGAATATTAGGAAATAAGTTAACCCCTAGATACAAGACAGAAATAGTGGCACAGGATTACAACACCACAATTAAAACACAATCAGGAAGAATAGTGCATAAAAATAATATTAAACAGAGTTAATAAATTAGTATACACCAATAAACTTTTAACTGATCAGGTTTACAACATAACCACACACATAAACACACAACAAACTCTCATTCAAGATTACATTAACTTATTTCGGAGAACCATTCAAAATAGGATCAAAACTATAGAAGACGAGGTAGAATTCATTAAACACATATACCAGGTAAACAACGATACGTCACATAAACGACATTGGACAAGTAATCTTTTCCAGTAAAATAGGTATAATTCCCACGGATATTCTAACAGAAATGGAAATAAAACTTATTCAGGATTTCGATAGCTATAGAGATATGAAATTAGCAGTAATTTTCGAAAATAATAATATTATTATAACTATATTGATACCACAATTTTCCTCTAACACTCTTTCCAAAATAAAATTTGAGCCTATCCCAAATAGTAATAATTTGTCAATAGTATTAGACGACTTTGAAATATTGTTAAACGAGAATAATAATGCATTTAACAAATTTGTAAAAAATAATATGGAAAAGAATTTGAAAAGAATAGAAAATCAATGTATTCTGGATATTCTTAAATTCAAAGAAGCTGACAGTAAATTAAAACCTTTCATTGGAAAAAGTATTGTAGAAATATTGCCAGGAATCCTAATACTAAAGAATTCAAACGTTAACATCAAACATGATTGCAATAAATTAAAGATTAAATAAACAGGAACATTTCTAATCAAATTCGAGAATTGTAAAATGGTTAGGTAGAAGTGGCTGCCGCAAAGGCACACCCAGGCCAGTATTAAAAGGCCCGTTGTGATACCATCAACACAAGGAAAGTCAGTCCCGGGACCCGGCCATATGGAAAATCCCAGTGCTATTGGGACTCTCCACATAGCAGAATCCCGGGGCTGACACTCCTAAAACCGACACCGTTACACCTCCTCGAACCATTTAGATGACTTGATGAAAGCCATCAAGTCCTTTATGTCCAGCTCCGCTACCTGGCGTAGGCTATCCAGGAAGGGAACTCCGAAAAAGCGCCTTCTCGCGCCGCTTAAAGCCGGGCAGTTGCAGATGAGATGCTCCACCGTTTCCTCCTCCTCATCATCTTTGCAACTCCTACAGCATCGTCGGTAGGGTACACCCAGCCTTGCTGCGTGCCTTCCAATAAGGCAGTGCCCGGTTAAAACCCCTATTAATATAGATATATCCCTTCTTCTTAGGGTGTAAATATATTTAGATCTTTTAATATCCCATTTTGGCCAGGATTGTTTGGATACTCGGCACCCTGGCGATAAAAGCCATCTTTCATTGGCTTGTCGGAGTGTATGCTCCTTCAGCATTAGCTTGCATGTGGCAAAGGGCATACCTAAGCGTTCTTTATCCTGAAGAACCTGCTTGGTCGTGCCCTGCCTAGCAAGTTCGTCTGCCCTACAGTTTCCCTCAATGTCCCTGTGTCCCGGGACCCATGTGAGGCTCACGCGGTTCTGTTGGGCCATCTCCTGAAGAGATCGACGACAGCTGAGCGTCAGTTCAGAGTTGAACAAGTAAGAGCCAAGGGATTTGACTGCCGCTTGGCTATCGCTGAAAATAACGATATTCTGTCCGATAGCGTGTTGCCCTATCCAAGCCGCGGCTTCCATGATTGCTGAGACCTCCGCCTGGAAGACGCTGCAATGATCAGGCAGTCTGAAGGAAAGCTCAAGGTCCAGATCCTTGGAATAAATCCCTCCTCCAACTCTGCCGTCCAACTTCGAACCGTCGGTGTATATGGAAATGCCGCCATTAGTAGCAGGACACCGATCCGTCCTCTCCCAGTCTTCCCTGCTGGGAATGTTTATTCTGAACCAGCTATCTCCGACTGTTGTGGTTGCACAACGGTCCGTGCTCGAAGGGAGAAAGCTGTAAGAATCCAGAATACCGGAGTGTCCAGTAGTGCCTACGCCCCAGCCGGAAGTTTCCCTTAGACGCAGAGCCGATGCTGCCGCTGCCCGGTACCCTTCCAGATCGAGTGGCAAAATGCCAAGAATTGCCTGGAGAGCTTCGTTGGGCGTTGTTCTCAACGCGCCGCTTATACAGATCATGCTAGATCTGTGGACTTTACATAACAGGTTTAGGTTGGCTGCCTTGCTCAGCGCAGGCCACCATACCACGACTCCATACAGCATAATTGGCCGGATTATCGCAGTGTAAATCCATCTGCAGATTTTGGGACTGAGCCCCCATTTTTTGCCAATGGCTCTTTTACAGGTGTAAAGTGCAATGCACGCTTTCCTCTGGCGCTGGATGACATTCTCCTTCCAGTTGAGCTTTCTATCCAGAACTATGCCTAGGAATTTGGCTTTGTCAGCCAAGTTCAGGCGCACGCCATTTAGTTCTGGTAGGCTTAGCGTTGGTATTTTGTACCGGTTAGTATAAAGGACAAGCTCCACTTTTCCCGGGTTGATATTAAGTCCGCAGCGAGATGACCACGAGGAAACTGCTCGCAGTGCTACTTGCATCAAGTCACACAGGGTTTGTGGGAATTTGCCCCTGTATGCAATAGCTAAATCGTCTGCATATGCAACTATCCTCCCGCCCCCCAGCTTGTGTCTCGTAGCAACGAGTTTACAGTGAGGTTCCATAAAAGCGGAGAGAGAACACCACCCTGAGGCGTTCCTCTTGTGACATAGCGTGAGAAATCAACTGTGCCCAGTTTAGAGACTATTTTCCTTCCCTTTAGTAGCTTATCAATTAGTCCAATAAGAGACCTGCTTATGCCCAGATTAGTTACAGCGGTGTTAATAGCCTCCGGGCTTATATTGTTGAAGGCACCTTCAATGTCTAGGAAGGCCACGAGACAGTAATCTTTTTCATACAACGATTTTTCAATAACAGAGACAAGGCTGTGAAGCGCAGTTTCCGTTGATTTACCTTTGGTGTATGCATGTTGATAGCTAGAGATAAGGTTGCTATCAATAGTAGAGGAGAGATAATCGCTAATTATCCTCTCGAAGGTTTTGAGTGCAAAGGACGAGAGACTGATCGGTCTGTAGTCCTTAGGTTCATAGTGTGAGGCCTTCCCAGCCTTAGGAATAAAGACTACCTTGGCAATTCTCCAGGAGAGCGGAATGTAGTTGAGAGCCAGGCAGGCTGAAAAGAGAAATACCAGCCATTTAGCCGATGTTTCCAGCGTGTTTATGAGTTGTGCGGGGAAAATCCCGTCTGGCCCAGCAGCCTTGAACGGCTCAAAGCTTTTGATCGCCCACCTTACCCTTTCCTCCGTGATGGGTATATTCACTGCCATGTTTGTTGCAGATGCTAAAGGTGCTTCATGCAAGTTCCCCGGAAAGTGTGTATTCAATAGCAGCTCCAGGGTTTCCCCTTCCGTGCTAGTCCACGATCCGTCAGGCTTCCGCAAATAGCTAATGGCTGTTTGAGTTTTTGAGAGCACTCGTCTAATTCTCGCCGTATCATCGACCTTTTCGACCCCGGTGCAGAAATCTCTCCACGAAGTTCTCTTCGCCTGCCTTAGGGCCCTTTTATAGGTCCTCAGTTTAACTTTATATTCGAGCCATTCAGGCTCCGTACCGAGGCTCCTGGCCCTATTAAATTGCTTCCTGCAGGACTTGCGGAGCGAATCCAGGTCGTAGGACCACCAGTGTGGTCTATGTTTACCGCGTGGTTTCGGCACTGGACAAGCCTGCTCTAGGGCATTTGAGAGCGCCGTTGTAAAGGTCGCAACCAGATCATCCAGTTCTCCTACTGATGATGGAGCTTGTGGGGGTAACACTGGTAGGTCCCTAACTAATATTTGATTATGTAGCTGCCAATTAGTGTTGCGTGGATTGCGTTTCATAACTGGCTGCTCAACAGAAAAATCGTCAACATTTGAATAGTTGGGTAAGAGAAAGGTGTTCAGCTGAGACTTGACCAAGATACAGGTTCTGACCTTGCCCACCTCATTAGCTCGGATGAGCTTGTACCCCTTAGCCCCCAATCCACAGATCCTTGAGTTATTAACCCAGGGTTCTTGGATAAGGACCACGTCTACGTCGCCTTTATAAAGACGACTGCTTAGGGCAGCTGAGGCTGCTTTAGATTTGTGCAGGTTAATCTGAAGCACCACCAACATGAGAGCGCTCAGACTTCCCTACCACCGTCGTGGAGGTCTACCCCGTCCCGGGTCCTATCTCTCAACGACAATTTATCTGCACGATTTGGCGTGGCGGAATCTCTACTGTCTGAAGCGGCATCAACGTTAGAATTGTAAAATAGAAATTGCAAATAATACCTATCCAAATAACAAAATTAAAATGTATGACACGTTTATACTACCAAATAGAATAACAAAAATAAAGGAAACCTTAAATGAAACAAATGCAGAATTAAAATTAGAAAATTTATATTTGAAACAAATCAAACAGGAGGAATATATACAACTACTCGACAGCCAAAATAAAAATGTACACATAATTAGCTTAAGTACAGACGTATTAATTATAGCTATTATTATTATATCAATTTCAATATTAATATGCATTTATAAACGTAAGAGTAAACTTTATCTTGCGCCTGAACTGCAATTACCAGCACAAAAAATTACAAATATATCAAGTGGTCCGTTTTTGCAACTAAAACACCTGTAATTCATTAAAACTTACAAAATTTCAAATGTCGATTGAGGACACCCGACTTAAGAGGGGAAGAGTTAACTTGGAACAAGTTAATACCACCCACGACGTCCACAAGAGGATCGTCTAATATGAGCTAGCCGATCCCATTCAATAAATTATCCATTTTTATCACTTACAATTCGTTAAGTAACTGATACCACCCACGTTGTCCGCTTAGCACAAGCTAGTCGTTCCCATACCATAAATTAGTCCCATAAATTGTCTGCAGCTAAACAAATAGCTGACAAAGAATTCCTTAATTGTTTTGCCGAAATAATATTACTCATATTTCGGCCAACCCAAATAAAATTCCCAAAACACTTTGCGCAATATGATCGCTAACCCAAGTCCGATCGCACTCAATAAATTATGAATGCAAGCCTAAGCATTTTTTGCCCAAAACGATTAAGCAACAGTCGGAAAGTATGTCACTTGAGAATTCAGCCACTCAAGCATTTCAAAGCGGCACGCCGCCAATCCACATGCTGACATATCACATACAACCAAACCTGAACCGGCCATATAGTAACATGTCGAGCCAGCACTATGCGAATATGGGTCACACCGTAAAACGCAACAACAATAGGAAATACTTTCCAATACTTTCCAATATTTCCAGCACATAGGGAAAATAGGGCATGTGCAGTTGCAGCGCAGGCACATTTCTAGTATAAATAAGAAAATTATTGTAATTTAGGCTAAGTCTTAATTGATCTTCAATAAAACAACGCGCTCACGACTGAGCCCGGTAAAAGTAAAACCCGTGTTTTACTAATTTATACACACATACACATGGATGTGCAGAACCTTTTAATGCACTGGGCAACAAGATCACGGATCTTATCAGGATGTCCAGCAGCAGGAGGAATATAAACGTGCCAATGCGTGAAGTAATGGGTGCCATTAGGCTGCTGTATGAGCGGGTAGCAAAAGAATGGCAGAGTTCCCATGAAATACACCCAGTGGAGATGGTGGTAGAGCCCCCTGTAACACCAGCTGGGAGTTCTTCGAAGCGAGCAAGGCCTTCAAGTAACGGGTCTTCGCCAAAGCCTAAGAAGAATAAGAGTGCACCAAGCAAAGAAGCAGCGAAGAAAGTGGACAATTATAAATCTTCGGAGTCCAATGTCACCGAGGAAAGTACAGTGCAGGCAGTTCCCCGAGCTAAGACCAATGAGTTGAAACTCGTAAAAAGGAGTACGCGGGTGCGAGGCAGACCTGATGCCTTAGTAATTAAGGCTACAAACACCTCCGAGACATCGTACGCCGATATTTTAAAAGCCATCAGAGGTAGTACGTAACTTAGCGACCTCTCGAATGCTGTAACAAAACTCAGGAAAACCAATAGTGGGGACCTGCTTCTGAATCTGAAGAAGACGGAGCCGGAGCTACGAGACAGATTTCAGGAAGACGTAAAGAAAGTCCTGGGATAGACTGCTGATGTTAAACATGTGACCCAAGAAGTACGTCTGGTAGGCCTGGCTGAAACTGGATGAGCGCTGCAGAGCCGTCAAAGTAAAGCATTGTGTATCAGTACAAGTGTGGAATCTTCTGCATAGACGTCAAATTTTCAAAGTGAGTTTAACACCTGATGATCATAGTTGCTTTTTTGGAAAATAGTATCATTTAGCGCCGAGTTGCATTCGATTGCGTAAAAAAATTAGTAGTAAATAAAGGGGTAATACTTCCCTGAATTTATAAAATAAGGTGAAAAATAATGGTTGAAAACTTCTTAAGTCTGGTTTTCATTAGGTAAAATTTTTATAATTTCTATCGACTTTATCGAAATAAGCGGTAATTGCTGTCAACTGCTTATATATTTGCTAAAATTATGGAAGGGGGCTTGAAAGTGAAAGTTATGGTCAAAAAACCGAAAATTGACCCGGGTTCGATACCAAAATTGGGGCGGAATCCATGGTATTTATGTGCAGAACATCTTGCTGAGCTGGCGGCCTTCGGCCGCGCTTATAAAAAAATAGCCTGGGCCACGCCATCCCAAGTCCGGGGTGTTGCCTGAACCGTCCACGGTACGCACTTTTTTGGACGTTTTTAGGCGCAGTCTAATGTAAATACAACAACCACATGAAAACTTGGATTGCAAATATCTCCTCAGACAAGCAAAATATTAAGAAAGCGTTCCCGGATTCGTGATCCTGAGGCCAAACTCCGCCTTTTGAGCCCCCTCCCATAATTTTAGCTAATTTATTAGCAGTTGACAGCTAAAGTAGACAATTACCAAATAAGCAACGGAATCTCGATAAAGTCGATGAAATTTGTCAACCTTTGACCTAATGAAAACCAGCCTTTAGAGTTGTAATTTATAAAGTTTATTTTACATTTTGAACTTGTAGAACTCTCTTTTCAGAAATTATTTGCTACTTCCTAGAATTTGTTAAGACTTAAAAACGTACTGCAAAAGGTAACAAAAAAGTGAAAACTGCTAACAACATTTCACGACAGGCCAATTGCATTATGCTGGCGAAATTCCACGGCTTAAATGTTGGTACTTGGTTTACAAATTAAAAACAATCTATCTAAAAAATTGTGTTCTCATTTTCTGGTTTCTTATTTCCAGCATTAAAATTTTTCCTGTAAAGTAAATAAAATTTAATGGCTTTAAGTTTTGTATGTTTTTGCAAAATATAATAAAAGTGTAAGCTGAAAGATTCGCCTAAAAATTTCCCTACAAATTGGAATGAAAAAGTTGTGCAACACAGCAACACTTTTTTGCAAACAAGAACCCTGTCTCATTGTTTTACGGTCCTGCACAAAACACTGGTTTGCAGAAACCACAATAGCAACCCAGATTTATGACATGGATGTGTGTTTCGATTGACGTTGAAGTGTGTTTTGACATTTCTGTCAAAGCTACATTTCACACTTTATGTTATGCACAATGAAGTAAAGTCAATAAGGAAGTCGCACGGCGGAACTCATTCAGCTCTTATCGCGGTTCCCGCATATGTCGCCGGCTCACTTGCGCAGGCAGGGACTATTCGAATGCCTGTAAGAGCGAAGTCGACTGTAAAGACTGCTGCTTCAAATGCGGCCAAAAGGGTCACAAAGTGGCACTATGTGAGAACAGCTACTGTTGCAGAATTTGCAACGAATGGGTCTTACCGACCTAAATCATTCTACGGGTGGAAGAAAGTGCCCATTATTCTTAATGGCCCTAGCGGGGATCAAAAGTCAATGATCTTGGTTCAGATTAATCTAAACCACTGTGAAGCAGCGCAAAGCCTACTTAAGCAGACTATTTTCGAACTTAAGGCGGATGTGGCTATACTTTGAGAACCATATAAATTAGAGACAGGCTGGTCTCATGACAACAATAAAAAAGCTGTAGTATGGAGCTGTGGCCCACGCGAGTCTAATGCAGTCACAGTTAGCCCTGTAAAAGGGTTTGTTTGTACCAAAGTGGGGGTATTCCACGTGTACAGTTGTTATATTCCTCCAAGTGTGGATTTGGTGCAATTCATGCGAATACTGGACAGGCTGGTTAATGACGCTAGGGGAAGACAAAACCTAATCATAGCGGGCGATTTCAACGCGTGGGCGCTGGAATGTGGATGTCGAAGCACAAATGCAAGAGGGAGGGCTCTTCTAGAAGCTTTCGCAGCTCTGGAGCTAATACTGCTTAACTCCGGGAACGTTCCTACATTTAGCAGGTCTGGAGGAAATTCTATCATTGACTTAACGTTTGTACAAAGCAACCTCTTTAGAGGTTCACACTGGGAAGTGAGCCAGCATTATACCTTCAGCGACCACTCATGCATTGCCTTCAAGATAAATACAAACTCGCGACCGGCGAACAACACGTGTTCAAGGTTTCAACGTGGTTGGAAAACCAGCACCTTCGACAAAAGTTTATTTATAGAAGCTTTGCAGCTGAAGGACTTCCAGCTATCGGATTCCGCCTCTGCCAGGGCAGACAAGTTAATGTCCAGGGTAGAAGAAGCATGTGATGCGTCGATGGTGCGAAGGGCTCAAAAAGTCGCCATCAACCGGTTTATTGGTGGACTGAGGAAATTGCGCAACTCCGCTCCGAATGCAACCGGGCGAGAAGGATACTATTCATCACCAAAGAGATCGGCTATTATTTGCGGAGAAGCGCAGACAGTTAAAGAAGGCGATACGTGCAAGCAAAAGAGAGATATTCCTCCGTCTCCGTCTTGTGGGTAGCACTAGGTCTCCAACTAACGAACAGCTGGTAAGAGATAGCATTCAAGTACTTCTCCCGAACCGGGAACCACTGCAGCGTCACTCCAATCTTCACGTTATTGGAGAGATGGTACCAGAAGTAACCATTTATGAGGTGCTAGAGGCATGCGGTAAAATTTCCCCAGATAAATCTCCAGGACCGGATGCTGTCCCAAACACTGCTGTGTTGGAAGCTTTTAAGACACAACCAGATGCTTTTGTGCGCGTTTTTGATCTTTGTTTAAAAACCGGAACTTTCCCAAGACGTTGTAAGCTTCAAAGGTTGGTGCTATTACCTAAACCCAACAAGCCACCTAATGACCCATCGGCATATCGCCCAATATGCATGTTGGATACCGCGGGTAAAGCCCTTGAGTGTATCATTTTAAATCGAATCAGCGATGCAATTGAAGAGACAGGAGGACTTGCGGAGAATCAATTCGGCTTTCGGAAAGGCCTATCCACGGTTGACGCGGTGAAGCTCGTAAAAGACATAGCATCTAAGGCCATTTCAGGAAAGCGCTGGAAAGGGATAACCATTGAATCAGTTGGAGCCGATACTTCCAGGCGCAGGCAGCTGGCAAATGCGATGCTTCCACCAATGGTCGTTGGACCCATAAACTCATTCCTTCTATCGAAAGCTGGTTAAAAAACACCTCATGGCGAAGTGGAGTTCTACCTAACACAGTTGCTGACGGGCCATGGATGCTTCAGGCACTATTTCCATCGTTTTAACCTAGATGAAGCCGGGTATTGCGAGACGTGTGGCATTGAATTCAATGAAGACGCCGAGCATGTGGTGTTTCACTGCCCTCGTTTCGACGCTGAAAGGAAACACTTGCACGAAGGGTTTGGTGAACGCCCTACGCCTGAAAACCTAATACAAAATATGTTAGCAAGACCGAGTAATTGGAACGCTGTGTGTTCGTTTGCTGCTACGCTTATATCGAAACTTAGATGGGAGGAGCGACAAAGAGTGTTGAGACGCAGAGAGGAGGGCACATGCCGCTTCTGATTTGGTCTGAAACTAATGGGCGAGTGTCTCATTGTTAACATTGCTGATTTTAATTGATGCAGTATTGGAACCACGGCCGTTCCAGCTGCCTTGACTGCCATGACAGCTGTTGTACGAGTAAGACTCTGACTGGAAACATTGTCGATTTAATAGACGCGGTATTGGAACCACGGCAGTTCCAACCGCCTGGTCAGCGCGACCCATACCTGAGCCAATTGCGAATTTAAAATATAAGTATTGGGAGCAGATTGGAAACACGGCCTCTCCAACTGCTCTGGCTGTCATGACAGCCGTGTACGAGCAAGCGTGTGACTGAAAACATTATCGATTTAACTAGATGCGGTATTGGAACCCAGGCCGTCCCAACCGCCTGACCTGCGTGACCCAAACCTGAGCCAATTGCATAGTTCAAACATAAGTCTTGGGAGCAGATTGGAAACACAGCCTCTCCAAGACAGCCGTTGTACGAGTTAGTGTTCAAATGCAAACACTCTTGATTTAAAAGATGCGGTATTGGAACCACGGCCGTTGCAACCGTCGAACATGGGCAATCCAATCTCCTGACGACGACAACATCGATGTACAGGTATTCAACCTGATAGCAGCTCCGACGAATAGTAAACAAATGCAGTAAGTTGTATGTATGTACATAAGTTTATAATTATAAATTTGTTATAATCTTGAACAAGTCTGACGTTTTTTTCAATAACACTCCCAGATAGTAGAAAGAAAAATTCCTATAAAAAGATCCCCAGTCAAGAACTGAAATGGACGTTTCACGATGACCAACAGACGTTGAGCCTAGTGCTCAAACCACCTCCCGACGGAATACTTCACGGTAGTATCGGGGGGATCGGTACATGACGGTAGGAGTTTTAGTACTGGTTTAAGTCCCACACTGACTTTAAGGCTTTCGATGTGTGTGTACGGTGTATGTGTGTGTGCACAGAAATATACATGCAAAAGTGATCAAGAGCCCCTATTTTTACCCTACTTAAGAAAGGTCTTTTTTATTCTTGGTAAGTAAAGTTGATCAAAATTTGTTTAGTAGTGGCGCCACTGTGAACATGGCTGTTTCACCACTTGGGATGGTTTTATTTTTAAAATTTGATCAACTTCTTTTGCAAATACATACAGTGAATTAAAAAAAAAAGTGGAAAATGTGCATTTTGAATTTTCGTACAGAGTTTCGAGCGGACTTATAATTACTTAAAGACAATTCCTTACCCCTCTCAGCAAAATTGAAATGTTTGCGTCGTTCACGTCTATTATCAAATTATGTATTTCTTTCCCTTTAAGTTCATTCAAAATTTTTACGTAAGTGGAGGAGTCCACATAGCGCAAATGTATCTCCACATCGTGCATCTGAACGAATTTACTCAACTGTAAGACTCCTGAAATTAAATCTTCATATATCGTTGAATTTTATATATCGATCGCAAAACCACCTATCTACCAAATGCAAAACCTCCCAAATGACGATTAATCGATTTCGACTAGTCGTTTCAAAAAATATTCGATTATCACTAATCGACTAGTTGAATAGTTGCTTTTGACTAGTCGATTACTGGTCTGAGGACCCGGGTAATAAGACGGCAAATTTCTACTGAAATTCGCATGCAGGTTTAAGTGGTATCTGCCATTTTGGCCAATTTATTTGCTTCATTTCTTTGAAATTTAAAAAAAAATGTAACAGGAGCACAGAATATTTGTATAGGTAGATATGCAAAAATTAAATTTTGAAAAATGAATGTATGTTTGTAGCAATATTTTTGTAGCAATTCTTTTTTAATACTGAAACATGTTCTATGTCAATATTATTCTTTCAGGTTTAAGTGCGCAATGTACGCATCTTTCTCTTATTCTACGTCGCCGTTTGAAAAAGGATAGTTGAAAGATTGATTCGTGGGAAGAAAAAAAAGTAAAAGTACATTAAAATACACCTAATTTTCGAAAGAACTCAAAAATTATGTATTACCAAAAATATACGAGAGCATTAGAGTGCCAAAAAAAAGTTCCAAACTTTCTATCGGAATGATTAAGCTTGAGAATTTATTTTTTTTTGTAGCAAAATTGCTTCTGCCGGCAAATTAATGATATCCAATGAAATTAAAAACAAATTTGACATCTGAGACGTTATAAGCACCTGCAACTCTAGTGTCTTGTTTTCTGTTTGAAAACTTTAGATTTGTAACAAACTTTTCAAATTGCTATTTGTTTCATACGCTCCTAAGCGCTCTCCAATGCTGCTGTTATGTCAGGCCGAGTTAAAATACAGGAGATGATTGAATCAATCCAATTTAAGATTATATAATTTCTCCTTTATAAGCTGATCTGTCTGGAATTAGCGCTTTTCGAAATTGGTGATTCAATAAATATTTTATAAATTTTAAGGAAACATTTAAGCACACACTAGTAAGTTGCTTTTAATATTTGACAAGTATCAGGAGCACAGAATTTCAATGTAAGCAATTATTCAAAAAAAAAATCAATAAACTAGTATGTACAGATGAGGTTTGCTGGGGCAACCATTGTTTATCCTTACTATAGTTTGGCAACTTATTTTCTTCTTCTTACGAATTTGAGTGGAAGGCACTGGCTCAGTCACTCCAAATGAAATGGAATGAAGGAAAAGTGTGAAGCCCAATAAGCCATTTTGTTTGATATCAACCTAAGACGTATTTGAGATGAAACTTAAACGTCAATTCTCACTTTTTGAAAACTTAATATCAATTAATCAATCAATAATTTTTCGATTCAAAGATAAACTACCAGTAGCAGATCAACTTTTTTGCCAAATGAGTATTAACTTGAGGTATAATTAAATATAAAAATTATAATATAAATGTCCGACAGTTTCTGTCTCCACAGTTTTTATACATACGACCCCCTCTACCATTCCCTAAAATAAATTTTGTCCAAATCGTGGTACATTATTCTAAAATACGACCCTCATTATTTGCCAAACGTTTGAGAATATACTTTTCTGTGCTTATGGGGAATATGCTGTGCGTGTGTATTAGTGTGTTTTTTGTGAGTTGCGCTACTATATAAGGTATACAATGGGGGCAACTGCTCCCACTGTTAAATTGCATTTCGAAAATATCGTTGTATGTAAGAAAAGAACTGAAAGCTAGTAGAATGCGTGTTTTTGAATTTATTAACATTAATAGTATATACCCTCGTGAAGGTGGATACCTTGCCGCTAACGATAGCTTACGTCGATAGCCACAGGGCTACGCTGCCCTTGTGATCATAGCTCCGAATGGCACTTCATCAAGAGAGCAGCCTAGCCTCTCTGGCGCGACGGCAAAGATATGCCCCCTCCCAATCTAGGGTGTTATGTGAAACCGTGCCCATTGGACGTTTGCAGCCGGCAAATAGTGGCTGTATTTGAACTGAGCCTCTCTGATACCGGGTCGCCTAAGAGAGTAAGCATGGCCTTACCGCGGTACGGGACTCTGCCGCGGCGGACGACACAATTTCCTCTACTCTTCCCTTGACCCTAAGCTGGCCTTGTCCGGCGATGGGTCGTACGAACAAGATGAACTCAAATAACGTAAGTAAAAACGAAAAACCTAAAAAACAAACAACACCAAATTTCACTCCTCAGCAGAGGAGAGCTATGGAGGACCAAGCGAGAAAACAACAACAACGCCGGAGGACAACCTCCGCTCCACAAGCAAGGGGATATCGACAGCGATGGCAACTACGAGTCGGTCAACCAAACCTCTATCGAGTAAGATTGACTTGATGGATGCTAAACTCCCATCAACCACTGATATGAAAACCAGTCTCTTTACGTCTGTGGCAGCGGTCTCACGACCTGGCCTCGGAGTTTCGAAGGAGAAGGAAGCTGCAACTGAGATTTCGGCAAAGGGAGCGACCGCGATGGCAACTACGGGTCCGCACTCCCGGGAGACATCTCCCCGCCGCTTGACATACCACGAGAAAAGATTGGCTGCAAAGATCCTGAAGAGGTATGAAGGGGTGCCGCAGGAATCGCTGTCGCCGAATTCCAGGAAATCGGTAGAGCTAGCGAAAGCTGTGATACCGGATTTCCAAAATACTCACATGCCAAAGAGGTTAAAATTTAACCCTTTCAAACGCCAGAGATCGGACCTGGAGTTAAATCCCCTTCCCAAATGGCATCAGAATACCCCTGGAGCAGGCAAACCAAGCTTTGCTGAGGTAACCAAGGACAGGATCCTTATAGGCGTCCTTGACCCAGGCAATGACCGTCTGGCCATCCCCAAGGACGGGTGGCGTTACGTGCGAAATGAACTCGGCAACATTCTTCTCAACGTTGCTCCGGAGTTTGCGTGGGCGCAAAAACTGTAGGACTGTACAAGGCAGCAGCGGCTAAACTGGGTGAAGTCTCAAAAGGCACAAAGATCGAGGTCTTCGACTGAAAGGACATTCCTGCTCGTCCAAGGGCAAGGGCATGGATTCCGGCCTTCCCTGACGAACCCGAGAGAATTCTCGGGATTCTACGGCTAATGAAACCTGCCAACGCAGGACTGGAGTGTCAATCTGGTCGGGGATGCGGTAGGGCCCGACAGACAGGTGGTGTTCACCATGAATAAAGAGTCAATCGAGCCCCTTAAAAGGTGAAATAGCCTAGTACACTACAGTGTAGGCCAGATCGTTACCCACGTATATCGTGGCGATGCTCATCGCGCTGCCTTCTCGGCTGCTCCAGGGGAAGAACCTCCACCACAAACGGAGGTGAAAGACCTGGGGTCAAATTTCTGCACGGGTAATCTTATTATTGGAGCGGACGCTAATGCTCACCATGTTCAATGGTGGAGCTCCGATATCAATGCCAGGGGTGATTCTCTGTTTGATTACCTATTAACAACCAACCTGGTAATTTCCAACGTGGGTAATGAGCCTACTTTTATCACTAAGACCCGCAGGGAGGTCATAGACCTCACTATCTGTAGTGAAGGCGCTTATGAGTAGGTCAGAAAATGGCGGGTTCTTGAAGAACATTTATTCTCCGACCACCGTTACATAGAAATGGTTTTAGACTTGTAAATGAAATATTAGACAGAGACCTACCAGTACTGCCCTCACAAGCCCCCTTATCAGTAGAGGAGCTGGAGGATCTTGTTATTACATTTACATCGGCGCTCTCAAATACTATAAGGCAGGCTTGCCCAGTGCCAAAACCACGCGGTAAACACAGGCCACATTGGTGGTCCTACGATTTGGACTCGCTCCGCAAATCATGCCGGAAACAATTTAACAAGGCCAAGAGCCTCGGCTCTGAGCCTCATTGGCACGAATATAAAGCTAAAATAAGGGCCTACAAAAAAGCTCTGCGACAGGCGAAGAAAACCTCGTGGAGAAATTTCTGCACAGGCGTCGAAAAAGTCGACGCACAGCGAGACTTAGACGAGTCCTCTCGAAAAGTCAAACAGCCATCAGCTCTTTGCGAACACCTGACGGATCCTGGACCAGCGCGGAATAGGAAACCCTTGAGCTGCTCTTGAATACACATTTTCCGGGGAATCTGCATGACGCACCACTAGCACCTGCAACAAACCTGGCAGTAAATATACCCATCACTGAGGAAAGGGTAAGGTGGGCAGTTAAGAGCTTTGAACCGTACAAGGCTGCCGGGCCGGACGGGATTATCCCCGCGCAACTTATAAACACGTTGGAGACATCAGCTAAATGTCTGGTATTTCCCTTCACAGCCTGCCTGGCTCTCAACCACATTCCGGGCTCCTGGAGAAGCGCCACGGTAGTGTTTATCCCTAAGGCTGGGAAGGCATCCCACTACGAGCCAAAAGACTACAGACCGATCAGTCTCCGTCCTTTGTACTCAAAACCTTTGAGAGGATACTAAGCGACTACTTCTCAACGACTATTGATAGCAACCTTATCTCTAGCTATCAGCATGCATACACCAAGGGTAAATCAACAGAAACTGCTCTGCACAGCCTAGTATCTGTCTTTAAGAAATCGCTGTGTGAAAAGGACTACTGTCTCGTGGCCTTCCTAGACATTGAGGGGGTTTTCAACAATATAAGCCCGGAGGCGATCAACTCCGCTCTAACTAATCTGGGCGTAAATAGACCTCTAACTGGTTTAATTGACCAACTTCTAAAGGGAAGGAAAATAGCTTCTTCACTTGGTACGGTTCAGTTATCACGCTATGTCACAAGGGGAACGCCCCAGGGTGGTGTTCTTTCCCCGCCTTTATGGAAACTCACAGTCAACTCGTTGCTGCATGACACAAGCTGGGGGGCGGGAAGATAGTGGCATACGCAGACGATTTAGATATTGCATTCAGATAAAAGTTCCCACAAACTCTGTGTGACCTGATGCAAGTAGCACTGCGAGAAGTTTTGACGTGGTCCTCTCGCTGCGGACTTAGTATCAACCCGGGAAAGTGGAACTTGTCCTCTTCACTAACCGGTAGAAAATACCACCACTAAGCCTACCAGAACTAGATGGCACGCGCTTGGGCTTGTCGGATAAAGCCCAGTTTCTAGGCATAGTTCTGGACAAGAAATTGAATTGGAAGGAGAATGTTCTTCAGCGCCAGAAGAAAGCTTTGTGTGATTTAAAATCACTGATTGATACTTTATGCTATCAAATTGTTTTACTTTGCAATGACTTCGATCCTTTGTCCTCTCCTCTCCAACCTTTTCTAACTCCAGTTCCGAGATTTTCTCACTCTTTTGAGGAATTTATAAAATCAAAATTGAGTGACGGAAACATAAATAGAAACGCTGAAAAAATAGTTCGTGGTAATTGTCAAAGTTTCTTAATTGCATTAATTGAGCAATTGCGCCAGCGCTTACCCAGCAATATAGATACACTTCAAAAACTTAATTTCCTTTCTGTTGAAAATACTCTCAGAATAGTAAAGCCGAACATATTTGATAGGATTTTAAAAACTCATTAGATGAAAATCCATTCCGTGAGCTAGTCAATTTTGCTTTTAGATTTTTAGTTCTTCCATTTAGCAATGCTGAAGTCGAACGAATATTTAGTGCAATTAAACAAGTAAAGACAAAGCAAAGAAACAAAATGAAAATTAAAATGCTTGCCTCATTGCTCAACATTCGTTGCTCGTTAAAAAGATCAAAGAATTGTTGCTTTGATTATGAAATACCTGATGATCTCGTAAGAATGTTGGATACTCGTGATATATATTTAAACAGTAGTTCACCTAATTTATCTGGGGAGGAGGATATAGTTACGTATGAGATATAGCCCTCTGACCAATACTATTGACAAACTAACATAATTTTGTATTTTCGGCAAAGAATTTTTTATTGGAGTGCTATATTAGTTTTTAGTTCCGTTTTATATAGTTGTTAAGACTTGAATGAAATCATTTTAATTTTTGTTCTTAATATAATTTACTCTTTTATAAATATATATTTTTATATTCTCATAAAAACTGGAAAAAGTGTGCCAATTAATGGCTATCAGGGCGAGTATATACATACGTATGATCGTTTCACATAAAAAATATACATGTTAAAATAAAAATGAACCGTTAATGAAATCTAAAGGATCTGGCCTTTTTTTTAGCCTTGTTTTGTTGGTAATTTAGCTTTTTCTAGCTTTTTTTTTTGGTGATCTAGCCTTTTTCATTGGAGAAGGTCTGGCAACACTGGTTGGGGTACTTTTAAATTAAAATAGTAGCTAGCTTTTTATGTACACATGTCCTTACTAGAGATTTACGCCGATCGTTTAATCGGCGGGGCGTCGTAGTTCTCGTAGTATTCCGGCGACGGCAGCACGAGAAAAGTGGCAAAAATCGGCGGCGGCGTTTATCGGCGTCGTAAAATTTTAGAACTACAATTTGTTTCGGCGGCGCGCCGCGGCGTAGCTCACGTAGTATAAAGGCGGCGACGGCGCACGAAAACCGACAAAAATCGGCGGCGTATATCTCTAGTCCTTACCTATTTTATTTATTTATAAGTGGATTTTTCAAAACATTTTTTTTTTACCAATCTTTAATCCTTAGGCGACTATTTTTTTATATATGGTTTTAGTGTGTAAATAAACATAAATTTATATGTGCAATAAGTCGATGGAGGACCTGCTTAGTACCCAGTATCTTAATGTTCATACATACACATATGTACCAAACGATTGAGTTGTTTGAATGCAAACACCTTTTTATAGAAACAGTGGTTTATATTAAATTTGGTTTCAGTAGCTGTTTCAAGTTTTTCCGGTTGTTTTAATTAAAATAATTTAATTTAACATTTTAGTGAAGTGTGAAATATAGTTTGCGAATAGGGGTTCCGTTTGACATTGTGAAGGCACTCTAAGAATACATACATATGTAGGTCGTATTTTCTACCGGTCAGTTCTTATGCACACACAATCAGACCGGATTATCAGATTTGTTGTCGCTGCCAAAACAGCTGTTTCAAAAAATAATGTAAAATATTTTCATGCAAAATGTTTGAAAAAGAGCTTCAAATCCGTACTAATTTTCTTTTCATTTTATCACTTCATAGAACATGAATTTGCCCGCTGGTTTAAATTTTCGAAACTGAAATTAAGAGGCTTTGTGCTCATAATAGAGAAGTGCCATATTTGTTTTGAGTACGGAATTCCTTGTTTTAAGTATACAAATCTCAAATGCCAAATTCTTAAATCGAGTTGGTTTATTCTTGTTTTCAGACCGACCTTTTTCCCTCAGTGATATCAGCCAGTACACAAGGAGTTGCTTCGTGTACTGAACCAAGTGGTAGGTCCCGCGGAAATAGTGAGTCGAATGGAAGTGGTGAGCTTCCGAGAGTAGTGGCACCCTGGCGAAGGACCACCCAAACATTATTGTAACTTTTCCTGATAGTACCGACAGCTCGTATGGCTCTGATTGTGATAGTACAACTGCGCATTTTAACAACTCGAAACCAATTTGCATTTTAAAAAGTCATAGTAGGGATGTTGCTTGTCAAGCGCAAATTTCACCTAGTTTGGAGTACAGGCTGAACAACTACGAGCTAGTCAGGTCAAGAATTTTCCAAGATAGCCCAGAGTCATTTGTGTCCGAAAATATTTTGAAATGTAGGAAGAGGTATATAATCGAGTTCAGGAGCGTAAACTTTTGCAAAGCACAACGTTAATGATTACTTCGGAAGAAATGCGTGGAATGATTACTGGTACGTGTGCAAATTGAAAATAGTTTTCTGGTAGGATTGCTGGACTCAGGTGCGAAAGTTTTGTCAAAGGTTTTTGGATATAAATGGGCTTAAGTACCACCCATTACAGGCCTTTGTGTATACTGCTGGTGGCGGTAAACAGAAAATACTGGGTTCTATTTCTTTACTAGTGACTTTCAAAAACAAAATTATTCGTTTTTATCTTGTTCCTTCTCTTATTCAAGAAGCCTACTTCGGAGTTGACTTCTGGAGAGCTTTCGCTTTAGCTCCTGAAATATTTCCAAGTATAGCATGTTTAGAGGTTGTCGACGAAAAGGGGGAGAAACATAATTTCCATGATTTGACACAAGCCCAAAAGGCCAAACTGCAAAGGCAGGTGGATATGTTTCCTTCCTTTATTACAAATTTTTCTGATTTAGCAGGCCCTTTGACCGATTGCCTTCGAAAGTCGCTAGGCCCTTTCAAACTTACTCCTGAGGCAATAGAGGCTTTTGAAAAGGTAAATTTAGCCCTGAGTTCCGCTCCTGTCTGGGACCAACCCGATTTCACTAAAGAGTTTGTTATACACAGTGATGCTTCGAAGATAGGCGAGGGTGGTGTGTTGTCCCAGGTCGATGATGAGGGCGCTGAGCATCCAATCGCATTTGTTTCAAAATAGCTGAACAATGCTCAGCGCAATTATACAGTGATTGCGCTGGAATGCCTGGTAGCCATAGTCAGTGTCAACCGTTTCCAACCATATGTAGAGGGTTTGCCATTCCGAATTCTCACTGACCACTCAAGTCTCAAATGGCTGATGACACAAAAGGACTTGAGTGGCAGATTGGCTAGGTGGTCCCTTCTGTTGCAGCGCTATGACTTCACGATGGAACATCTCAAGGGCACGTTGAATGTTGTACCCGACGCCTCTCCCGTTTTGACGTGGATGAGTTGAATTTTCCTTCCGCACCTTATGAAATAGACTTAGGCACCGGAATTCAAAAGCGCAGAGTATCAAGATATGTCCCAAACCATTTTGGACAATGCGGACACTCTGCCCGACTTGAGATTAAATGGCGGTATATTATTCAAAAGGGTTAAATTTCGTAAAGGTGTGGAAGATGAGGAGGACTCGCTATGGAAGTTGTGACTACCGTCAGGGTTAACCGAGGAGGCGATGCGGCTGACACGTGATGCACACAGAAGCTACCATGGAGGTTGGCAAAAGACTTTGGAGCGCGTTCGACAAAACTATTTCTGGCCAGGGCAGGCCGAGGACGTTCGGAAATATGTGGGCAGGTGTGATACCTGTAAGGCAGTAAAAGCGACTAATCAACAGTCCAGACTACCTATAGCGAATATTTTCACTTCGGAAAGGCCATTTAAGCGGTTTTATTGCGACTTTTTGGGGCCTTAACCTAGATCTAAACGGCGGAATCAGTTTCTTTTTATAGTATTGGACCATTTTACAAAGTATGTTTGGTTAAAACCCATGCAGAGGGCGACGGCTGCAAATGTTATGAATTACTTCGGCCCTGAGGATTTTCCAGCTATCGGGGTCACTGAGTACATCCACAGCGACAATGGTAAACAGTTTATCTCTAAGGAAATGAAGCAATTTTTAGATAACTACGGGGTAAATAATATTAGGACAAAGCTATACTCTCCGCAAGCTAACGCGTCGGAGCGCGTAAACCAAGAAATTGTTTCAAAAATAAGAATTTTCCTTAGGGGTAACCAGGATCATACGTACTGGGACAAACATATAACCGAGATCTTAGCAGTTTTGCGAAGCGATTTTCATACTTCCATTCAGTGATCTCCGTACTTTGCATTATACGGTCATAACATGGTCCAGCACGCATCAGAGTATACTATATTAGAGAAGCTCGGTAGTCTTAAGGAGGATGAAGTCCCTATAGCAAGCAGAGTTGACATGTTAGCAAACATCCGCGAGCAAATTCGTAAGAATTTAGACCAGGCAAAGGATAGAGCAGTGCGGGTATATAATAAACGTTCTAGACCAGTGAACTATAGGGAAGGTCAGGAGATTTTTAGGAAAAATTTTGCTTTGAGCAGTTTTAAACAAGGCATAAAGGCCAAATTCATACCGGAATATCTTAAGTGCCGAGTTCGTCGAAAAGTGGGTAATGTGTTGTAATACCTAGAGAAACTCACGGGTAAAATGATAAGCCGCTTCCATGCTTCGGATATTCGTCCACAATAAATGGGCGTTTTGGCGGTCGGGGACAACTCGCCCAGTCTTCTCCCCGAGCACCGATGCCATAGGGAGTCCAAATCGCTTTCATCGGAAGCAGTGGAGGACCTGGCAATCCTCGTTAGCGGATTGTCTTTCGGAGTTTTGACGAGTTCTCCATAATCAAAATGTCTGCCGGCCGGGAAGCTTATAACTAGGAAACCAAGTTAGCGGGCCCGCTTGCATATAAATTTTTTTTCTTACCTTTTTCTGTGGGGGTGAATCCACTAGAACTAATTTCTTTCGGAGTTTTGACTAGTTCTCCAATAACAAATGTCTAACGCCGCAAAGCCATTTAAACTAAGAAACAAAAGCAAACTACATTTTTGGAAGCCCAATTCTGGGAAGCGAGAAACCACAGAGCCAGTGTTCTTTTTAGCACAGCCTGTCCCAGGTCCAGCGTGCGGGGTTGGACTAGTAGGGCGGACAGTGGGTAAATCCAGCTATGTCTGGCACGGAAGGGGGGTAGGCGTCTTTGGCCTAAACAAATAGAGAAACCACCGCAACATCGGACTTTCCAATTTTAGTTATTTTAAAACAAAATAACATTTACTGGCCTACTACGATTATCTTTCGTGTTTGCGTCCGGTCCTAGGGTTTGGGAATGGTCTCAGTTTCGGAACCAGGTAGATTTAGAAGCGTCGGACGCTATATTGGGCGATCAAAAGGCATAGTGAGTCAATGAAGGCTGAAATGCTTAGAGCTTTGACAGACGGCCGCTCCATATGTTAAACATGCGTTAACATGTTTGCTTCGTAATGCGTTCCACAAACTTTGTATGGAAGTGGATCCTTCAGAGTTCTATGCAGATTAGCTCTACGCTTTATGGGCCAGTCTGTTTTAGTGCCGCTGAGGATTAACTACGGCCCCTATTACGGGTAACGGGCAGTGGTTAAATCTTTATCTCCCTGAAGCAGGTACAGGGGATATTTTATAGAGGAACTGGAACCAGTCTAGGATTTGGGATTGGACGCAGAATTCGAAGCTAGTTCTTTTGCTGGAATGACTTTAGCAATTGGTAGGAGAAGATATGTAGGCCAGTCCGAATATTTTACCTGACTTTCTTACAATCCGCCCTATCCTGCATTTCGACGCGAATCGCATATTTTCTTTGCCGAACAACTTCGCCAATATCTTGCTTTAATCGAGCAAAGCAGTTACTATCCAGTACATTTTCTTTTAATCTATTCTTTCAGGAGTTGGTAGAAAGGCCTCGATGGCTCTATCATGAATTTCATAATTCAAGATTTCCAACAGATAAACTTGGGGGGAAAGCCTAACTGAACCCAAAAGTGTTCACTAATTATATAAGCCTTGATACGTGGCATGGTAATAATTTTTTTCTCGAAGTGGGTCATTCCACTCAGAGCGTACTCTCCATTAATAATCTTTTTTTTTGCTCCATTCGTAAGTTGCTTTAGTGCCTGGCACGGCAATATTGTTTTTCCTCAACACGGATCATTGATTGACCGGTGATTTCAAATATTAATTTTCCTTGTACTTCAATCGTAATTTACCTTAAGTCGAGATTTTCTTTCTATATTCTCAGTCACTAGCTACTTTCGAGATTGTATCCATTTTTCCTTTCGATTCAATCGTAGTGCGGGTCCCCATTTACAAGGATTAGTAAGTGAAGCAAGCGAGATGCAGGGTAGGGCTGATTACCTCACCGGATTTGACATTAACTTTGAAATTGAGTCGATTTTTTTTCCTTTTATCTGGAGAATGTTCTGTTGCCCGGCTAGCTCGTGGTAGAACTAGAGACTCTTATCTAGGGGTGAGTCGAAGCGAAGCAGGCCTGTTATGGTTTGCCTTCGATTAAGTCATTTTTGGTTTAGGGCGATTGAACATGATTCGCGGTTTTAGTTGACAGTTTTGATTCAGGCTCCGGTTTGTCGTTTTATCGACAATTTCCATGAGTGGTCTGGTTGTTCCTAGGTGGCAGCACCAATATTTCCATAGAATGGAAAAATGTACCAATAACGGTACTTTTAATTTCCAGACAAACAAGTAATTGGTGTGTTCCTGTGGTGGACAGAGAAAATTGCGGGTAAAATTGCGGATAACTGCGGGCGAACGTAAACGTGCCGGTACAAGGGGGAATAAACCTACTAGGGTTTGCAATTTTGATAATTAAGTTTAACGCACCTGACGGGAAAAAGAGCACGAACGCAAGAATATGTGCTAAATATATACAATAAAATTTATCAACAATTATCTACAACAATTCATCGATTTTTTAATTGCACAAATTTAGCAAAACGCCGACTTGACGCATGGAATCCCGTCCTGATCCCTGATTTTCAAACGGCGGCCATCACGGTTGGACCGAATTAGTCAACCGAGTTTAAACCAAGTTATACATTTGCCAGCACATGGAGATCATTTGCTAGTTAATATTATGGGAGTTTATTTAAATAGCTGGTAAGGATTAGGAGACTCATGTTTCTGCCATCCCAAATCAAGTATTTTCGGGCGACTCGTGTCACCAAGGGAACACACCAATCACATGGTTCTGACAGCAAAAATTTTGCGCGTGCAAACGAAAGCGTGACTTAGGTTTCGAACCTAATAACAATGGCAGTAGTTCTACTACCTACTCCACTTTTGCCCAAAATCTACTACTTTTCTTTCTTCTTATGGAAATACTGCGTCCAAAAAAAACGGGGCAGAACATAGGGCACGGCGGGCTTATCAAGTTGGCAATAGAACTTTCTTTCTTTTTTTGGGACACAACTTCTGAAGAAATAGAATATATCCAATTAATCTCACAAGAATTAAATTCCACAACGTAAAGGTAGTAAATAATTTTCACTACTAGATTCAACTTCGTTATTTTTATTTTGCTTTAATATAGCAACAACAATAAAAGTTTCTTATCAATTCCTTTTCAATCGCATTCACGATTAATAAAATTATTAATCATTTGCCGGTAATAATAAAGTTTTCTTTTCCATATAACCCATTTTTATACCTTTCATGAACATGAAATGGTATTATAACTTTGGTCCGATGTTTGTAAGTATGAGAAGAAGAAGAGATAGACCCAGATGACGAGATGAGTTGATTTAGCCATGTCCGTCTGTCCGTCTTTCTGTCTGTCTGTCTGTCTGTTTGAACACAAACTAGTCCCACAGTTTTTGAGATATTTGCCTGAAATTTTGTATGCGGCCACCATTTTCCAATATAGGAATCATTTGTCGGAACCAGCAAGATCGGACCGATATTACATATAGCTCCCGTACAACCGATTATTCCGATAAACGGATTTTGGGCTATAACTCCTGTAATTAAACACGTACAAACGTGAAATTTTGGAAGAATCACTATTTTTATATGCGAAATATCGATGTTGAAAATCATCGAGATGGGATAAATATTTCACATAGCCCCCATACAATCGATTGTTCCGATAAACGGAATTTGGGCTATAACTCCTGTAATTAAAGAGGAAGGAACGTGAAATTTTGTAAGTATTGCTATTTTCATATATGAAATATCGGTGTTGAAAATCATTGAGATGGGATATATATTTCACATAGCTCCCATACAATCGATTATTCCGATAAACGGATTTTGGCCTATAACTCCTGTAATTAAACACGTAGGAACGTGAAATTTTGGAAGTATCACTATTTTTATATGCGAAATATCGATGTTAAAAATCAATTAGATTGGACCAATATAACACATCGCCCCCATATAATCGATAGTTCCGATAATTTCGGTATGAGCGGAAGTTAAATTCACACAGGCTGTACTGGGATCAAACAGTGAAAATCGTTACACTTATTCATGAAAGGTATTTAGCCTTCGGCACAGCCGAAGACAGCTTTCCTTACTTGTTTTATATAATTTACTACATTTTTACAAAATTTGGTACTTTTAAGAAAAAATGGAGTTTCGAGTCCTGATGGTATTATCCGTTTGCACCACGCGACATGGCAACCACCCACCAATCAGATTGCGCCACCTGGCAAAAACCAGATCACACCATGACAGATAGCGGAACTTTTTCATTGCGCAGTCGCAGTGAATTCGAAAAGTAAATAAAGGAATTTGTTCGATGCCATGATGGCTTCGACAGAACAGACCAAAGTTTAAAAATTGTAACGTGATTGATTAGATCGGACGTGGCAGGGAGGAAAATTAAAGTGTCGTTGCACAATTAGCAACGGATTCGAGTGAAAAAAAGTTGAAATTATTTCACAAATTAGTTTGAAATTTCCAATGTACTACTGCGCGTAGTGTTTCTCGTATACATTATTTGAAATTTGCAGAGTTTAAGTGCAGAAAATACCGTGAAAAAAACCTTAAATTAGTGAAGAGCTCAGCAATATAAATAATTAGCAAAAGTATAAAAAAAAATACCAAAATGCAGTAATAAAAGCATTAAAAGCGTTTGTATGAAACAAAAAGGTTAAGCATTGCAAAACAAAAAAAAAATCTAAAAAAATAACAGGTGAAGCGCAAAAAAAGTGTTCAAGTAAATGGAATAAGAAAGTTTTGTCTTGTTCAAAGTAAAAAAAAATAGTTTTTAGAGTTCTTACATATATTGACTTCACAGAGAAACGAACTAAAGTGTCTTGAACCGTCAACCAAGGTGTCTACGATGACGACAACACACTTTCTCACGTTGCTTTGTTGCTTTCGCCGAGAATCGAGCTTTGACTGCTGTATCCAGATGTTGACCATTATGCCACCGTGTACTTATGCTTGTCGGCGTCTAATTGCAGCTTTGTTGGATTAACTGAAAATTCTTCTCTGAAATAAAAGCCGTATGTGTATTTTGTATTTGCTTTGCAATGAGTTGTGTACTTTTTGCGTCATATCAATTATCACCACTTTGATTTTACAATGTTGCCCAAATCAATTCAAAATATTTGGTATTGGAAAGGAATCGTTAGCATTGTGGTGTTGTTTACACAATGAATCATTGCGAAAACAACTATATTATTTTTAGCACAACAAATACAGGCACCAACAGCTCCAACAACAACCACACCAGAGCGCCGCAGAATCGCGCCACCCCCGGAATAATACCTATAATTGGTAAGTTGGTCAATTTAGTATACATACTTTATTTAATAACTTTCTCAATTTCACTTATATTCTCGACAGACGCAACACCAGTGAGGGCGGCTCCATACAAACTGCTGTACCAGGCGCTAGAAAGCGCCAATAACAAGCAGGGCCAACAACAACAAGTAGGGCAACTGAGCTCTAACAACAACAAGCCCCAACAGCGCAGATAGCGCCAACGTCAGCAACGACGTGCAACAACAACAACTTGCAGTCAGCACCAACAGCAACAATTATCAGGCACCACAACAAAGCGCTAAGAACGCAACAATAACAAGAACAAACATCACCAGCTAGACAAACAATAGTGAGGTCGCCTGGTCAAAGGCCCACTGCACCAGCCACAACAACAAAGCGCAAGGAGCGCATCAACAACAACAACAAGTAGCGCAACTGAGCGCTAAAAACATCAAGCGCCAACATCAGTGCGCAGCCAGCACCAGCAACAACTACCGGCCACAACAGAGCACCAGCAATAAGTAGCGCAACCAGCGCCAACAGCAACAACAGCGCGCAGCAACAACAATAAATACAGCATCACCAGATAGACCAGCGGCAGTGGGGTCGCCTGGTCAAAGGCCCACTGCAACGGCAAAAACAACCATAACAAAGCGCAGCCAGCGCCAACAACAACAACAGATACAGCAACACCAGCTAGAACAGCCACAGTGAGGCCGCCTCGTATAGGCCCGCTGCACCAATAACAACAACAGCGCGCAGCCAGCGCCAACAGCAACAACTACCAACCATAACAACAAGCGCCTTAAAAAGCGCTAACGACAACAATAAGTAGCGCAACTGAGCGCTAACAACAACTGAGCGCCAACAACTGCTCGCAGCAAGAGCCAACAACAGCGCGCAGCAAGCTATAACAACCAGATCAACAACAGCAGGGGCCGCCTCGTATAGGCCCGCTGCACCAATAACAACAACAGCGCGCAGCCAGCGCCAACAACTAGACTTAAACAGCAGGGGCCGCCACCAACAACTGTAACAAACCTCAAACCAGCGATAACATCCTCGGTGAGTCCGTGCCAATTAGCACGTTAAGTTTCAATTTGAATTTATTTTAATGATTAGTTGGCGGCCGCCGTGGTGTAGCGGTTAAGTGTTCGGCCTTCTACACCAAGTCGTGGCGGTTCGATGCCCGGCAAAAGTAACATCAAAAATTATTTAGAAAAAGAATTTTTCTAAAACGGGGTCGCCCCTCGGCAGTAGTCTGGCAAACTCTCCGGGTGTATTTCTGCCATGAGAAGCTTCTCAGCAAAAAATTCATTTGCTTTGCAAGTGCCGTTCGGAGTCGGCAAAAAACTGTAGGTCCCGCCAACTTGTAGGAAAAACTCAAAAAAAGCAACACACCACAAGTTGGAAAGAGAAGCTCGGCTAAAAATCTCGTTAGAGGTTATGATGATAACCTGTAGGTATATCGCCGCCATTAGTTTTTTCTTTTTTTTTTTTTTTTTAGGGTAAGCTTAGCCGTATAGGGAAGGATCAAGGGGTTGTGTTTTGGAAACAACAAAAAAAGTGTAAAAGATAATAAATTAAATGTAAATAGGCCTTCCAGATTTAACTTAAAATATAATGTATTAAGGTTAGTATAGGGGGGTAAAATATAGATTCAAAAAGGAAAGGAGTAAACTATAAAATAAAGTAAGATAAAGTAGAGGTGTAATCATAAGAAAGAAGATTGAATTTAAACCTAATCATTGAAACTAAATAGAATAGGAAATAATGAGTTAAGAGTACAAAAAGAAGGGGATTAAATAATAAGATGAACCAAAAGCGTTAGAAAAATGGGAGAAAAAAAATAATAATTATTTTACAACTAAAGCAAAGGAAAATTAAAATAAAAAAATACTCTTCTAAACCAAATTATAAAATATAATGAAAATATCAACTATAACAGATTAAAATAACCTAAATCCTAATATAAACAAAACAAAAGGCCGCAAATAACTAAATAAGGCTTATAAACTAAATACATATATATATATATCTAAACCGAAATAAGAAAAAAATAAAATAAACAGATTATAAAATTGAATTACTTAGCGTATGAAACGAAAATAGTGATGTAAGGAAAATTTTGGTTTGGGGTTGTAGGGCATTAGTTGACAAAGTCAAACAAACTTTTTGGGGCGTTGTCCACTAAGAAATAATTTCCTTACATATGTAATTGTTTCAGGATTTGTGGCTCGATGTTACAAACTCTTTCAATTATTAATTAATCATCAATATTTTTATTTAAAGGATGTGAAACCGTAGGTTAGGAAGTCAGTTAAGCCTATTATAGGCCAGTTTTGAAAGGCCCGTTGTGATACCACCAACACTAGAAAAGTCAATCCCGGGACCCGGCCTTATGGAAAATCCCTGAGTTGTTGGGATTTTCCACATAGCACAATCACCACGACTCCATATAGCATGTCGGATAATTGCAGTGTAGATCCATCTGCATATTTTGGGGATGAGACTCCACTTTTTGCCAATGGCTCTTTTGCATGTGTAAAGTGCAACACACGCCTGCGTCCATGTCGTGAAAAGTGTCGCCGTGGATTTAGTCGGATATATCGTCAGATCTCGCTCAGTGAAAAACATGGAAAGGTCGCAGAGGTAACCGTTGATCTTCGCACAGAGTTCATCAGTATAGGGGCCCTTCCCCGTCGCCATTATTGTACAGTCGTCGGCATATGAAACGCCATTAAGTTCTGGGAGGTCCAGGGGTGGTATTTTGTACCGGTTGGTGTAGAGAAAGAGTTCCAATTTTCTCGGGTTGATACTAAGTCCGCAAAGAGAGCACCATGCCGAAACTTCACGCAGTGCTACTCGCATCAAGTCACACAGAGTTTGTTGGAATTTGCCCCTGTATGCAATGGCTAAATCGTCTGCATATGCCACTATCTTCCCGCCCCCCAGCATGTGTCTCGTAGCAACGAGTTGACAGTGAGGTTCCATAGAAGCGGGGGGAGAACTCCACTCTGAGGCGTTCCCCTTGTGACATAGCGTGATAAATCAACCGTGCCAAGTGGTGAAGATATTTTCCTCCCCCGTAGTAGTTGATCGATTAGACCAGTTGGGGATCTGCTTATGCCCAGATTAGTAAGAGCGGTGTTAATATCCTCCGGACTTATATTGTTAAGATTATGTCGATTTAATTAACACATCGTTTGAATAAAACATTGAAGAATAGTACATTAACCATTTGAAGTTAAATTGAATTACACTGAAACATTAAAACTGTTTTAAAATTGCTGTGCCTGCTACCGCTCTCCCTCGATCAATAGCAGCACTTTGCTCGGTCATTTGTTGACAATTTCCTTTGTCTTTCTTGGTTGGTGAACAGGAGCAGGGTTGCATCGTCATTGCACTTGTCCCAATGTAGTGTTCGAAAGCGACTAAAGGGTTCAGACATATATATGTTTTACAACAACATGAAAAGTAAAGTACCATTATTTGACAAAACAACATCATATACAAAATTCCATGCGCTGGAAATGAAAAAGAAAAATGTAACAAAGAGTATGTAGGTACAACTAAAAATAAATTAAAAACGAGAATATCAGGCCATCGATCTGATATAAAATGTAGTACTGCTAGTAACACGCAAAAAACTGCAATTGCGGCCCACTGTACAGAGAGCGGCCACAAACCAGATTTCGAAGTAGTTAGCATACTTCAAACTGAGCAACATTACAACAAACGCTTTACTTCAGAAATGCTCCACATAACTTACTTACTTACTTAAAATAGCCTTTAACCGCCTAGGCGATTTTGGCCGTCTAACATGTTTCACCAGTAGGCTTTTTGTTGAGCCAACTGGCGCCAATTGGAGACACCGTGTGTTCTCAGATCTGCCTCCACTTGGTCCTGCCATCGGATAGGTGGCCTCCCTCTTCCTCTACTTCCACCGGCGGGTGCCGATAAAAATACCTTGTGGGCCGGAGCGTCTTCGTTCATTCGCACCACGTGTCCTAGCCAGCGGAGCCGCTGGGTTTTAATTCGCTGAACTATGTCCACGTCTGCGTAAAGCTCATTCAGCTCATCATTATATCTTCTTCGGACTCGCTCCATAAATCTTTCGAAGAATTTTTCTCTCGAATACTCCCAAAGCCGTCTCGTCAGAAGCTGTCAGTGTCCATGCTTCTGCACCATATAGCAGGACGGGTACGATGAGTGACTTACATAGTGTTGTTTTTGTTCGCCGAGAGAGGACTTCACTTCTCAATTGCCTACTCAGCCCAAAGTAGCATTTGTTTGCAAGAGTTATCCTTCGATGAATGTCCGGCTTACATTGTTGTTGGTATTAATGCTGCTTCCCAGGTATACAAAGTCCCCTACTATCTCGAAATTATTGCTGCCAACAGTGGCGTGGTTGCCAAGACGCGAATGCGCGGACTCTTTGCATGATTCCAACAGGTACTTCGTTTTACCTTCGTTCACCACCAAACCCATTTTTTCCGCTTCTTTTTCTAATTTGGAGTACGCAGAAGTTACGGCGTGGTTGTTGAGGCCAATGGTGTCGATGCCGTCGGCATACGCCAACAGTTGTACGCTCTTGTAATATATTGTTCCAGCGCGATTAAGTTCTGCAGCAGAGAGGTCCTTCCCGATTCTGACCGTCATTTTGCACAGCCGTATAAGTTTTGCTGGGAAACCAAAATCGATTCTTTTCTAGCGGAATTTTTCCAAGATTTGGCGTATTGTAAAAATCTGGTCGATGTAGATTTACCAGGTCTGAAGCCACACTGATAAGGTCCAATCAGCTGGTTTACGTCAGGCTTCAGTCTTTCGCACAATACGCTTGATAGGACCTTATATGCGATATTCAAAAGGCTGATTCCACGTTGGCGCAGTTTGCGGGATCACCCTTCTTATGGATTGGGCAGAGAACACTTAGATTCCAATCTTCAGGCATACATTCATCCGACCATATTCTGCATAAGAGTTGGTGCATGCACCTTACTAGCTCCTCGCCGCCACATTTGAAAAGCTCAGCCAGCAGGCCATCAGCACCCGTCGCTTTATTGTTTTTTTGCCGTGATATAGCTATTCGAACCACGTTGTAGTCGGGTTGTGGAACTTCGATTGCATCGTCTTCGATTGTGGATTGTTGACCTGTTCCTCCGTTTACGAGGGCAGAGAAGTGATCCCTCCATAACCTTAGTACTATCTGAACATCTGCCACCAGGTCACCGTTGTCATCATTTCAGAGAGCAGGTGTGCGAGTCGTTGGCTGCCACTTTTTCGACGTCCAGCTTCCCATGCGTTTTTTGTGGCGCCTCTTTTGTTGTACTTAAGCGGGTACAAATCTTGGCTGCTACTAAATAGTGATCGGAGTCGATGTTCGGGCCCCTCATCGTACGTACGTCCATAACGCTGGAAGCGTGCCGTCCGTCTATCAGAAAGTGATCGATTTGGTTGCGTGTTTTCCGATCTGGCGTTAGCCATGTGGCTTGACCTGGTGCTGGATACGACCATGTTTCGTGCACCGGCGAAGGCTGAACTTTCCGACAGTAGAGCCATATATATCCTATTTGCCCACCCTGGCGTTAAAGTCGCCAAGCACGACTTTGATATCATGACGGGGGCAGCGCTCATAAGTTTCTTCTAATTTCGCGTAGAATGCATCTTTTTCCACGTCGTCCTTGTCCTCGGTTGGTGCGTGCACGACATAAACGATATGGTGAAAAATCGTAGTTTAATTCGGATTGTGGCGAGACGCTCATTCACGGCTGTGAAGGACACTACATGTTTTACAAGTCTCTTTCCTACCACAAAACTGAACACAAACGAATCTGCGCTCATTAGTAGGACCGCTCCAGTAGACATAACCTTTATAACCTTTCCCCGTCCATAGCATTTCTTGTATAGCGGTGATGCCAGCTTTTGGCTTGTTGACGACCTCAACTAGGCGGGCATCGTCACCTTACCTAGTAGGGATTCGGACATTCCAAGAGCATGCCCTGATTTCATTAATCATAGTCCTAGTTCGTTTGCTGTGGTCGTTATCTGAAATAAGAGTTATCATATCCGAGGCTAGGTTGTTAGATCTCATTGGAATTTTTGTTTTATGTGGTGGGTCCCAAACCCTACGCACAACCCGTTTCTCGGGGAGTTGGATTTAAGCAACACATTTATATAGCGAGCCGCTTGATCCAAGACAGACTCCCGCTTGCAGTCGCATCTGATGACAAAGACGCTGCTGTTGGAATCCCCCGACAAGCCCTTAAACCAATTATGGCGGAGTGGCCTTGTCAGGTTGACGCCTTCTCATATTAGTTCACCACCTAGCGGGTGTTCAGTGGCTATACAGAGGATACGTGGGCTTTCCCGGACGTAGTGAGCTGCTTGGACCGCACATAGAAGAATGGCTCTGGCCATTCCCAGTTGAATGGCGGCCAGAAGCCTTCCCCACTTGCTTAGACTTCTCCACTCGAGCCCATCCTCCCTCCACATAAGAAACACATCACCAAACAAGAGACTCAATTATAGAATAGATTCCGACGGGTGTTGACAGATCTATCGCCACGTGGCTGGCGCAGAGGCACACTTAGGCCAGTTTTGAAAGGCCCGTTGTGATACCACCAACACAAGGAAAGTCAGTCCCGGGACCCGGCCATATGGAAAATCCCGGATTGGAAGCGCCTAAGGCATGTCGCAGGGGGGCATAAAGTGCCATCCTCGAACCCGTGCTCATTCGCACGCTTACCACATGTGCCATATCGACGTTATCATTTTCATGTCAAATGCCGTACTAAAGATTGTCTATGGTGCTTTTGCTATATAAGTGTAGTTTGGTGTGGTGTGGTGTGGTTAGTTCGTAAAATTCCACGCACACATATATATGCATACAAAGCATCACTACCCTGCAGTCAACTTAACTAGTTTTATACTAATCAAATACCAGTCAGCTAGGCGGCTTCAACTAGTTCGAGTTCTGTAATTTTTCCATATTAGCAACTGGTATTTTTAACACGGCGATGTCCTACGAGATGGCAATTGTCCTTCTCTGCATCAGCACCATACCAATTGGCTGACTAGTCAGCCTCTGCATCAGGAATATACCAGTTGATATACTTGTTATTATAGACATCAGTATCATACCATTTAAGATACTAGTTCGTATATACGTCAGGATCGTACCAGTTGAAAGAATAGTTCATATATACATCAGAATCATACCAGTTGGCAGACTAGTTCATATATACATCAGAGTCATACCAGTTGAAAGACTAGTTCATATATGCATCAGAATCATACCAGTTGACAGACTAGATCATATATGCATCAGAATCAATCCAGTTGGCAGACTAGTTCATATATGCATCAGAATCATACCTGTTGACAGACTACTTCTTATATGCATCAGAATCATACCAGTTGACAGACTAGTTCATTAATGCATCAGAATCATACCAATTAACAGACTAGTTAAAAAAATCATCGGAATCATACCAGTTGTCATACTAGTTCATATATGCGTCAGAATCATACCAGTTGATAAAGTAGTTCAATTATGCATCAGAATCATACCAGTTGACATATCAGTTCATTTATGCATCATAATCATATCAGTTGACATACTAGTTCAAATTTGCATCAGAAATATACCATTTGACATACTAGTTCATATATGCATCAGAATCTTACCAGTTGACATACTAGTTCATATATACATCAGAATCATACCGGTTGACATACTGCTCAGTCTATGCGGCAGGACATACTAATCATTATGCCCATTCAGATCGTACCACTTGTCATACTAGTCCACGAATTTGACATTCATTCCAGTTGGTATACTAGTCGGTCTATGCACCAGTATCATAGTCAGCGTCTACATCAGCAATATACCAGTTTATTCTTTAGAAAGCAGCGACTATTTGTATTTACCCAAACACGAAAAAGCATCTGTGAATTACAAGGTAAAAAAGAAGCAGTTACAAGAGAAAAAGAAAAGCAATTGTCCTCTTCTGCATCAGCACCATACCAATTGGTATACTAGTCAGCCTCTGCATCAGCATTATACCAGTAGATATACTAGTTCATACACAGCCAAAAATGAGCTAAAGGCTCTGAGTTCGATTCTCGGTAAAGTTAACACAAGTTTTTTTTCTATATTTTTTAAATTATGTTGTTTATTGTATTTTTAATTTAATTATTGAATTCTACTTGCAATGGCTCCTTTCAAATTCCGCGTTCGTCAAGTTTGATTATATAGGTGAAGGCCCAATTGCATTCAACTTTGTAGGATCCACTTTCATACAAAGTTTTTTAAACGTAAAGCGAAGCGAAATGCTCAAAAACGAGGCGCGCATTTGTCAAAGTTTTATGTAATTGGGGCTTTGGGGTTGTAATTTTAGGTAAGGTAAATTAAGGTTAAGTTAGTCGTCCACTGCGGAGTTCCGGACCCACATATGATATATAGATAAAATTAAGTCTTATTTTTACATCAAAAAGAGTCAAAGTAAGACTGCTTTCATGCTGGGCCATACACTCAAGTTAAAGGAGCATTGGTAGAGTTAATTTATATTGTTGTTGTCAATATACTCAAGTTTATGCCGCAAAGTAAAAAAAAAGGCGGTTATATACCAACAGGTTGTCATAACCTCTAACGAGACTTTTGCCGAACTTCTCTTCCAACTTATAGTGTGCTGCTTTGATTTTTTCCCTATGAGTTGGCGGGACCTAGTTTTTTTTTTAAATTTAAAAATCTATGACTGTTCAAACAGTTGAATGCAGTTAGGTTAGGTTAGGTTAGTGGCTGTCGCAGAGGCACACTTAGGCCAGTTTTGAAAAGCCCGTTGTGATACCACCAGCACTAGGAAAGTCAGTCCCGGGACCCGGCCATTTGGAAAATCCCAGCGGTCTGGTTTAGACTATCCAGGAAGGGAACTCCCAAAAAGCGCGTTCCCGCGCAGCTTAAGGCCGGGCAGTTGCAGATGAGGTGCTTCACCGTTTCCTCTTCCTCATCATCTTTGCAGCTCCTACAGCATCGTCGATAGGGCACCCCTTCTGCGTGCCTACCAATAAGGCAGTGCCCAGTTAGAACACCTATTAATATTAAGATTTCTCTCCTTCTTAGGCCAGGTTTGTTTGGATGTCCGGCACCTTGGGGATTGTTGCCACATTTCGTTGGCTTGGAGTACACACTCCGTCAAGCCAACGAAAAGTAGCAACAATCCCCAGGGTGCCGGACATCCAAACAAACCTGGCCAAAATGGGATCATAAAAGATCTAGAGGGATCATAAAAGATCTGAATGCAGTTACAGAATTTCCATTTGATTTTCAGAAAAATACAATTGACATTCAGAAAATTACAATTGATATTCAGAAAACTTTCTGAATATAAACTGAAAAAGGTGTAGTATGATTTCAACCCGAGTTTCATACATACTTGCATACTAGTACGAACCAGGATTTTTCTGACTAGTATTATTTCGCCCAGCAAATTATATTTGTATACTAGTATGTTTTCTGATTAGATTGGCATTGATTGGTTTATGGGTAATCAGCAAAGAACTAGTATAAAAACATCCATAAAATGTATAGTAAACGAGCTAGGTGTCTGCTGAGTAGTTTGGAATTGATTAGTTTGAAGGTAGTCAGAAATTAACTAGTATGAATACACCACAAAATTTTTAGGCGTAGAACTATAATGTTGCTGAGTAGTTTAGCATTGACTGGTTTAAAGCTAATCAGAAATGAACTAGTATGAATACACCACAAAATGTACAGTCAATGAACTACATTGTTTGCCGACTAGTTTGGCAATGTCTGGCTTAAAGGAAATCAGAAATGAACTAGTATGAATACACCACAAAATGCATAGTCAATGAACTAGAATTTTCGCTAAGTAGTTTGGCATTGAATGGTTTAAAGCTAATCAACAATGAACTGGTATCCATATGCCACAAAATGCATAGTCAATGAACTATATTGTTTGCTGAGTAGTTCGACATTGACTGGTTTAAAGGTGATCAGAAATTAACTAGTATGAATACACCACAAAATGTATAGTCAATGAACTATATTGTTTGCTGAGTAGTTTGGCCTTGACTGGTTTGAAGCTAATCAGCAATGAACTAGTATAAATACACCACAAAATGTATAGTCAATGAACTATATTGTTATCTGAGTAGTTGGACATTGACTGGTTTAAAGGTGATCAGCAATGAATTAGTATGAATACACTACAAAATGTATAGACAATGAATTATGTTGTTTGCTGAGTAGTTCGACATTGACTGGTTTAAAGGTGATCAGAAATGAACTAGTATGAATACACCACAAAATGTATAGTCAATGAACTATATTGTTTGCTGAGTAGTTCGACATTGACTGGTTTAAAGGTGATCAGAAATGAACTAGTATGAATACACCACAAAATGTATAGTCAATGAACTATATTGCTTGCTGAGTAGTTTGGCCTTGACTGGTTTGAAGCTAATCAGCAATGAACTAGTATAAATACACAACAAAATGTATAGTCAATGAACTATATTCTTTGCTGAGTAGTTGGACATTGACTGGTTTAAAGGTGATCAGAAATGAACTAGTATGAATACACCACAAAATGTATCGTCATTGAACTATATTGTTTGCTGAGTAGTTCGACATTGACTGGTTTAAAGGTGATCAGAAGTGAACTAGTATGAATACACCACAAAATGTATAGTCATTGAACTATATTTTTTGCTGAGTAGTTTGGCCTTGACTGGTTTGAAGCTAATCAGCAATGAACTAGTATAAATACAACACAAAATGTATAGTCAATGAACTATATTGTTTGCTGAGTAGCATGGCATTGACTGGTTTAACGCTAATCAGCAATGAACTAGTATGCATACGCCATAAAATGTATAGTCAATGAACTAGAATTTTCGCTGAGTAGTTTGGCATTGACTGCTTTTAAAACTAATCAACAACGAACTGGTAGGCATATGCCACAAAATGGTTAGTCAATGAACTAGTATGTTTGCTGAGTAGTTCGGAATTTGACTGCAGGGTAGCTCCTGTTAAACGCCGTCGCTCGCAACAACAACATTCATATGGTTGTTGTCTTCCAATTTCGTTGCAGTTTTTTCTCAAATGCATGCCGCTAAAGACGTAAACTTCAAAACCCCCACTTAAATATAACCACACCCCATTACGCTCCCACCCTTCTGTTTCCCCGTTACTTATGACAGCACTTGTTAGCACTTTTCGTTTGATACCCATATTGTTGTAACACATTTTTGGTCACCCTCTGAAATCGGTCAAGTTATCTAAACTAGGGATATCCTAAATTTTGAATTGAACGTCTACTAATACAATAGTGAAAGTTTCATTTAATATATTATAAATTTTATTTATAAATTTGTTTGGAATATCAGCAGTGTACAGATTAAAATTTCATTATATTTAAAGATACATGCTTCGAACAATTCAAAAGGGTCTTTCGCCCCTTATTGCATATTGCGCATACAAAAATTTTGCATGAAACTTCAACGCGATTTCCGCGGGTTTCCAAGATTTTAGACCTATAGTTTCTTTAGCAAATTTGCTTAAAATTGCACCTAGAACAGTTTTGGGGATGGCAATGGCGAAAAAATTTACCCACTCTAATATACAGATGGTTCCAAAATTTTGGAAGGAGTAGAAGCTGCAGTATACTGCAATGGCCTGCTATTCACCAAATCATTGAAATTATCAGATCATTGCAGTATATTCCAGGCGGAAGTTATAGCCATAAAAGTGGGGGCAGAACTAGCTGTAGATAGTCTTATGGTGGAATTCTGTAAGGTGTATCTAGTCAATAATAGATATTTCGTAGTCAAATTCAATTTTGAGACAATTTGGTATTCAGTAAGCTATCTCACATCTCTAGTCTAAAAAAAAGTCACTAATTTGAGATCTGCTTGTAGCTAAATAACAAACAAAATTAAGTAAAGAATATTGGGTTAAAAATTAGAAAAATTAAAAAAAGAAAATTTAGGAATTAGAAGTATTTATATGTTGAAAAAAAGTTAGGTTAGGTTCAAGTGGCTGCCGCAGAGGCACACTTAGGCCAGTTTTGAAAGGCCCGTCGTGATACCACCAACACAAGGAAAGTCAGTCCCGGGACCCAGCCAAATGGCAGAATCCCGGGACTGACACTCCTAAACCGACACCGTTACTCCTCCTCGAACCACTTAGATGACTTTATGAAGGCCATCAAGTCCTTTATGCCCAGTTCCGCGATCTGGCTTAGGCTATCCAGGAACGGAACTCCCAAAAAGCGCGTTCTCGCGCCGCTTAAAGCCGGACAGTTGCAGATGAGATGTTCCACTGTTTCCTCCTCCTCATCATCTTTGCAACTCCTGCAGCATCGTCGGTAGGGCATACTTAGCCTTTCTGCATACCTACCAATATGGCAGTGACCGGTTAATACCACTATCAATATGCAGATTTCCCTCCTAGTTAGGGCATAAATGCGTCTAGACCTTTTGAGATCCCATATTGGCCAGGTTTGTTTCGATATCCGACACCCTGGGGATTGCAGCCATCTTTCGTTGGCGTGACGGAGTGTGTGCTCCTTCAGCATTAGTTTGCATGTGGCAAACGGCATACCTAAGCGCTCTTTATCCTGAAGAACCTGCTTGGTCGTGCCCTGCCTGGCAAGCTCGTCTGCCTTACAGTTTCCCTCAATGTCCCTATGTCCCGGGACCCATATGAGGTTTACGCGTTTCTGTTGGGCCATCTCCTGAAGAGATCGACGACAGCTGAGCGTCAGTTCAGAGTTGAACGTGTATGAGCCAAGGGATTTGATGGCCGCTTGGCTATCGCTGAAAATAGCGATATCTTCTCCGATAACACGTTTGCTTAACCAGCTCGCGGCGTCTAGGATTGCCGAGATCAGGTAACCTGAAGGAGAGCTCAAAAAAAGTTAGTTAAACTTAAAAAAATTATTAAAAAAATTAAAAACGTAATGTTCGCGGACCGGCACTTGAACCTGCCACCTCCTGCGAGATAATTTATTTGTGAATCTGAATTTCTACGTTGACTATCAGGTGGCGATCAGAGCCATTTCTTCAAAGAGTAGCGATTTTCAAAAGTATAGAGGGAAACGAGAAGGCTGACGAGCTATTAAATGCGGGCACCAATATTGATGTACCCATTCCACTAAAGGAAGTGAAGCGAAGGTGAGATTTACAAGCAGATAAGGCTTTGAAAGAAGTGCAAGGCTGTAAAATCTCAAAATCATGTGTAAATCATACGACATGAAATTTGTAAAATCAATTGTATCCCGCAAAAGGGATGGCTGCAGACTGTTAGTTGGTGTAACCTGTATAGCAAGAGGTCGTCAAAGTTTTTCTGGTAAGCCTACAGACGCAATGCGTCTATGTGAGACCACTGAGTTGGCCTGGCAGCACAACCTAACCTAACCTACCTATACGAGTTTTCTTACAATGCATGTACAAATTTAATTAAAATACTCTGCATCCTCGACGAAAAAATTCTTAAAAATTAGGAAAAAATGTGTGCTAGTTCTAACTTGCACATTATTAACTATATTGAACTTATACAAATTTACGAACATTTAGTTTATATTTTATAAGCAGTATATTTACCATAGTTTCTCTCATAAAGCAGTCCGGCCCTTGTCCAGTTCAAAAAGCGGATGACGTCTGAGAACGCATTGTTTACATAGTTCAGCGAAGGATACAAGTTGATAGGAAACTCTCTGTTGACTACACGACTATCTATTCTTGACTCTAAATGAGGTATATCGAGAGCTTCGCAGATGGAATGTATATGCCTCCCAATAGTTCCCTTGAAAGGGCCAAATATACCGTGGATACCTGAACGAATTTGTGCGCAGACTGTATCCACAAAATAGAAGCAAAAATATAGGATACATCTTAATATAATATCTTATACAAGGGCGTACTCAGCACTGTTACGTATATGGTTGGGATTCAAACCTCACATATGGCCAGACTGGGTTGAGCTGAGGGCACCAGCCCGCATAACCTTCGCCAGGTCACGGTGATCTTATCGTGAGACCGGGTACGCCTGCTTTTCAGCACGGACTAGCTCATCGGAATCGGGTGCGTCCGAAATAAGAAAAAAATCGTACGCAAAGTGACATCGGAGCAATCACTCCCCCCTCGTTGCACCTGGCCAGCCACTGGCATACATACAACTGACCCGCCCTAATATTCCCTAAACGTTCTTGTGCGTCCCATTTGTTCCCCCTTGTCCCTCTCTCGGTTCAACTCCTTTGTATGAGACCGGCCAATTGACCAACCGTATATTCCAACTCGGGCAAGAGGAACGGAGCGTAATTTTTTGACCTATCAGGACTATTGTGATCTTGTGCGGGATTTGAATTTGTCTATAAGGCAAACGGAGAAGTTGGCCTTTCGATTGAAGCTGTGGAATTTGGTAGAAAATGACTTCAAAGTTACACTTGGCCGGGATAAAGAACTAACATCGTTTGAACCAGTTTTCGATACTGATGATACCGACAATAATCTGGTGTATTGCGTTGATGTGGATAAATTGTTCGCCGCACTCGATCACGAGCATTCCCCGCAAGATTGGCGATTGTTTCTTGACGGTTCTTGCAAAAGTGAGTATCTATTATTTTGTGTATGTGAGAGAACAAAAATCGAGTAAGTATAATTCGAAAATTAATTCCCAATTCACTAATATCATAGGCTTGAAAGCAGTATTGTTGCACAACAACAATCAGCTACTTATAAAGATTCTCCTCCCTTTACTATTTCAAAAAAAGTATTATCCAAATGTATTTCTTACGATAATGAGTTGCAGGCATTTTCGTTGGACCACAAATTCGTAAGCTTATGGTAGATGAAATTTTCGTTGAAAAATTGAACCAAGTGGAGAAAAGAGCATGGCTTAGTTTTATTTCTTTATGTAAAAACTTTCTTGGAAACGTGAGAAGTGCTAACTATGTTGAGGTGGTCCATGAATTTTTGGAAGCGTATGGAGAAATGGGATGCAACATGTCTATAAAAATTAATTTTTTGCACTCCCATTTTGAATTTTTCCCAGACAATCTCGGTCAATTTAGCGACGAACAAGGAGAACGTTTTCATCAAGAGATATTGACGATTGAAAAACGGTTTGCAGGAACCAAGTGAGCATGTTAGCTAATTACTGCTGGTCATTTATACGTGAAATTGTTGACTCGCCATTTAAACGAAAAAGATCAAGCAAACATTTCTAACTCGAACCCATTTTGAAAAAGTAAAATTTTTCTGTATACTGCTGAAATTCTTGTTTTCGAAAAAACATTGTAACTTCGTCTATTTTTAACATTTTTCAATAAATAAAGTCTAGTTTTACTGAGAAGTAGAACAATACTATTTGTTTTAACTAAACCATGTTTTTCGAATTGTAAAAAAAAAAAATGGCGTCAAACTCGAAAAAAACGAGAAAAATTTACGAAAATATCAGATTTAGGTGCAAAAATTTCTTCTTATACTTTATAAAATAACAAACTGCTGTTTATATATTAAGAACAACATTATTTAACTTTACAAAACCGTTGGAAAAATTAAAATCGGTTCAAAAGCTAGGTCGCATAATGAGTGTTGTTTCACTGTAACTGTGCAATTTGTGTTTTCTGCCTAGCAGCATGATGGGTAATTTCCCACTTCAATCTATACTAACTTTTAAATGTATCATTGCGCGCTCGTACTAACGCTTGAATATATACATAAATGCAAACTTAAATAACAACTGTATGTACTACTGTGTACGCGTGTGTACATGGCTGCATGTGTGCAATCATATCTATAAATAAAGTCCAAAATTCCTATGTAATGACATATGTCACACTGCCAAAAGGCGATTTAATGTAGTCAACCTTATGCGATAAACTCGACTATATATTATAATCTAAATGCAAATTTAAAACTCACTTGTCATTACATATTCCACATTGCCAAAAGGCAGCTTAACGCACTAACCCCTTGAAATTAAGTCACCACTAGATAAGCTTACGTTTACATTCCAGCGCTTCTGCGCTATTGTACAATTTACTTCTAGAAGAAGTTCAAAATTCATATGTCGACACTTATGTAGTATTGCCCATAAGGCCCCTCACTTACTTAATATTACTGCGCACTGGCGTTATTGCACAATTCTGGTTTTTAAAAGAAATTCATAATTCATATGTCCATGCATTTGTGACATTGCCCAAGAGGCACTTTAGTATGGCCAGTACCACACGCTGGCGTTCATTTAAATGTGTGAACATATCATACTACATTGTTGGAGCGATCCAAATACGTAAACAACCGAAACGAGTGCAGAACAGCGACTCAGAGTCAATAATTATTTTACTAACACAGCTAGGTACTAACCACTGTGTATAAAGTGCCTCCGCACTTAGCATATGAGGGGTGATTAGATGCAAAATCAGAATAGCGTTTTACTATATGAACATTACTACATATACACTGTTCCCTAAGGCGCCTTGGTGCTGGCTAACAGGGTAGGCGAACGATCGCGCTCGCAAATCTTCACTCCCTGAATCCCTCTGCCACTCCCCGTATACTTTGCGCGTTTGACCACGATATGCGCGTCTCTTCGCCGATATACTGACATATTTATATGTAAATGCGAGGGGGTGTGTTTAAATATAAATAAATATCAAGAAAATTTTTATGTTATGCGTGTGTGCCGGCGAATGCAGGAGTTGATTACCACGCAGTGATTTGCACTAGCAATCGGTGCCTACACAATGGAGACAAGATTGAGTGCGGTCTAGCTTGAGTGAGCGCTATTCCAATTTAGGAAGAACTCACTCATGCGCCCGCGTTAGAAACCCGCGCTGTTCGCTGACACACTCTCTTATAAAAATAACAAAATACGTATATGTATGTAAATTTGTGGCTAAATAAATATAATATAGCCGCTTCGAAATGGGCTGCTGCCAAATGACGTACTACGCCAACAGCCGAGAATTATTTGAACCCAGTAGACAGGCGGACACAGTCAGCCTCCATATCAACATTGGATAATGCTGCGCTTACAGCCACAAGCTCAACGACTCTTTCGTCACTCTGTCATGCCATTGCACATCGAATCAGTAGGTATGTATACTTGCGTTGATCCGCGTATGTTTCGTTTTTGCCAGCGTCGATTATCTCCCGGCTGCACGACTCGACTGGCCCGTGAGCCTTTCGAGAGTGAATGAATTTCGTGGCTGCGTGATGATGTTGCCCATATGGCAATTACTTCTGCTTTTCTACTACAAATCACTCACCCGAATGGTTTGATACTCTATTAAGTTATTCTATGTTTTGCATTGTCTTGGACTGCTCTGCCCAAACTTGTCAATTAGTTGCGTTTTCGGTGGAGTATGATGCCCTGGCTGTTGCTTAAATGCTGGAGCTGCAGCCAGTGTTCTAAGGCAAATATCGAACATCAGCTCCAGCCCCAGACCCTAATATCCTTAGCATGGAAGACCCCCATAGACCTGCCCCTCATGTCTGCCACCTCGTAAAGGCACTGGCCGACACGTGCGTGATAAGCGCTTTGGTAAACTTCGAAGCCAATTTTGCATTAAACCCTCTGCTGGCGTCACTCTGCCGAAAGCTTCTCCGTTACACCACTTGCGCCACTGCGTACGACATAGGCCGTGGCTACGTGATGATGTTGCCCATATGGCAAATACTTCTGCTTTTCTACTACAAATCACTCACCCGAATGGTTTGATACTCTATTAAGTTATTCTATGTTTTGCAGTGTCTTGGACTGCTCTGCCAAACTTGTCAATTAGTTGCGTTTTCGGTGGAGTATGATGCCCTGGCTGTTGCTTAAATGCTGGAGCTGCAGCCAGTGTTCTAAGGCAAATATCGAACATCAGCTCCAGCCCCAGACCCTAATATCCTTAGCATGGAAGACCCCCATAGACCTGCCCCTCATGTCTGCCACCTCGTAAGGGCACTGGCCGACACGTGCGTGATAAGCGCTTTGGTAAACTTCGAAGCCAATTTTGCAATACACCCTCTGCTGGCGTCACTCTGCCGAAAGCTTCTCCGTTACACCACTGGCGCCACTGCGTACGACATAGGCCGGGCACGCGTATTGTACGCCCTTTTCCCCCTCTTGTAAGCGAGCTTCAAACTTTTCGCAATATTGTCCCTAAGTAACTTGAAGCGTATGGCTCACGGCGCCACCTGAAGATCCGTTACCCTACCAACCTACGCAATATCCCGTATGTGTTCGGCATGCTGCACCATGGACTGACCAAATACTGCCCTGTATGGTTACACTTGGATTGCCTCATGTATTGCGCTACGAAGGGCAAATGCTGCTTTTGAGAGATGGATGTCCCACGGCTTTTGATCATCATCATCATTTATTGGGGCTTAACCGTCTAAGCGATTTTGGCCGTTGCCTATCAAAGCACGCCCGTCATTCCTTTTTAGCGATAACAGACGCCAATTGGAAATCCCAAGGGAGTTCAAGTCATCCTCCACTTTTTGTTTCCATCTCAGTCGGGGCCTCCCCCTTACTCTGCTGCCAAATTCGGGTGACGATAGGAAAACCTTCTGGGCAGGAGCTTCTTTATGACCCTGCCAGCGGAGCCTTTGGACTTTAATTCGCTGGACTATGGTCAGATATGCGTAAAGCTCATCGTTAAAACTCCTTAGATACTCGCTGTTGGTATCACGGGAAGGACCATAAATCTTCCGGGGAACTTTTCTCTCAAATACTCCAAGGGCCATCTCATCTTCTCTTGATATTGTCCATGAATCTGAGCCATACATCAGGACAGGTACGATGAGAGACATATAAAGCGTGATATTGGTTCTTCGAGAGGGGATGGTGTGTGTCGATTCTTATATCATGGGTCTTCTCCAGCATTTGGCGTATCGTGAAAATCTGGTCGATGGTAGACTTACCAGGTCTAAAGCCACACTGACAAGGACCAATCAGTTTGTCTACGATGAGCTTCAGCCTTTCACACAATACGCTAGAAAGAACCTTATATGCGATAACAAGAAGACTGATTCCGGGGTAGTTGCTGCAGTTAGTGGGATCGTCTTTCTTGTGGATTGGGCAGAGCACACTTAAATTCCAAGCGCTTTGTTGTTTTTGAGCCGGAATATAGCTATCCTCACTTCATCATAGTCACTTCATCATAGTCAGGTGGTAGGACAACTTATCCATCGTCAGGGAATGGGGTATTGGGTTCGACGCTTCCCTCGCAATTTAGCAGTGAGGAGAAGTGATCCCTCCATAATTTAAGTACACTCTGTATGTCGGTTACGAGGTCGCTATTAACACCTTCGGTCCTCCGCCGGATCCTTTCATAGAATTTTCGGGCATCATTCCTGTCAGCCAGCATCTCAAGTTCCTCACACTCACGCCTTTCGGCCTCACTTTTCTTTTTCCTGAAAAGGTGTCTCTATTCCTTCTTTGCCTCACGATAGTGTTGCCATACACTGCTGGTTGCGCCCGTTCGCAAAGTCTCCTTGTAGGCAGCGTCCTTTTTTTCGAGGCAGTTTTACATTCCTCATCGTACCAGTTGCTCTTGCGGGCTCGCTGGAACCCTACAGTGGCCTCAGAAGCGGTACATAATGAGTGAGAGATATTCTTCCATTGCTCATTTACATCGTTAGCTCGAGGATTGCCCTCCTATAGCACTGCCGTCCTATTAAAGAATGTGAGTATCTACATATTTTTTCGAAAATTAGTTATTTATATAGGTGTACTCGTCTTGAAAATTCGAGTTTATTCAATTGCAAAAATATTTTGTAATTTGCAAATGAATATAGAGTTATCGCCAAATTAAACTCTATCATTTGCAGTATCTACGTAATTTTTCCACAAATCCTAATAAAAATGTGGGTATCTACAAACTTCCGCCGTATCTACACTTTTAATAGGAAGCCAAGGAAACCAGCTCTCCTAATTAAAAACGACTTATCTGCTCTGTCATTTGTAGATACAGCGTTATTGAAAAGTTTTCTCAGACTTTTCATGATAGGTTTTCCATGATATAAATACTATAGGTAAAACCGTTCTCTCTTTTGATTTTGTTTAGACGTTTTTAAGCAATATAAAATGTGTCAGTATATAAGTCAAATAGAAAAAAAATATTCAAAAAATTTAAAATAAGAAAAATTTGAAAAAAATCAAAAAAATATTTTCCAATTTACACTGCACGTTTAGGTGGACGCTTGGACACTATAAAATGGCAGGAAATGAGATGGTAGATTAGCCTGCTAGAGGGGCACATTCGCTCCGCTTTTACAGTCCTTATTTTTAACAATTCTAGCAATAGTTCTAATCGCAAATTGAAGAAAACTGAAAATAAATAATTTTGATTTGTAATTTATTTGATTGAAAAAAACAAACAGAAAAGACGTGGCAAAAAATTAATGAGTATGAGAATTGCTTAAAAATGTCACCAGTGTAATTAACGGTTTTACCTGTAGTATTTATATCATGAGGTTTCCTACTATTTCACATACGAAATATACAGTATTTGATTTTCTAACAAATTTTGAGTTGAATGAAGTTTAGCATCTGGGTTGAATTTTGTGAAGTGAGCCACTTTTTTTCGAAGTTGTACTATCTTCCCGAAACTTTTTTGTATAGTTCATCATCATCATTTATTGGCGCTTAACCGCCCAAGCGGATCCTTCGATACTCGCCGTTGGCTTCACGGGAAGGACCATAAGTCTTCCGGAGAACTTTTCTCTCAAATACTCCAAGGGCCATCTCATCTTCTCTTGACATTGTCCATGAATCTGAGCCGGACATCAGGACAGGTATGATGAGAGACTTATAGAGCGTGATCTTTGTTCTTCGAGAGAGGACTTTACTTCTCAATTGCCTACTCAGTCCAAAGTAGCACTTGTTGGCAAGAGTGATTCTCCGCTGGATTTCTAGACTGATATTATTTTCGGTGTTGATACTGGTTCCCAAATAGACGAAGTCCCTTACAATTTCAAATTTGTAACTATCAACAGTGTCATGGCTGCCAAGGCGCAGGTGCGCCGATTCTTTCTTTGATGACAGCAAATACTTCGTCTTGTCCTCGTTCACGGCAAGACCCACTTTTTTCGCTTCCTTATCCAGTCCAGAGAAGGCAGCGCTTACGGCGCGGTTGTTAAGGCCAATGATTGTAGAAGATTGTACCTTTGCGGTTTAGCTCTGCTGCTCGAATTATCTTCTCCAGCATCAGATTGAAGAAATCGCACGAAAGGAAGTCGACCTGTCTGAAGCCTCGTTTGGTTGCAAATGGCTCAGAGAGGTCCTTCCCGATTCTGACGGAGCTGTTGGTTTTGCTCAACGTCATTTGGGAAAGCCGTATAAGCTTTGCAGGGAAGTTAAATTCAGACATGGCAGCATACAGGCAACTCCTTTTTGCGCTGTCAAAAGCGGCTTTGAAATTGACAAAGAGATGGTGTGTGTCGATTCTTTTATCATGGATCTTCTCCAGGATTTGGCGTATCGTGAAAATCTGGTCGATAGTAGACTTACCAGGTCTAAAGCCACACTGATAAGGTCCAATCAGTTTGTCTACGATGGGCTTCAGCCTTTCACACAACACGCTAAAAAGAACCTTATATGCGATATTAAGAAGACTGATTCCGCGGTACTTGGTGCGGTTAGCGGGATCGCCTTTCTTGTGGATTGGGCAAAGCACACTTAAATTCCAATCCGGAGGCATGCATTCTGACCATATTCTGCATAAGAGCTGATGCATGATTTTTACCAGCTCTTCGCCTCCGTTTTTGAACAGCTCGGCGGGTAGTCCGTCTTTTCCAGGCGCTTTGTTGTTTTTGATCCGGGATATAGCTATCCTCACTTCATCATAGTCAGGTGGTGGGACGACTTTTCCATCGTCAGGGATTGGGGTATCGGGTTCGACGTCTCCCTCGCAATTTAGCAGTGAGGAAAAGTGCTCCCTCCATAATTTAAGTACACTCTGTACGTCGGTTACCAGGTCGCCATTGTTGTCCTTACAGGAACTTGCCCCGTTGTTGTCCTTACAGGAACTTTCCGTCATCCGCCGGATCTTTTCATAGAATTTTCGGGCATCATTCCTGTCAGCCAGCATCTGAAGCTCCTCACACTCACGCCTTTCGGCCCCACTTTTCTTTTTTCTGAAAAGGCGTCTCTCTTCCTTCTTTGCCTCACGATATTGTTGCCATACACTGCGGGTTGCGCCCGTTCGCAACGTATCCTTGTAGGCAGCGTCCTTTTTTTCGAGGCAGTTTTGTGGGCACGCTGGAACCCTATAGTGACCTCAGCGACGGTACGCAATAAGTGAGAGATAAGCTTCCATTGCTCGGTTACGTCGATAGGTCGAGGATTGCCCTCTGCTAGCAGGTGTGAGAGTCGAGTTGTGAAATTATCAGCTGTCTGTGTCATGCGCAGCTTCTCGACGTCAAACTATCCTTCCGTTACTGTGCGCACTTTCTTCGTTGCACAGAGGCGTGTGCGTATCTTGGCTGCGACAAGATAATAGTCAGAGTCAATATTGGGACCACGCAGTGTACGCACGTCCAGCACGGTGGAGCTATGTCTGCCGTCAATCATGACATGATCAATCTGGTTTCTTGTTCTTTGATCAGGTTACAGCCAGGTGGCTTGGTGTATTCGTTTATGATGGAACCTAGTACTACTGATGACCATATTGCGAGCAGCGGCGAAGTCAATCAACCTAGTGCCGTTGGGTGATGTTATATCGTGGAGACAAATTTTCCAACTGTAGGACCAAAGACTCCTTCCTTGCTCACCTTGGCATTAAAGTCGCCGAGCACGACTTTGATATCATGTCGAGGGCAGCGATCATAAGTTTGTTCAAGTTTATCGTAGAAGGAGTCCTTCTCTGCGTCGTCCGTCTCCTCAGTCGGCGCATAGGCGCAGATAAATGTTATGTTGAAAAACCTCGCCTTGATGCGGATCGCAGTGAGACGCTCGTCCACAGAAGCGAACGCTAGTACTTGGCGGCGAAGTCTCTTTCCCACCACGAATCTCACACCACGCGCTTTGCCGCGTGTGTGGCCACTGTAGTATACGTCACAAGGTCCGATGGTCGTTTTTCCATCGCATTTCCTGCAGGGCGGTGATATCAGCCTTTGTGTTCACGAGGACATCAACCAGTCGCGCAGCGGTACCATCCCTTGAAAGGGTCCGGACATTCCAGGTACATGCCCTAATATCCTTCTCGTAGTCCTTATTTCATTTTGCCGGGTCGTCAACATTAAAGGGGGTTCTCATCCGAGGCTTTTCTTTGCTTTTCATTGGAATAAAGTTTTTACGTGGCGGGTCCCAAACACATTTATATAGCGAGCCGCTTGCTACAAGACAGACACCCGCTTGCAGCCGCACCATGTGGTGAACAGACGCTGCGAAAAAGACCTCGGTGAGCCCTTAAGCCAAGTATGTCAGAGTGGCCCACCGGGGCTCCTTCTCTTTCTGCCGCAAGCCTAGGTAGCTCCCGTTGCCCAGAGTGCACGAACGAGGACGCAAGAGTCGGGATTGAGCAAGGTCACCTAGCAACCACACTCCATTACACTCCTATTCTCCTTCACAACAAAAAAAAAAAAAAAAAAATACGTTTGGGCCAGTTTTTCGAAATATATTCAAAGTTATAGCTATCAACACTTTTCGAAATTCCTCATTTTTTGATGATTTTCTCACGATTGGTCAAACAGATTTTGCTATTTTTTTAAATATATATAAAAGATGGTATCTTCTACCAAACGACGTACCACGCAAAGTCCCCAGGGCCAGAACCTGGTTTCTTGTTCTTTGATCAGGGGACAGCCAGGTGGCTTGGTGTATTCGTTTATGCTGAAACTTATTACGAGCAGCGGCGAAGTCAATCAACCTAGTAACGTTGTGGGATGTTATATCGTGGAGAGTAAATTTTTCAACTGTAGGACCTAAGACTCCTTCCTTGCCGACCTTGGCATTAAAGTCGCCGAGCACGATCTTGATATCATGTTGGTGGCAGTGATCATAAGTTTGTTCAAGTTTATCGTAGAAGAAGGCCTTCTCTGCGTCGTCGTCTCCTCAGTCGGCGCATAGGCGCAGATAAATGTTATGTTGAAAAACCTCGCCTTGATGGGGATCGTAGTGAGACGCTCGTCCACGGGAGTGAACGATAGTACTTGGCGGTGAAGTCTCTTTCCCACTATGAATCCTACATCACGCGCTTTGACACGTCAAAGGCCACTGTAGTATACGTCACAAGGTCCGATGGTTGTTTTTCCTTGTCCCGTCCATCGCATTTCCTGCAGGGCGGTGAAGTCAGCCTTTGCGTTAGCGAGGACATCAAGCAGTCGGGCAGCGGTACCTTCCCTCTAAAGGGTCTCGATATTCCAGGTTTTCATTGGAATTAAATTTTTTACGTGGCGGGTCCCAAACACAGCGCACAACCCGTCTCCGGGATTTTGAAAAAAATATTCACACATTTATATAGCGAGCCGCTTGCTACAACACAGACGCCCGTTTGCAGCCGCACCTCATGGTGAACAGACGCTGCGAGAAAGACCTCTATGAGCCCTTAAACCAAGTATGTCAGAGCGGCCCCATTGGAGCTTCCTCTCTGTCTGCCGCGAGTATAAGTAGTTCACGTTGCCCAGAGTTCACGGACGAGGACGTAAGCCTCGGAATTGAGCAAGGTCACTTAGCAACCACACCCCATTACACTCCACAACTTTTCATCAATCTCCTCAATATAGGACCTAATGAGGGCTAGCAAGGGTCGGTTTATCCTCTCGGACGCATTCGCCTGTGGGGAATAGACCGCTGTACGGACATGCTGTTCTCCATAACCCTTGTGGAAGCTGCCAAAAGCCGCCGACGTGAATTGGCTGCTGTTGTCCGAATGGATTGCTTCCGACACACCGAAGATGTGGAATACGTCGCGTTCCAGATAGCGGGTCACATCCCTCGCAGTGGCATTCCTCATGGGTTTAACAAAGATGAACTTGGAGTAGAGATCGAGAACCACGAAAATGTACGCATTGCCATCTTAAGACCTAGCGTAGGGATCGCAGAAATCAATCCGTTTCGCTACGTCGTTCCATCGGCGGCCGTGTTATGGCATTAGTAGCCTTAGCGCACTTACACACCTCACAATTTCGAACGTATTCCCTAAAAGCGGCGACCATCCCCTGCCAATAGAACCTGGCGCGAAGTCGCACGACGGTCTTATTTACTCCCCCGTGTCATTCCGCTACGCCACCATGCATCCTCCGAAGCAAATCCTCTCTTAACCCCTCTGACACCCACACTATCCACGTTGAATCCTCGGCCTCGTCCTGTCCTCGAAACTTTACACGTTTGAATATCACTCCCTCTAGTATCTTGACGTCTGGCACTCTGTCTGCCTCTTCCTCAACCGCCTTTTTAAACTGATTGTAGCTATCCGATCTAAACTCTGGACTGCCCAGCTATATCTCCGTCTGCTACGTTCTTTGCGCCCTTCCGATGCACGATTTCGAAGTCGAATCCTTAGAGCTTGCTGCTCCAGCGCGCCAGACGTCCCGACAGATCGCGTTGATACATGAGCCACTTGAGCCCATGTGGTCCGTTATTATTGTAAATCGAGATCCATCAATGTAGGGCCGAGATTTTGCACACTGACCACCGCTGTCAGACACTCCAGTTCCGTGATCGTGTAGTTTCGTTGAGCCCCATTTAACTTTTGGTAAATATACGATACTAGCAGACCCGGCAGACCCGGCAGACGTTGTCCTGCCCAAACATTAACTTTTTTCATTTATAAAATGTGACTCGCCCTCCTCATTTCAGCTTCACAACCTCCTTCCCGTCCACCCCACCGTCATCCTTTCATATGTTTTTCTCTTTTCATATTGTTTTTCTAATTGTCATCCATATCCCTATCCCTTTCTCAATCCTACTCCCATAATGACTTAAAATGACTCCCCTTTAAAATCTCATCAACACCTTTCATTATACCTTTCAAGAACATGAAATGGTATTATAACTTTGGTCCGATATTTGTAAGTATGAGAAGAAGAAGAGATAGACCCATCAATAAGTATACCGTCTGTCCGTCTGTCTGTTTGAACGCAAACTAGTCCCTCAGTTTTTTAGATATTTGGCTGAAATTTTGTATGCGGCCACCATTTTCTAATATAGGAATCATTTGTCGGAACCAGCAAGATCGGACCTATATTACATATAGCTCCCGTACAACCGATTATTCCGATAAACGGATTTTGGGCTATAACTCCTGTAATTAAACACGTAGAAACGTGAAATTTTGGAAGCACCGCTATTTTTATATGTAAAATATCGACGTTGAAAATCATCGAGATGGGATAAATATTTCACATAGCCCCCATACTATCGATTGTTCCGATAAACGGATTTTGGGCTATAACTCCTGTAATTAAACAGGTAGGAACGTGAAATTTTGGAAGTATCACTATTTTTATATGTGAAATATCGATGTTGAAAATCATCGAGATGGGATAAATATATCACATAGCTCCCATACAATAGATTATTCCGATAAACGGATTTTGGCCTATAACTCCTGTAATTAAACACGTAGGAACGTGAAATTTTGGAAGTATCACTATTTTTATATGTGAAATATCGATGTTGAAAATCATCGAGATGGGATAAATATTTCACATAGCCCCCATTCGGCACAGCCGAAGACAGCTTTCCTTACTTGTTTTATACTCATTTTTCATAAAATCTTTCTAGCTCCACTCTTGGTCCACGTGTTGATCAATATCTCGAAACTTTGGTCTTTGCTATATCGTGAAAAGATGTTTATTTTTAGAAAAGCTCATATCGGTAATAAGATTGTTAGAAATTAATGCGAACCATCTTTAGCGTGCGCCAATGTTTTTATACATTTCAAACTCCAAGTACTATTTAATACCTATAAGAATTACCACTCACAAATGTTCCAGATAAGCTTTACGTGGTGAAGAATCTATGTATGCAGAGGGGAAATTATTTTCCAGTTTTTAGTTCATTTTAAAAACATTTTAAATTAAAAATATTTTTTTATTCTATTTTTTATTTTATACTTTTTAGTTGTGAGTCTGTGAATATTAGTGGTACTCATGTAACCATATAACTTAACGAAAACGTAAATATATACATTTAACAGCTCAGTTAGATGAACGATATAGATAAATTATGTGAATACTTTGTATTTTGAAATTCTTATTAATTTAATTTTTGACCCATTTCTTAGCATATTCTTCTATTTTTGTCTAGTGTGCATTGACTGCTTTGAAAAACTGCATGTCGAACAGCGTAATTGAATTGGGTAATTTTTGGAGGTGTTTACACACTAAACTCCTCGCGGAAGTTTACCGAATTTGTGTAAACTTCGTTCCATAAAAATTTGACAGTTCAGTTACGCATTCGGCAATTTTCTACGTATACACGCATTACGCGGTGTGCCTATGGTTACATGAATAAAATTATTCTTTTTTTAAGCATTATAAAGCACATTATCTTTCCTTTGTGCAACAGTGACTGCGCCTAAATGTATGCAGATGAAATATTCGAAATTTCGATCTGTTTATGGCGCTGAAAACGCATTATAGCATGCGCATTATAGCATATGTACGAAATATTCAGATAGCAATAAGGAAGATAGGCCGATAAAAGGGACTTTTGCAGTTAAAGCAATATTTTAGATTTTTTTTGTATAATGCATTGTCAGCGAAACCTGAACGATGGCGAAAATTTCAAAATCCCAGCTCAATGGGAAGTTAGTTCAAAATCGAAAGCAAAATCTCTGGAAATGAAACTTTTCAAATATCTCTACCCGTGCGCCACCTATCGGAATTATTTTTTTGTTATACTGCGTGGGGCCAGAAAACTAAGCGACGATGAAAATTTCAAGATTCTACCTTAACGGGAAGTTCGTTGAAAAACAAATTAATCGACACCGAAAACAGACCTTCGCATTTCTTAAATAGAACGACCACCTAGCGGGTCCAATTATTTTTGAACATTTGGAAATAGATTAAGTAATACACACGCTAAATATCAGCTAAATCGGTCCTTAATTAGGATTTTCAGCTTTTATTACCCCGATCTCAGCTCCACCTAGCGGATTTTTTTAGGAAAATATTTTTTTTCATACTAGCGACCCACGCGCCACCTATCGAAATTTTTTTCATAATATTGCATTGTCATCGCGCCCTGAACTGTGGTGAAAATTTCAAGACCCTAGCACAACAGGAAGTTGGTTCAAAATCGAATGCAAAAATCCGGGCACAAGAACGACGAAAGCGACCTAATAAAAACATTTTAAAAAATATTAAAACATGTTAAATCACTTGTCACCACCTTTTATTTGATACTCATATCGCAGTAATACCATCGAGTTGGGGTGTTAAAGTAGGTCGCCTCCCAGTTGGTGCACCCTGGGTAACGCTAAATGACCTACATATCCTACACGGCTAATTTCTTGTATTGCCGGTTCTACGAGAACGGTACCAGTACTTGTGCTGTACCCATCGTGCCGAAACGACCCGGGTCGTTTTCTTATATCGACCCGGCCAAGAGCAATACACTCGGGGTGACCCTGTCTGTCATTTAGGCAGGGCTACACCTCGCTACAACAACAACAACAAGGTCCCCTCCTGGTTGACATTTTAATCAATATCTCGAGAACGGGTCTCGAGTCTCATATTGATGCCCATATTGAACGAACACTTAATAAGGTTTCCCTGGTCCACATTTTGAGCTATATCTCCAAAACCTTTACAAATGCCTTTACTTTTTTAAACAACTGATACAAAATCTAACTTCCAAATTAAATTTTACTATGTCCAGCCGTTATCAAAATAGATGCTAGCTTTGAAGCTAAGTCCAAATGAAACCTGTGGCCTTACCCCTTCGTTTGATACCAATTTTATACGAATATTAAACACATTTTGACTGATAACTCTGTTATCGGTAAATATATCGAAATGAACCCAAGTCCAAATGAAAGCTGTGGTCTTCCCCATTTGTGCGAATATTCCAAAGTTTACCGAAACCACTTTTTGACCGATAACTACTCTGTTATCGATTAATATATCGAAATGAAGCAAAGTCCAAATGAAAGCTGTGGTCTTCGCCATTTGTTTGATACCAATTTTATGCGAATATTCCAAAGTTAAGGTTAGGTTCAAGTGGCTGCCGCAGAGGCACACCTAGGCCAGTATTAAAACGCTCGTTGTGATACCACCAACACTAGGAAAGTCAGTTCCGGACCCTGCCATATGGAAAATCCCTGTATTATCGAGATTCTCCACATAGGAGAATCACGGGACTGAAGCTCCTAAACCGACACCGTTACTCCTCCTCGAACCATTTGGATGACTTGATGAAGGCCATCAAGTCCTTTATGTGGCGTAGGCTAACCAGGAAGGGCGCTCCCAAAAAGCACATTTTCGCGCCACTTAAAGCCGGGCAGTTGCAGATGAGATGCTCTACCATTTCCTCCTCCACGTCATCCTTGCAACTCCTACAGCATCCTCGGTAGGGCACACCTAGCCTTTCTGTGTGCCTACACTGAGAGAAATGCATTGAATGTTGTGACAATATCACTATTGATAGCGACGAGTTTGATGCAATATTCATTCAGAATGAGCGAGTTATCAAATATTATTTGCTCCTAATAAAAAGTAAAACGACATGTCAACCATTGCGATATGATGTACTATTTTTTTATATTTATTGATAGAATACTAATATATTTGAACGGCATGACAATATCTCTGGTCGTGGTTTGAATTTCTATTGTCGGTATATCCATATCCATGTTCACTGCATAGTAATAATTGTAGAAACAGCGTATTAATAAATATGGGCGAAATGTAAATTTTTCTGGGACGCATAATCATAGTAGTTCAACAATTTTTATATGGATTTCCTAACAATATTACAACTTGTTGGAGTGTTTTTTTGAATTTCTTATGGTTGAACATTTTTCTAAAAATTTTATAATATGCCGTAGCCGAATGGTAGAATACTGGGCTAACGTGCCAGAGGAGCAGGGTTCGAATTTTACTGAAACCAGATGTCAAATTAAATATAAAATTTTGTTTTTTAAACTATTTAGAATTTATCAATAGTTTATATGGACACCATTTCAATATAGTACGAGAGCCCCCATAGACATGGTGTTGTTGATTAATAACAAGCTAAGTTTTTCTGAGCGACTTCCTTTCGCCGAGACGCCCAACTTTTTTATCTTCGAAAATTCTGGAATGTGCGACCCTTGGGAGGCAGGGGGCGTGGAACATGTCAATTTGGTGCATACAAAATTTTTATGAATAACCGTTTTATTTTTATTTCACTAACTGCCACTGTCGTAACCAACTCACGAAAATATGTGGCCTACAAATTGTGTGCGACATAAAGTGGGACCGACAACCCAAATATGTCAAAATGACGTCATAAAAATATTTATTAACATCAAGCTAATTTTTTCACAGTTCGTTGTCAGTGATGGACATGATTCAATAGCATTATTGGCCTACAAAAATTGTGCGACATGTAGCCAGACCTCCGCCCCAAAGTGGTCAATTTGGTGTCAACCTTTTATTTATTAATAACAACCTGATTTAAAGTTTGTATCTTAAGGAATAACGAATAAAAAACGGCTGTTACACTGGCCTACAAAAAAAGTGCGACATGTGAATAAAATCGATATTTTTATATATTCACTCATATACATGAGTTCCATAAGTGTTTGCTAATTTGATATGGAAACATATATCTCAGTATGTGATATAATATTATCATCAATAAACCCTTTTCTTTTCTGCTTAAAGTAATTTTGAGTACTCCACGGCACAAGAAAAGTGATACATTCCACTTATACTTCACAAAGTCTCTTCAAAACAAAAACTCAAATTGTTGGGGTTAGGAAACGATTGATTTGCGTGGTAAATAATGTCAGATTTACATCATTTTTTTTCTCAGGCAATCAGGTTTCGCCATTGTGTGTATGATACCAGCGAAACCAAACATCCGTTCCAATTGCACCTGAAACTTGGCACCAGACGAATATAAGATTATCCGCATATTATTATTTTCATTCACGCAAGATTATTTTAAGTACCGTACATTGGGGTGATTTAAAAAAATGTCGACTTGGTCTTACCCCCTAAAAAGTTAGGTATTGATGAGAAAATAAGCCTTGCAAAAAATTAGCGCTCTAACTTAACCCTTAGGGGTGGCTATTTTTTTCGCCCTTTCCCATTCATTTTGTATGGGGGAAAATGGGATTTTTTTCTAAGTGAACTTTTTTCAAAATATTTTTACATACTCTTAAAGTTGAAGCTTCCAAAATGGTAAGCCATGTGCAATTATCTTAACTATCGAAAAAATTACAGCCATTTAAAAATGACTGAGTTTTGTACTAATGCACACACATACACAGTAACACGTATAAAATCTAGTAAATTGTAAATGGCTGTAATTATTTTAATAGTTAAGGTAATCGCACGTGGCTTAGCATTTTGGAGGCTTCAAAGCTTCAACTTTAAGAGTATGTAAAAATATTTTGAAAAAAGTTTAAAAAATTAAAGGAAAATTCACTTAGAAAAAAATGACATTTTTTCCCATACAAAATATATGGGAAAGTGCGAAAAAATAGCCACCCCTAAGGGTTAAGTTGCAGCGCTAATTTTTTGCAAGGCTTATTTTCTCATCAATACCTAAAGTTTCAGGGGGTAAAGACTTGGTTTCCTCGAAAAGCGTTGTCGTCATGTAGCGGCCGCTACATTCCCAACGCTATGCTCACCGTCATTAGCGGTGCTGCTTTCTTGTAAAGTCAGACAAACGCTTCTATTTATTTTATCAATTTAAGTTCACTGTCAATAATAATAATATTAAATGCCAAATTCTCTCATTTTTTTTTTATTTCAACTAAATACCAATTACTCCGTTATGGTAGGGCTCCAAGTCAGTTAAATACAAACAGGAAGGATCATGGCAATAGCTTGCTAAAGAGGTGCTCTAGAGGGATACGAACTCATTTGGTAGAAGCTTGATGTTTGTTTTTGATAGCTCAAAGGACCATTCTCAGACATTTTTATGAAATCCATTTAATCTGAGAATTGCATTCGGGCGAAATTGGATCCGTGAAATTTATTGTAGCGTTTGCATTTTCGACCAACTGTTCAAGCTTAGGACCTATTCGGGTTCGTACCTGCACACTACTGTTTTGAAGTCAAGGCGACATTTTCTCAGGACTTCTTTCCAGTTCGGAATCACTAAAAGACCATTTTGGGCTCTTACGAAACAATAAGACAATCCCGAAACGAACAAGTTGCATTCTGATATGCAGTGCCTGCACAGTAGTTAGTCCACCGTTTCTTGTGGACCCTAAATAATACATCCCGTACTGCCACAAATCTGAATATATATTATATTTATCTTAAACATAGCTGAATACCATACTTCGTACTACATACATACAAAAGTCACATACTCCTACAAAGCCTGCAGGAAAGCAACCGCTTCCACCTGTAAAGCAGCTCCCGGCTAGATCCTGATGTCACTTCCTCCCTATGACGCCTTGACCAACCAGCTGAAACTGTATGCGCTTGCCGCATCAATGATGTGCAGTTCTTGCTTTGACCTGTCTCGCTTGCGTAAAAGCTCAGTGCTGCCCAGCCTACAGCAACGACAGGGACGAGCCGCTCTCAGATGACAGAGCCTGTCGCACACTATACTTCGACGTTGCCCGAGTCCTATCCTGCTTCTATGTACCTAGGCTTACGTATCACTCCTTCACACCCACTTTGACGATTTATCCTCAGGCGAACTTTGGCATGTGGGACTTAGCCATATCATCCACCGCCGCTACGGTGGAAAAAAACGTTGACAAATAAATTGGTACCGTCATGGCGGACGCTATATTTGTATGCCTGCCGCTATATTACTTTACGGTGAACTTCACCGTCTTCTTACTTTACACTCAATTACTTTTACATGGCAGTATTTTTGACAACGTACTTCACCGCTATGTAACGGACGCTATATAGCGTCACCGCTTTCGAGGAAACCAGCCCTTAAGACCGAAAAAAACAAATTTTTTTTAAATCTCAGTCATTTCTTTATTACAATCCCGCATATTTCGGGTACCTATTTACTAAAAATGCAATTAAAAAATACTTTAAGATTAAATTCTTTGTCAAACAATTTCTTCTATTCTTGCACTGCTGGAGAATAGCTAATTCTAAAATCCTGGGACTATTCACGGAATGTTGAAATTGTAAAAAAAATTTAGCACCCTGTTTATATTTTAACAATACACAGAACGAATTATCAATAACATGTATAGTGAAAAGGGAGAGTAAATAAAGAGAAAAAACAAACTATTCTGTTATTTTGAATGTTTATTCTATTTATGATTGTCTTACGGAAGGTTTTGCATACACTTGGTATTCGGCCTATTCGGTTGGTATTTTCTGCTCTGGTTGCGGCCTTTTCCCCAGTCATAATTATTCGGTTTACGCTTCCGCCAAAAATGTAATATTCGGCGGGACACCAATATGTATGTATAGATGTAAGCGAAATAACATGAGAGTTATTGTTTTAATTTTTTTTTTCAACAGAAAATTTTTTGTAGATAATAAATAAAACAAACTGTGTCTTTTTACTATGAAATTGTAAACTATTAGATCTAGAACTAAGATTTTTTTTTATTTTCTCCCGTGACAAAACAAAACCATGTAAGTACTTGGGGAAATAACTGAGACTTTTTGGTTTTGTAGGTATAACGGGAGACTACTTAACGCATATACCCAATCTTCTTCTTTTCGGCCTAATATTTTGGGAGATATCCTCGAAGCCAGTAGATAAATTAACCACATTCCTTACTGCAGTACCTATTATCACCCTGGGCTTGACAACAACAATATGAATTAACTCAAAAAATTCCCCTTAAACTTTAGTTTATGAAAAAGGGGATTTTACCCAAAATTATAGATTTTGACCAATTACAGCTTTTGCATGCTTGACCTGAGGCATGTCCAGTAAAGAGTAAACTATAAAACTTGGCCATAAAATCCATGGGGTCAAAGCCGATATAAGACATGGAGTGCCTTTAGCAAAGTATGTCAAATGATCAGTAAAACATTTTCCGTAATGACGATTTTAAACAAAAAATCGGCCTACTCGTATATACATACAGACAGACAGACTGAAAATTTACTATAGAAACTGTAGATTGAGATTCTACTGGCTTAGTTATGATCCCTCATATCAGTTATTATTGAATATCTGCAATCTACAACGATTTATCCTATTACAATTTTTTTATATCTATACATTGTGACATTTCTTGTCGGTCTGGAGACATGTCGCAGAATTTTTGTAGGCCAATAATGCTATTGAATCATGTCCATCACTGACAACGAACTGTGAAAAAATTAGCTTGATGTTAATAAATATTTTGATGGCGTCATTTTGACATATTTGGGTTGTCGGTCCCACTTTATGTCGCACACAATTTGTAGGCCACATATATTCGTGAGTTGGTTACGACAGTGCCAGTTATTGAAATAAAAATAAAACGGTTATTCATAAAAATTTTGTATGCACCAAATTGACATGTTCCACGCCCCCTGCCTCCCAAGGGTCGCACATTCCAGAATTTTCGAAGATAAAAAAGTTGGGCGTCTCGGCGAAAGGCAGTCGCTCAGAAAAACTTAGCTTGTTATTAATCAACAACACCATGTCTATGGGGGCTCTCGTACTATAGTGATTTATCAAAAAAGCATTGATGAAACATCCATATTCATTGATGGGACAGGATTATCAATTTTTATTTAATGAAATATCAATAATTATGGATGTTCGATCCATATATTTCCCTCCGTGTACCAATAAGGCAATGACCAGTTAATACGCCTATTAATATGGATATGTCTCTTCTCCTTAGGGCATAAATGTGTCTTGATCTTTCATGATCCCATTTCGGCCAGGTTTCTTTGGATATACGGCAACATGGAGATTGCAGCCATGTTTCATTGGCTTGGCGGAGTGTGTACTCTTTCAGCATTAGCTTGCATGTGGCAAACGGCATACCTAAGCGCTCTTTATCCCGAAGAACCTGCTTTGTCGTGCCCTGCCTCGCAAGTTCGTCTGCCCTACAATTTCCCTCAATGTCCCGTGGTCCATGAGGTTTACCCGCTTCTGTTGGGCCATCTCTTGTAGAGATCGACGACAGCTGAGCGTCAGTTCAGAGTTGAACGAGTAAGAGCCAAGGGATTTGATGGCTGCTTGGCTGTCGCTAAAAATACAAATATCCTGTCCGTTAGTGTGTTGGCTTGAAATGTATAAAAAATTGGCTCCCGCGATAGATGGTTTACGTAGGTTTGTAAAAATCTTATCACCGTAATGAGCTTTCCTAAAAATTCATATTTTCACGATATAGCCAGCGCCATATGATTTTATACATTTCAAACTCGAAAGTACTATTTAATCATCATCATCATTTATTGGCGCTTAACCGCCTAAGCGATTTTGGCCGTTTCGTATCAAAGCACGCCAGTCATTCCTTTTTAGCGATAACGGACGCCAATTGGAAACCCCAAGGGAGTTCAAGTCATCCTCCACCTGTTGTTTCCATCTCAGTCGAGGCCTCCCCCTTCCTCTGCTGCCGAATTCAGGCGACGATAGGAAAACCTTCTGTGCTGGAGCTTCTTTGTCCATTCGCATAACATGGCCCAGCCAGCGGAGTCTTTGGGCTTTAATTCGCTGGACAATGGTCAGATCTGCGTAGAGCTCGTACAGCTCATCGTTAAATTTCCTTCTATACTCGCCGTTGGCATCACGGGAAGGACCATAAATCTTCCGGAGAACTTTTCTCTCAAATACTCCAAGGGCCATCTCATCTTCTCTTGACATTGTCCATGAATCTGAGCCATACATCAGGACAGGTATGATGAGAGACTTATAGAGCGTGATCTTTGTTCTTCGAGAGAGGACTTTACTTCTCAATTGCCTACTCAGTTCAAAGTAGCACTTGTTGGCAAGAGTGATTCTCCGCTGGATTTCTAGACTGATATTACTATTTAATACCTATAAGAATTCACACTCACAAATGTTCAGGATAAGCTCAACGTGGTGAAGAATCTATATAGGCAGAGGAGAAATTATTTTGCCGTTTTTAGTTCATTTTAAAAACAATTTAAATTAAAAATATTTTTTTATTCTATTTCTTATTTTATAGCTTTTGGTTTTGGGTCTGTGAAAATTTTCTAAGATTTTAATAAGATATTCTGTGTCTGGTTTAAAAAATCACTTTTTTATTATAAGTGTAATTTTCCGAAACGGAGGTAAGCAACTTTAACTATGGCTGCGCCTGAATGTAGGCCACGTTTTGAAACTTATTTCGAGTAAGTGAAACCCGGATATTCGAAATTTCACTGACATTGACATAGAGATGGCGCTAAAGTGAAACAGTGAAACTGTACCATTGATACATACTCAGATAGCAATAAGGACTAAACTTAAGATAGGGGATGATAATTGGGACTTTGGCAAATAAAATAATATTTTGGATCTTTTATCGTATAATGCATTGTCAGCGAAACCTGAACGATGGTGAAAATTTTAAATCCCCAGCTCAACTTGGAAAAAAATTTTTCAAATATCGCTTCCCTTGCGTCACCTATCGGAATAATTTTTTTTGTTATATTGCGTTGGGGCAGACAACGATGATGAAAATTTTAAGATCCTACCTCAACGGGAAGCTGGTTGAAAAACGAATACAACGACATCAAAAACAGGCCTTCGCATTTCTTAAAGAAGCAGCGACTAACGCGCCAATTAGCGGGTCCAATTTTTTTTAAACATTTGAATATTAATTAGGTAATACACAAGTTATATTATAATACTTATTTTTAATAATATTGTTAATTAATACATTAATTTGTTAAACAACTTTGTACCTAAAAATATTTTGTTATATTCAAAAGGAATCTAATTTCATATTTCAAGTTTCTATCAAAAATTTTCATTCAATGAAAAATTCTCGTAATAAACGTCTCAACAATTTTATAACAAAAATTAAATACTTTCATGAATAATTTAAATTTGCATATTTATATGTAAATGTATTAAAAACATATTTGGCGCAGTCTCGTTATCGATCCGAAGTTTAATTCATTGAATAAAAACCGCGACTAAGTGTATTTTAAAAAATACTTAAAACTAGTATAAAGAAAAGAATCCTATTTAATCCAGAAGATTAAAAAATCGAATACATATAGGAGCACAATACTAATTAACTACAATCAAATATTAAAAGCAAAAAACAAAAAGCATATCGAAAGGCTACTACAGTAGCAACCATATATAGTTATTTACCACAACAACACAATATATATAATATAAATTAGGGGAATCTAACGATATAATATAGATAATAAGGAGAGGCTATAAAAACAACAAAGCACTGCAAAGTAAGAACAACAATAACAATAAATTATTCACAACAACAAAAAGGAACTATAAACAACAACAATCAATTAGATATAAACAACAAAAATGAGCTACAAACAACAACAATAAACAACAATCAAAAACAAAAAGGAATTACAAACAACAACAACAATCAACTAAAGAGAACAACAGGAAATTATAAACAATAACAACAATCAACTACTAACAACAACAATTAACTACAAAAAACAACAAGGAACAACAATAACAAGCAACAACAACAATAAACAGCAAGCAATAACACCAACTAACAGACAAATATAACAACAATCAAAATATATGTAAGGGTGATAATACAAAAATGGATTTCCAATTAACTTTCAAAGATATAGTGAGGGATGCCCAACAAATTAAAGAATTTCGAGGTGATGGAAACTATGCTTTAACATCTTTTATTCGAGAAGTAGAGTCAGTTTTAATTTTAATAAATGGTGACAACAAATTAAAGATTATATACATAATAGAGTAGTTTTAAATAAAATTCAGGGATTAGCTTTAAATACTGTTTGGACATTAGAGCCCAATCCTTCTTGGCAAGCGACTAAACAAATTTTAATAAACAATTTCGGTGTTAAGGAATCTTATTATAGTTTATATCAACAAGCATTTTCCACTACAAATTTTGGAATAGTAAATTATTATAATAAATTATGCGAAATTTTGTGTAAAATTAATGAAAAGTATGAATTTGATGAATGTAAACCCGTAGAATTCAGGCCAGTCAATGCAGAAAGCATTATTTTAAAAATATTTTTGAATAATATTGATTTAAATTTAGCATCGATTATAGTTAATAAGAATTTAACTAATTCGAGAGATGCTTTCAATTTTCTTGAAAGAGAGGGTTTGATAAGAAATTATGAAAATAAGATAGTTTATAATTTTAGACAAAATCCTTTTTCCTCAAAGAAAAGAACAAACTTTAACAAGAGTCCAAATTCACATTTTAATGATAATAAGGGATCAAATAAATTCAATCATAGCCATCAAAGAAATAATTACAGTAATAAAAATATAAATAGACCTAATTATAATAGAAATAATTTTAGTAATAGTTTAAATAATAATAACAACTTGAGTAATAACAATAACTTTAATAATAGAAATAATTTTAATAACAATAATTTCAATAATACAAATTTGAATAATAATAATAATTATAATAACACTAATTTTAGTAATAACACTAGTTTTAATAATAGAAATAATTTTAATAATAATAATAACACTAATTATAATAATAATTCTTATCCATATTCTAATTCGAGTTCTAGTAGAAATCAAAATTATAATCAACATAGAAATAATTATAATAATAGTAATACTAATAATAATATGGAAGTAGATCATATGAAAGTGAGACCATTAAATCAGGAACTACCAAAAAGTTCACATGCAAATTTTTATTTAACAGCCTCACGAAATCACTACCAATAATTGAATTAACAATAAATAATAATAAATTAAGAGCATTAGAAGATACAGGTTCTACAACTTCGCTTTTAAATCAAGAAAAATTAACTGAATATAAAAGAGTTTTACTTAAGAAAAGTATTTGTTTTTCATCAATAAATAGTTCAACAATAATAAGATATTGTGACGAATTCGATGATTCCTTGATTATTTTCCCTGAGTTCGATCACTGTACGTTAAATAAAACACTCCGATTCTGTTTAATAAGTAGTACGCTTTATTCAGTACTAAAAACCGTAGTACAATATCGCGGGTTAATTTACTGTTCAGTACTTCACTGTACAACACTTCAAAATAAACTGACTGATTTGCGTTGTCTTTGCGCGGTTTATATACCCTAGCAGACAGCAGCTTCACAACCTAGAAATGTCTACACCTTTCTGGTTTATTCGTGCAACAGTGTTCTCGAAGCGTTTATCTATCGTCATCTCCTCTTTGTGCCACATTCGCAAACACGCGAGCTGCCTCTCCCTCTGTCGCTCTCACGCCATGTATCTAAACAGCTGTAGTTGTGGTAGTGACGCTAGTGATGGGAGATGAGCGATTCTTGAGAACATTCGCCACACTGCCCTCCACCTAAGTCTGATCGTCCCGATCAGACACATTTCCCGATCCAAACGTGGCTAGCCTCTCCAGATGAACCACCTTCATTTTGTTTCGTGGTCTTCCAACAGTTTGTATGCGGTAGACAACATCATTTATCCGCTTTATTACTTTATATGGGCCTTCCCAGTTACATTGCAGTTTTGGGGACAAACCTTTCTTTCGTTGTGGGTTGTATAACAGCACTAAATCCCCTTCTTTAAAACCTTCCGAGTTGATGGCTTTGTCGTATCTGGCTTTCATCTTATCACTCATGATCTTCGTCCGTTGTCTTACAAGATCGTGTATTTCTCTCATTTCTTCTTCCAAGATGCTAGTGGATTTCCTGGCATTTATTCCTTCATCAGCATTTATCCCAAACTTCAAGTCAGCTGGCAACCGAAGATCATTCCCAAAAATTACTTTTGCTGGAGTCTGACCCGTTGTTTCATGTATTGCCGAGCGATATGCCATCAGGAACAAGGAGATGTGCGTGTCCCAATCTCTCTGGAACTTATCCACTACTTTCCTCATGTGCTCTTCCAAGGTTCGATTGAAACGTTCCACCATGCCATCTGACTGAGGATGCAGTGCAGTTGTTCGCGTTTTCCGAATACCCAATGTCTTGCACATTTCTTGGAATACAACTGATTCGAAATTCCTGCCTTGGTCGGAATGTAACTCCATCGGTACACCAAACCTCGCTATCCAATTGTTAGTGAACACCTCTGCAATGGTTTCTGCCTCTTGATTTGGAATCGGGTAAACTTCTGGCCATTTGCTGAAATAGTCCATAACAACTAATACGTACTTGTTCCCGAGTTTGCTAGTAGGAAATGGGCCAGCTACATCCATGGCAATCCTCTCAAACGGTGCACCTGTGTTGTACTGCTTCATCTGTCCATGACTTTTCGACTTCGGACCCTTTGCTTTGATGCACACCTCACAGTTGGCAATCCACTCCGCGATCGACTGCCGGCAACCAACCCAATAGAATCTATGCTTGACTTTCTCCAACGTTTTCGTGACTCCGAGATGACCTCCACTTGGGCCATTATGTAGCTCATTCAAAACATCAGAGATTTTCTTCCTTGGGACAACTACCAGCTTCCGAGCGCATTGACCATCTTCGCTTTCCCATACTCTATGTAAGCAACCGGATACCAATTTCAGACTGTTCCACTGTGCCCAATATGACTTGGCAACAGGACTTTCTGCTGACATCTCCTCTCTTGTAGGTCGTTCGTTTTGCTCGATTCCTTGCATCACACGTACCAGATCTGGGTCCTCTAGCTGATGCTTCCTTAGTTGATCCATGTTCCATTCGTCCGTAGATGTTATAGTCATTAGCCGCACATCTATAACATCTTCCTTGGCCTCAGCTTTCGAACAATGCTTGCATTCTAGGTTACATGGTCGCCGGGACATTGCATCAGCATTGCCGTGGTTGCTGCCTTTGCGATGCTCTATGGAAAAGTCATAACTTTGTAGTCGCTCTATCCACCGTGCCAATTGACCTTCCGGATTACGGAACTGCAAAAGCCATTTCAACGCTGCATGGTCTGTCCTGACGTTGAATCGCTGTCCATAGAGATACTTGTGGAAATGTTTGATGCACTCTACCAATGCCAGTAGTTCTCTTCGTGTTACACAATAGTTCCTTTCGGGCTTTCCAATTGTGCGGCTATAGTACGCCACTACCTTCTCCTGCCCATCGACAATCTGTGACAAAACCCCTCCAATCGCGTAACCGCTCGCGTCTGTATCCAAAATAAATGTTGAGCCTGGGATTGGATACGCTAACATTGGGGCAGTGCACAGCCGTTCCTTCAAGGTTTGGAAAGCCACTTCATGTTCCTTCTTCCAATCAAATGACATATTCTTCCTGGTCAACTCATGAAGGCTACTGGCTACGCTGGCGAAATTCGGTACAAATCGACGATAATACGTGCACAGTCCGAGGAAACTTCGTAGCTCATGTAAATTTTTCGGTCTTGGCCAATCCTTTACTGCTTCGATCTTCTCTTTAGCAGTGCAAATTCCCTCCGTAGTAACCTTGTGACCTAAGTAACTTACTTCCTTCTTGAACAATGCACACTTTTTGGGACTTAATTTCAGACCGGCGCCAGCTATCCTTTGGAAAACTTCCTCCAAGTTCTTAAGGTGTTCCTCAAAGCTTTTTCCCAGCACGATGATGTCATCCAGGTACACCAAACATGTTTTCCAATGCAGTCCTTTCAATACTTGATCCATGAGTCTCTCAAAAGTAGCTGGAGCGTTACATAGTCCAAAGGGCATTACCGTAAATTGCCACAGCCCCTCTCCAATGCTGAAGGCTGTCTTTTCCTTATCCTCATCTTTCACCTCTACTTGCCAATAGCCGCTTTTCAAGTCCAGTGTTGAGAACCATTTCGTACCAGATAGTGAGTCCAGAGTATCGTCAATTCTGGGTAATGGATAGCTGTCCTTTTTCGTTACGTCGTTCAACTTCCGGTAGTCCACACAGAACCGCATTTTTCCATCCTTTTTCTTCACTAGCACTACCGGTGAGCTCCATGGACTAGCTGATGGTTCGATCACGCCGCTGTCACTCATTTCTTGTATAATTTCTCTTACCACTTGGCGTTTGGCCAAGGGAACACTTCGAGGAGCTTGGCGGATTGGTCTCGCGTCACCGGTATCAATGTGATGCTTCACTACATTGGTCCGACCTGGTTTGGAGCCATCATTGTCAAATATGGTAGAGTACTTTAGTAGAAGTTGGTTTGCCTTACTCTGGTGGTCTTCTTCGAGCTCTTGTGTCCACGCCGTGATATTATCTGATAGATTACTGTTGCTGGTAGAGACATTTCCCTGGAGCTGTTCACAGTTTATAATCACCTCCACCTCCTGACATTGTCCCAATATAGCTCCTTTGGAAAGCTTGATCGGCGATCGGAACTCATTTAGTACTCTTACCGGTATACGTCCATCTTGTTTTGTCATAGCCAGTGTTTTTCCTACTAGTATATCCGTCTTTGAATTGTTTGCTGCCTCGACAACCCACAATTTGTTTGTCCCATAATCTCCATCAATCCTTGCCCAAACGACTGCCTCCGACTTCGGTGGAATTTGTTGACTATCTTCCACGAGTACCCGCTTACTGATGTACTTGTTCTCGTAACCAAATTTGAGTGGCACATCCATGTTCTTATAGCTCATGGTCCTGTTTTGCATGTCAATCTTGATGCCTTGGTTGCTTAAGAAATCCACACCAACTATGATCTCATCAACAATATCTGCCACTATAAAATTGTGCATGTAGTCGCATTCCCAATCGCAACTTTGCACCGCACTTCTCCATGAACCAGCTTACTTTCACCAGTTACTGTCCGCAACTTTGCATCCTGCAATGGTCGTACTCTCTTTTGGACCAAGTCACTTCTAATGATGGAATGAGATGCGCCAGTATCCACAGTGAATAACCGCTCTTTTCCGTTCAAGGAACCTCTAACAGTAACAGTACTTGCTTTCCCTCCGACCTGCGACACAGAAACTATAGGGCATTCATCTTGGTCATCTCCTCCAGCGTTACCCTTACGTCCACAAGCATTGCCGAAGTCTCTGGAGCCGATGTTGCAATGACGCACCATATGGCCAGATTTTCCGCACTTGAAGCATTTAATGGCTGCTTCATTTTTCCGTTGCTTTCCGTTCAATGCTTCTAAGATTGCGTCCACCCACTCTGGTCGTTCTACTTCCACATTGTGAACCTTCTTATCTGGTTTACATAAAATCGAGGCTGTCTCTTGCAATAAAGCGTGTGATACCGTCTCTGCGAATGTCCTTTTGGGGTTTGCATATGCGGCTCGCTTCGTCTCTACATCCATTATTCCATTTATGAATCTTTGGATCTTTACCCTCTCGATGTATTCCAGGGGTGCGTCTGCGTTCGCCAAATGAGCTAACCTCTCAATGTCCCATGCAAATTCCTGCAATGTCTCATTAGCCTTCTGGAAGCGATTCTGTAGCTCCATTTGAAATATCTGCCTCCTATGCTCGCTACCGTAACGTCTTTCAACGGCTCCCATCAATGCCTCATAGCTGTTCCTTTCACCTTCTGGAATAATTTGAAGGATTTCCGCTGCCGGTCCTTTCAATGCTAAGAATAGCGCAGCGACTTTGTCCTCAGCGCTCCAGCTATTCACCGATGCAGTCTTCTCAAATTGTAGCTTGAACACCTGAAAAGGAACAGAACCGTCAAAAGATGGGGTTTTTACCTTGGGAGAACTTGATACAGCATTTGGACGATTCAGTTGCAAATCCTGGATACGAGCTTTCAACGCATCCACCTCGGCTTCGATCTTATCCTGTCGTCCACTGACAACTTCTATCTGCGATGAGACTCTTTGCTCTTGTGCCTCTAGTTTTAACGTTATGCGTGTTTCCTGTTCCATCAACTCTTCCTTGATCTGTGACGCCATGTATGCCTTCTGTTCTTCTAACTGAGATGCCATGTGTATCTTCTGTTCTTCCAACTTTGATGACATGCTTGATGTTATGTTGTTTGACATTTGAGCCAAGGCAGCCAATAAAGAGTCTGTGTCCACATTTGCCACTGAACCCGGAGTATCCTTTTGCTCTTCTATTTTCGTCGCTCCCTCTTCCGAAAGCTGAAAAACATAATCGTCAACGTTGATTCCTTCCGCTTCCATAGCCTCGCGTAGACGTGATTGTAGCTCTGGCTTATTGCCTGTTGTTACCATTCCACGTTTCTCCAACTCGTTTTTGAGTTGTTGGATCTTCAAGTCATTAAACTTTGCCATATCCTTGTTACCTTTACAATGTCCTTGTTATCCTTTTCAATGTCCGTGTTATCCTTTTCAATGTCCTTGTTTTTATTTAACAATACCGCTTCTGACACCAATTGTGACGAATTCGATGATTCCTTGATTATTTTCCCTGAGTTCGATCACTGTACGTTAAATAAAACACTCCGATTCTGTTTAATAAGTAGTACGCTTTATTCAGTACTAAAAACCGTAGTACAATATCGCGGGTTAATTTACTGTTCAGTACTTCACTGTACAACACTTCAAAATAAACTGACTGATTTGCGTTGTCTTTGCGCGGTTTATATACCCTAGCAGACAGCAGCTTCACAACCTAGAAATGTCTACACCTTTCTGGTTTATTCGTGCAACAGTGTTCTCGAAGCGTTTATCTATCGTCATCTCCTCTTTGTGCCACATTCGCAAACACGCGAGCTGCCTCTCCCTCTGTCGCTCTCACGCCATGTATCTAAACAGCTGTAGTTGTGGTAGTGACGCTAGTGATGGGAGATGAGCGATTCTTGAGAACATTCGCCACAATATGAAATTATTAAAAAATTACCTAGTGAGTTTAATGAAGAGGGAACAATGTCTTGGAAATTAACAGATTTTAGTGGAAAATAATTCGATGCAATAATAGGTCAAAATTTATTAAAACCAATGAAAGCAGTAGTAGATATGGAAAATGAAACTATAACTATAAACGGTAGTATTATAAAATTTTTGCAATCATGTCATTATTCATATAACGAAATTCATCAGTTAGAAATTTGCGATATTGCTAAAATAGTTCTCGAATGTATTTATAAAGACCTTAATAACGAAGAACAAGAAGCCTTAAAAATATCCTTTCTTCTTTTAAAGAATTAATTTATATATAAGGACAACTTCTTACAAGCACAAATGTTATTCAACATGACATTAAAACCTCTGTTGATAAACCAATATATTCTAAAATATATCATTATCCTCAAATAAAAATAAATCTCCTTACAACAGTCCTTTATGGATTATACCTAAAAAAATGGATAATAGTGGAGAACAGCAATGGAGAGTTGTTATAGATTATAGGGCTTTATATTACCATAGATGATAAATTTCCAATTCCAAATATAGGAAACCTTTTAGACAAGTTAGGACGTTCACAATATTTTACTACAATTGATTTAGCGAAAGGATTTCACGAAATTCTTGTAAAGGAGGAAGATTGTTTAAAAACAGCTTTTTCTACTCCTTATGGGCATTGTGAGTTTGTTCGAATGCCATTTGGATTAAGGAATGCCCATGCAACCTTTCAAAGGCTTATTAATTTTGTATTAAAAGATTTAATAAATAAGATTTGTGTTGTATATCTTGATGATATATTAATTTTTTCGACTAGTTTTCAAGAACATGTAAATGATATAGAGAATTTTTTCAAAATTGAAGGAGGCAAATCTTCGTATTCAAATTAATAAATGCAAATTATTTGCAAAAGAAACATTGTATTTAGGGCATGTTTTAACAACTGAAGGTGTTAAACCAAATCCAAAGTTGACCAAATTCTAAAACTTCAAATAACGAAGACTATTAAACAAATTAAATCATTTTTGAGTATAACCGGATATTATGGTAAATTTATTAAAGATTATTCTAGAGTAGCCTATCCATTAATTAAATATTTAAAGAAAGACATGAAGCTTAATTTAAACGATTCAAATTATATAAATGCTTTTGAAAAGTTAAAAACTATTTTAACAGAGGAACCAGTACTTAAGTACCCAGATTGTAGTAAATCTTTTCAATTAATTACTGATGCAAGTATTAATGCAATAGGTGCTGTTTTACAACAAAAGCAACATCCAATATGTTATGCTAGTAGAACTTTAAATGACCATGAAAAAAATTATTCAGTAACTGAAAAATACCTTTTAGCAATAGTTTGGGCAACTAGTTATTTTAGGCCATATCTTATAGTGCAAAATTTGAAATTTTATCAGATCATCAACCATTACGATAGGTTTTTGTTAAATATCAGGGTAAAGCAATGAATCCACGACTTTATAGATGGTTAATAAAATTAAGTGAATATAATATCACACTTAATTATATTAAAGGTAAAGAAAACCAAGTAGGTGATTTTCTCAGTAGGATAGACGCAAATACAAATGAAATTAATATGTTATCAACTTCTTCTGAATCACTTTTTAATAATGCAAATACTGAAATAGAAACAATTCATTCGCAAGAAGAAAATGTACAAAATTATATTAACATATTAGATACTGTAGTAAATAGACTTAAAACACAAATAATATTGACAGATAATAACAAAAAGAAATAGATTATAAACATAATAATATGAAAAATTTTATAAGTTCTTCTGATTTAGAAAGTAATTTGGAGGACATATTACAGCGAAATATTGTTAAAGGTAAAATTGGAATATATTCGGAATTAGAAAATAGTAAATATAATATTTTGCAAAATAAAATTATTCAAATATTTTGCAAAATAAAATTATTCAGGTATTAATAATATAAAATTTTATCGATGTTCATTCCATGCTAAAGATGTTGAAACAGAAAATGAAGCTTATAAATTTATACATAATTATCATAAAAATGAAGCAGGACATACAGGAATAATTGAAAATTATAAGGGACTTAAAACTTTGATTTATATACCAAATTTAAAACTTTTGTACTAGGGCAAAATATGATCGAAATCCAATTAAAGATAAATTTAAATTAACAGAAACACCAACTGATATTAAACAAATTGTGCATATGGATATTTATACAAATTCAAAATCAAATTTCTTAATTTTTATTGATAGATTTTCCAAATTTGCAACGGCTTATTATTTAGAGGATATAAATAATCAAACAATTATAGAAAAATTAAGACTTTATAAATCTCAACGTGAACATTTTTGAAATTAATTTGTGATAATGAATTTAAATGTATTAATATTAAAGATTATTTGAAAAACGAAAATATTGAGTTGCATTTAGTAAAACCAAGTAATCATACAGGAAATGCAGATATAGAGAGATTACATAATACTATTTCGGAAAAAATAAGAATGATGACTATTGAATATAATGCTCTTAACATAAAAGATAAAATTAGTAAAGCAATTGAGTTTTATAATAACAGTTTTCATTCAATAATAAAAGAAAAACCAATAAATGTTGAAATTGGACAATGTGATAAAATTAAAATACATAAAAATATATTGATAATAAAAGAAGGTTATATTGAGAAAAGAAATAAGAAAAGGGAAAATTATCAGCAGAGGAGGAAAGAAGGTTTTATAAAAAATTATAAATCACTTCGACATAAACAGGAACCAAAATATAAATTTAATAACTTAGAAAATATACATCCCTCAAATATAAAACGAAAATTGATATTTGAAGGAACACTTGATACAAAAGATATAAAGGATTAATTTGTTGAAATTGTTAATGTTTAAGTATATGTTTTATTTATAAATTTGAAAATTGAATTTAAATATGATGTAATATTCGGAAGTAGCTTATTATAAGTAATTAAGATACAGGAGTATCTTAGTTTAAATGAGGGAGAAGTTGTTTTATAATACTTATTTTTAATAATATCCTTAATTAATACTTTAATTTGTTAAACAACTTTGTACCTAAAAATATTTTGTTATATTCAAAGAGAATCCAATTTCATATTTCAAGTTTTTATCAAAAATTTTCATTCTCGTAATAAACGACCCAACAATTTTATAACTAAAATTAAATACTTTCTTGAATAATTTAAATTTGCATATTTATATGTAAATATGTTAAAAACATATTTCACACACTAAATATCAACCAAATCGGTCCATAATAAGCATTTTCAGTTTTAATTACCCCGATCTCAGCTCCACCTAGCGGAATTTTTTTTAAGAAAATATTTATTTTCATGGTAGTAATACATGCTCCAAGCGTACAAGTGTACCAGGCAGCAGCGGAAGCGACTCTGCGCCTAAGAAAAACGCCTGAGTTACGGTTCGAAGCTAGACGGCAGAGTTGGAGGAGGCATTTTTATTTGAATGAAAAGATTTATAAAAAATTTAATTTTGATTTCAAATTGAGTGTTTAAAACACATTTCAACATATTTATGGGTGTTTTAAGTGAGTTTTGAAAATTTTGTTCAAGTGTCAATGTATGGAACTGCCAGGCAAATTTACTGCACGTGTATTTACAGCCAGGCGGCCATCAAAGTTCTTGGCTCTTATTCATTCAACTCTGAACTGACGCTTAGCTGTCGTCGATCTCTTCAAGAGATGGCCCAACAGAACCGCGTGACCCTCACATGGGTCCCGGGACACAGGGACATTGAGGGAAACTGTAAGGCAGACGAACTTGCCAGGCAGGGCACGACCAAGCAGGTTAATCGGGATAAAAAGCGCTTAGGTATGCCGTTTTCCACATGCAAGCTAATGCTGAAGGTGGCAACAATCCCCAGGGTGCCGAACATCCAAACAAACCTGGCCAAAATGGGATCATAAAAGATCTAGAGACATTCACGCCCTAAGAAGGAGAGAAATCTCCATATTAATAGGTGTTCTAACTGGACACTGCCTTATTGGTAGGCACGCAGAAAGGCTAGATGTGCCCTACCGACGATGCTGTTGGAGCTGCAAAGATGATGTGGAAGAGGAAACGGTGAAGCACCTCATATGCAACTGTCGGGCTTTAAGCGGCACGAGAACGCTCTTTTTGCGTCTCTGCGGCAACCACTAGAACCTAGCCTAACCTAATACATGTTCCGAATTTCAGCCAAATCGGACCATAAATATGATTTTTGAAAATAATCATAATACATGTTCCGAATTTCAGCCAAATCGGACCATAAATATGATTTTTCATAATATTGCATTGCCATCACGACCTGGGCCTGGATTCCCTAACGGTGAGTTTTCAAATGTAAACAGAAAATTTTGTACACTCTAGCATTCCAATTCAGTAACAATGTGTGCGCGTTTTTTCTATCAAAATAATTTACAAAGCTTGTCAAAAATTTTCACTGACTTTTTTTCATTGAGTTTTGGTGTAAAAAGTGTATTTCAACTAGAGAATGAATATTATAAAACGTCATAAAATAAAATATTCGAAAAATATTTTAAAAGTATTGTTTACAAATGCCTACTGTACACAAAATAGCTGTTAAAATTAACATGGTATTGACCGTCACTACTTATTCACCCCAATGGAAATACCCTTTTTGTGTTTGTCAGCGCTCATTCAGCACAAAAATATACACAATAGTTTGCAGAGTCGCATGAAAATCTCATGTGTATATTTTCGGTGCAAATGAATTTTGATTCAGTGTACACCTTTAACTTCTACACTTTTAGAGAATGCACTCCCTGAACTGTGATGAAAATTTCAAAACCCTAGCTCAACAGGAAATTGGTTTAAATACGAATGCAAAAATCCGTTCATCCTTCTGCATATCAATAGATATGTAATGCTCAAAACAGTAAAGGAATTCGCCGAATGTTATGACATTCGGCGCCATCTGCATATCAAAAGATAATACAGAAACGAGTAAATGAATTTGCCGCATGTTATATTCCAAAAGTAACTTTACTTAACACGCGGCGAATTCCGTTCTTCTTTCTATGGCAATAAGGCTAAACGACTAAACTTAATATATAACAATAAATGGGATTTTTGTAAATAAAGCAATATTTTGGATCTTTGAAGTTAACTTCTTAGGCGGCGATATGAAGTTTTGATTGAGAGTAAAATTTAAAAAAAATGGATGACCATGAAACGGAAGTTATGTAGAAATTGTAGCCGACTTTCAGGCATATGTTGCCGACTTTCAGGCGTAGGCGTTTTTCTTATATCTCGGGAACCACTCAACCGATTTAGATAAAATTTGGCATTATAGATAGTATGATTCACTCTAAGATTATATGCGTGGGTATTTCCACTTGGGGCAGTTCATAGGGTTGCCACTTATCTCAATTGCTTTTAAATATTGAGCAAGATATGCCAATATTTGTATCAAATGAAAGGTATTTTCGATTGTATTGCAAATATGTAAATCTCAAGCAGGGCTGCCACCTAGGGTTGCCACCTAACCGCATTTTATATATTTTTTTCCCTATATCTCGGGAACCGCTCGACCGATTTGGATAAAGTTTGACATTATAGATAGCATGATCCATTCTAAGATTATGTGCGTGAGTGTTGTCACTTGGGGCTGTTCACAGGTTTGCTACCTAAAACATTTTTTTTTAAATATTGGGCAAGATATGCCAATATGGGTATCAAATGAAAGGTATTATCGGCCGTATTCCAATTATTTAAATCTCAAGCAGGGTTGCCACCTATGGTTGCCACCTAACCGCATTTTATTTATTTTTATTTATATCTCGGGAACTGCTTGACCGATGTGGATAAAATCTGGCATTATAGCTAGTATGATTCATTCTATGATTATATGCGTGGGTGTTGCCACTTGAGGCGGTTCACAGGGTTGCCACCTATCTCACTTTTTTTAAAATATTGAGCAAGATATGCCAATATGGGTATCAAATCAAAGGTATTTTCGAGCGTATTCCAAATATGTAAATCTCAAGCAGGGTTGCCACCTAGCGGCATTTTATTTATTTTTATTAAAATCTCTGGATGTGGATAAAATTTGGCTATTTTTGTGTTTGTCAGCGCTCATTCAGCACAAAAATATACACAATAGTTTGCAGAGTCGCATGAAAATCTCATGTGTATATTTTCGGTGCAAATGAATTTTGATTCAGTGTACACCTTTAATTTCTACACTTTTAGAGAATGCACTCCCTGAACTGTGATGAAAATTTCAAAACCCTAGCTCAACAGAAAATTGGTTTAAATACGAATGCAAAAATCCGTTCATCCTTCTGCATATCAATAGATATGTAATGCTCAAAACAGTAAAGGAATTCGCCGAATGTTATGACATTCGGCGCCATCTGCACATCAATAGATAATACAGAAACGAGTAAATGAATTTGCCGCATGTTATATTCCAAAAGTAACTTTACTTAACACGCGGCGAATTCCGTTCTTCTTTCTATGGCAATAAGGCTAAACGACTAAACTTAATATATAACAATAAATGGGATTTTTGTAAATAAAGCAATATTTTGGATCTTTGAAGTTAACTTCTTAGGCGGCGATATGAAGTTTTGATTGAGAGTAAAATTTGAAAAAAATGGATGACGATGAAACGGAAGTTATGTAGAAATTGTAGCCGACTTTCAGGCATATGTTGCCGACTTTCAGGCGTAGGCGTTTTTCTTATATCTCGGGAACCACTCAACCGATTTAGATAAAATTTGGCATTATAGATAGTATGATTCACTCTAAGATTATATGCGTGGGTGTTTCCACTTGGGGCAGTTCATAGGGTTGCCACTTATCTCAATTGCTTTTAAATATTGAGCAAGATATGCCAATATTTGTATCAAATGAAAGGTATTTTCGATTGTATTGCAAATATGTAAATCTCAAGCAGGGCTGCCACCTAGGGTTGCCACCTAACCGCATTTTATATATTTTTCCCTATATCTCGGGAACCGCTCGACCGATTTGGATAAAGTTTGACATTATAGATAGCATGATCCATTCTAAGATTATGTGCGTGAGTGTTGTCACTTGGGGCTGTTCACAGGGTTGCTACCTAAAACATTTTTTTTTAAATATTGGGCAAGATATGCCAATATGGGTATCAAATGAAAGGTATTATCGGCCGTATTCCAAATATTTAAATCTCAAGCAGGGTTGCCACCTATGGTTGCCACCTAACCGCATTTTATTTATTTTTATTTATATCTCGGGAACTGCTTGACCGATGTGGATAAAATTTGGCATTATAGCTAGTATGATTCATTCTATCATTATATGCGTGGGTGTTGCCACTTGAGGCGGTTCACAGGGTTGCCACCTATCTCACTTTTTTTTAAATATTGAGCAGGATATGCCAATATGGGTATCAAATCAAAGGTATTTTCGACCGTATTCCAAATATGTAAATCTCAAGCAGGGTTGCCACCTAGCGGCATTTTATTTATTTTTATTAAAATCTCTGGAACCGCTCGACCGATGTGGATAAAATTTGGCTATTTTTGTGTTTGTCAGCGCTCATTCAGCACAAAAATATACACAATAGTTTGCAGAGTCGCATGAAAATCTCATGTGTATATTTTCGGTGCAAATGAATTTTGATTCAGTGTACACCTTTAATTTCTACACTTTTAGAGAATGCACTCCCTGAACTGTGATGAAAATTTTAAAACCCTAGCTCAACAGGAAATTGGTTTAAATACGAATGCAAAAATCCGTTCATCCTTCTGCATATCAATAGATATGTAATGCTCAAAACAGTAAAGGAATTCGCCGAATGTTATGACATTCGGCGCCATCTGCACATCAATAGATAATACAGAAACGAGTAAATGAATTTGCCGCATGTTATATTCCAAAAGTAACTTTACTTAACACGCGGCGAATTCCGTTCTTCTTTCTATGGCAATAAGGCTAAACGACTAAACTTAACACTGAGAGAAATGCATTGAAAGTTGTGACAATATCGCTATTGATAGCGACGAGTTTGATGCAATATTCATTCAGAATGAGCGAGTTATCAAATATTATTTGCTCCCAATAAAAAGTAAAATGACATGTCAACCATTTCGATATGATATACTATTTTTTATATTTATGGATAGAATACTAATATATTTGAACGGCATGTCCATATCTATGGTCGTGATATGAATTTCTATTGTTGGTATATCCATATCCATATTTACTGCATAGTAATAATGGTAGAGACAACGCATTAATATATATTGGCGAAATGTAAATTTTTCTGGGACGAATAATCATAATAGTCCATAAATTTTTACTATGGATTTTCTAACAATATTACAATTTGTTGGAGCGTTTTTTTATAATTCAAAATTTTTTGAATTTCTTATGATTGAACATTTTTCTTAAAATTTTATAAAATACCGTAGCCGAATGGTAGAATACTGGGCTAACGTGCCAGAGGAGCAGGGTTCGAAACTTACTGAAACCATATGTTAAATTATATAAAATTTTGTTTTTTTAAACTATTTAGAATTTATCAATAGTTTATATGGATACCATTTCAATAGTGATTTATCAAAAAAGCATTGATGAAACATCCATATTCATTGATGGGACAGAATTATCAATTTTTATTTAATGTGATATCAATAATTATGGATGTTCTATCCATAGATTTCCCTCCGTGAATATATAACAATAAATGGGATTTTTGTAAATAAAGCAATATTTTGGATCTTTGAAGTTAACTTCTTAGGCGGCGATATGAAGTTTTGATTGAGAGTAAAATTTGAAAAAAATGGATGACGATGAAACGGAAGTTATGTAGAAATTGTAGCCGACTTTCAGGCATATGTTGCCGACTTTCAGGCGTAGGCGTTTTTCTTATATCTCGGGAACCACTCAACCGATTTAGATAAAATTTGGCATTATAGATAGTATGATTCACTCTAAGATTATATGCGTGGGTGTTTCCACTTGGGGCAGTTCATAGGGTTGCCACTTATCTCAATTGCTTTTAAATATTGAGCAAGATATGCCAATATTTGTATCAAATGAAAGGTATTTTCGATTGTATTGCAAATATGTAAATCTCAAGCAGGGCTGCCACCTAGGGTTGCCACCTAACCGCATTTTATATATTTTCCCTATATCTCGGGAACCGCTCGACCGATTTGGATAAAGTTTGACATTATAGATAGCATGATCCATTCTAAGATTATGTGCGTGAGTGTTGTCACTTGGGGCTGTTCACAGGGTTGCTACCCAAAACATTTTTTTTTAAATATTGGGCAAGATATGCCAATATGGGTATCAAATGAAAGGTATTATCGGCCGTATTCCAAATATTTAAATCTCAAGCAGGGTTGCCACCTATGGTTGCCACCTAACCGCATTTTATTTATTTTTATTTATATCTCGGGAACTGCTTGACCGATGTGGATAAAATTTGGCATTATAGCTAGTATGATTCATTCTATCATTATATGCGTGGGTGTTGCCACTTGAGGCGGTTCACAGGGTTGCCACCTATCTCACTTTTTTTTTAATATTGAGCAAGATATGCCAATATGGGTATCAAATCAAAGGTATTTTCGACCGTATTCCAAATATGTAAATCTCAAGCAGGGTTGCCACCTAGCGGCATTTTATTTATTTTTATTAAAATCTCTGGAACCGCTCGACCGATGTGGATAAAATTTGGCATTATAGATAGTGACCGTATTCCAAATATGGAAATCTCAAGCAGGGTTACCACCTAACGGCATTTTATTTATTTTTCTCTATATCTCGGGAACCGCTCTACCGATGTGGATAAAGTTTGACATTATAGATGGAATAATTCATTCTAAGATTATACGCGTGGGTGTGGCCACTTGGGGCGGTTCACAGGGTTGCCACCTATCTCAATTTTTTTAATGAAATGAAAGGTATTTTCGACCGTATTCCAAATATGGAAATCTCAAGCAGGGTGTAATGCAGCTTGCTGTTGTGGCAAGGCAAAGTGGCAGGTGGCAGGCTGGCATGCCCGCTAGCTCGTCGGGTGGAGTGGCGTTTTGCCCACCGGCCTTGCCAATAATAGGGTTCATGCCGGGGTGAAAGTTACATAGGACAGGATCGAAATGAAAGATAGTAAGGAGAAAAGAAGCCTGCCCGTGTCAGGTGGAGTAATCCCGCCAATCTCGTTCGTAGAACACGAACGACCATGGACTCCACTTTGACTCCGCTCACCGAGTGGAGTCTCCTTAGCCTGTCACTAGTCAGTCCGTTATTGTCCTATCCTGTCCAGTCAGTCCTCGTCTCCCCACATTCACGTCCCCTCTTTAAGGCTCCAGTGCAACACCCACACCAATCTTTTAGTATTCTAGCCGGACATGGTGTTTATATTTCACCCCATGTGTTAAATGTAGAGGGATTTGAGAGCTTGCGATTTTCGAATTCAATAATACAAAGTTTATTCACTTTAAACTTAAATTAACAGAGTTAATGTATGGTAATTCAGGTTTAACTCTATGCACAGGGTATTTACATGAAATGTAGTTTGCACAAAGGAATTTTGGGCAAAATATGGAAAAATGAAATGAAATGTTTATTTGATACTTATGTGTATGTTGTAGTTGATTGATGATGATGATGATGGTGGTTATTCTCCGTGGTGAAGTGATATCCGCCTTTGATGAAATATTGATGATAGAAAAATTATTTCGACTTAGGTACGTAGTGCGGGCTGATGATAATAAAAAGAATGTACTTCGACGAACGTAGTCACTGGACGATGATAAGTAAAAGAGTGTACTTCGACGAACGTAGTCACTGGACGATGATAAGTAAAAGAGTGTACTTCGACGAACGTAGTCACTGGACGATGATAAGTAAAAGAGTGTACTTCGACGAACGTAGTCACTGGACGATGATAAGTAAAAGAGTGTACTTCGACGAACGTAGTCACTGGACGATGATAAGTAAAAGAGAAGGAGAACTTCGCTTGCAGTTCCCTTTATAGCCAGGTACGTCACTGGAAGGCAACTCCAGTGAGTGAATTGGAAATCCTGGATGGCAACTCCAGTACACTTTTCTCATGCAGAGATGCATTTGAGAAGTCTCCAAACTTAGTTTCGGGTTGCCTGAACGCAAGTCAATCAAGCACTATAAGTGACGGCAAGTCACTTATGAGTCGAAATATTCTAGTTCATTTAAGTGAGCACAACTCACTTAAACATGGCGCCCCCGTTGCACAGATCCAAGGATGTGCAATAAATTGCATTGTTGGCACTTCTGTGGACTCCTGTTGTTTCCTCGAAGATCTCATCATACTGGCATGTTCAAAATTTGCTGTAATCTGATAGAAGGAAATTCTGTAGTATAAGGGCCATATTCGACATAGTTGCGATGGATTGGATGATAATGATAGTGGTGGAAGTAGTCTGTAAATAAACTTAGCTTTATTAAAATGTTTCACAAACAAGTAGTTCTGATAAGCGAGATATATGTAGGTACGTGGTCGTTTTCCATTCAGGTACTGAATCACGTAGAAACTGAAGAAATAAATATCTAACAGAATCGTAATTGATCTTTGAAACGGTAATTTATTTTTTTGAAATTGCAAAGTTCTTTGGAGAATTTGGTTTTCGATGTGATGAAAATTATTCTGACTTTCCAGTTTAATAATTGGCATCAAAAGTGGACTGTATTCCGATTTGAATTGGTATGGTTGTGATGTAAAATATTTGGGTTATTACCCAAATGATGAAGATGTTTTGTAAGACGATCATGTCCACTGATCATGAGGTTTCTGAGACTCCAAAGAGATTGATGCGGTAGGTCTTGTAAAATGCGATTGAAACATAGGTTTTTCCATTTAACCCTTGTTGCATTTTCGATTTTCCGAGAAATGAAATGAAATTCGTTTGTTTCCCCTGCGTTTGAAAACTTCGCAAGATGAGAGAGATTCATTTTTGTTTTCCCGATAGAAAGATAATTCACTGCTTGTTTGATGCAGTGACATATGAAAAGCATACCACATATCTCCAGATAGGAGACTGTTCGTAATAGTGCAAAGTCGATTTTGGGAAAAACAAAACAAAATATAAGAAATATATGCAGCAAAATAATTTTGGTTTGCATGATGATGGGCGATAGCGAGCCTGCGGGGCCAGAAAGTTTCGAAGATAAGAAGACAATTTTTTGATTTCCAGCCAATTGAGCTTTGGTAGCACAACTTTTCGGTTTTGAGAGAATCGAAGGTTTTTGAGCCTTCTCGGAAATGGTGGTTTTTTGGATGGGTGGCTTGAAACATAAGCTCCTATGCTCGATTGATATGTGAATGGTGGTGGGTGGGGGTTTCTCATGATGTGCTGAGAATTTCGATTGAACCTTTGATTTAGGTTTCTTGGATGAAGATGGAGACCCTTCCCAAGTGCCCTCGGACTCGAAGATCGGCTGTCTTGACTGCTGCGATGATTCAGGATGCGATAGGTTGGTTGCATTGTTTAATGATGCGGTAGAGGTAGTTCTACTTGAAGCCTTGGTTGCGGGCTTGTTTGTTACTGGTACGTGTAACATGGTATGATGATTGTTTTTGCAGTGTAGACATCTGAAGGTACTCCGGCAATTGGGTAGAGAATGGTTGTGTGCAAAACAGTTGGTGCAATATCCGACTTGTTTCACAAACTTGGTACGTTCGGGAACACTAAGTTTCCGAAATTCGGGGCAGGATCTTAATGTATGGTTTTTATTGCATAATTTGCAGATGAAGGAGCTTTGTTCTTGCGAAGGATACGCTTGAACTTTCGATGATGGTTTTGATGGAAGGGAGTTGCGGCTTTTGCTGCCTTTGTAGCCATTTAGGCGTTCGACTACCTCGTAACGACTGGTCAGAAACTGGTTCATTTGGGTCCAGTTGGGAAGCTCTTTCCTCGACTCTAGGGATTGCTCCCAGAGAGACAGGGATTCCTCCGGAAGCTTGGAGGAACACAGGTAGATAAGAATTGGGTCCAAATCTGACACAGAAATTCCCTGTGATTTAAGGATAACGAGGCAATCGTTGATGGTGCTCTGGATCTTTTGTATACCTTCACTGTTTTCCGAGGTGACTGGAGTGATATTAAAAAGCATTTTTAACTGCTTATCTACCAAGATTCTTTTGTTTTCGAATCGGGCTCTTAACGCTTCCCACGCAAGGAGAAAGTTGTCGTCACACAAGGTATATTGTTTAACAATAGCTCCAGCTTTTCCTCGAGTTTTATTTCGAAGATGGAATAATTTTTGCGCGGGAGTCAATTTGGGATGGTTGAGGTAGACGGCAGTGAACATATCCCGAAAGGATGGCCACTCCTCATAACTACCGTAAAATATCTCAGTGTCGCACGGAGGTACTTTAATACAGGGAACAGAATTTGGGTTAAGGGAATAAGACTGGCGTGAGGTAAAACATGGTTCGGGAGGAACTGCATGGAAGATTTTGAGTTGGTCTAAAATTTGAGATTTGCATATAAAGAAGCTTTCTGCACACAGCTGATATTTTTTAGTTGCCTCTTCCTTAAAATCGATCGAAACGACTTCCACTTCCGCGAAACAAACCTTTCTGTAAGAGGCCTGCAAAGCCTCCCACCGCTGGATGAGGACTTGAAGTTTCACCTCTAGCAAAGTGTCTGTTTGCTCAGCTGGATCTTGTGCTCCAAAATGTGAGCAGAAGTTCACCAACTCGTTGGAGTAGAAAAGAAAGGTAGTCATGACATCCGTTGCCATGTTTGAAAAGTCCCAATAGACGCAAGCTCACAAAAGGTTGAAAAACAAAAGATGGCGATAAAAATTGGTAACTCCACTTAATTTATTTTTCCCTGAAGGCGCAAGACACTGGTGGTAATACGGAAGAGATTCCCAAAGACCCCAATAAATATACGTATGGTGTGTTAGAAATGTACGTGTGGTATATATAAACGTGTTTAGATGCAAATAATCCTGTGCAAAAATGTATTTCGTAAAGTTGTTTTTGTTTTAGCAATAATTTGTTGTACTTTTTAACGCATTTAATAAATTTGGTTTGGATAAAATTCTGCGTGCAACAAGTGGGAATTTAACTTTTTCCGAACACCCTAATACTCGCTTTTTGCTTTGCTTGCACACTCGATGAATATATTTATTTCTCCAGCTATCGATAGCTAAACCAATTGAAACGGTTGGAAAAGAACAAGCAAGTTGTTGTTTTGCTTTGCTTTTGTGTACCCAAACGTTTGTAAACGTTTACCTGTCGTTGCACATATCTATGTACGTAGCTATGCGTGTGCGAATGCACGACTTGTGTTATGGGAAAACAGTTTATCATGCAATAACGAAAATTAGAATTACGGGAGAATTTGATATAGAAGTGTATACTTATGTATGTATAATACCACTTTTATATAGTAAATCACTACTAGTAGATGATAGGTTATATTTTAATAAAGAATTGCTACTGCAAATAGCTTGTGCCTACATATGTGCTTAACTTTTCCCACAGCTGGGTATAATAATGCCGGCAAGGCAATGTATATATGTACGTAAAACGCACGAAGAACGGCACAAAGGAATTGTTGGAATTGGGGTGAGCACTTTGAAAAATAACGGGATCGTACAAGCATGCATATACTTATGTATATATATATATATATATATATGTCCGTATATGCAAAATAACGGATTCCATTATGTCCAACAAATTGTATTTTTTCCTTGAATTTTCACTGAATTTCAACTTACGTGCGTATAATTGATGTCCATATGCCTTTCTTGTAGATTTGTCTATTCGTTGTCTTCCAACAAGAAATTTAAGTTGGCGCTCCAATGGGGTGCTCCGTTTTTTGGTTGCTAATGCGCGCAACTATTGGTAAAGTGCACTTGTGTATTTTGTGGTAGGGAACTCACTGCATGCAATTTATTTATTAAATTAGCAAAATTTACTTTTTACACTGCACTGGAAGTACAATTTGAGAACACTTCTACTTAAAATGCAAATTAACTGGGAACGTAAAATTTTTCGGGCACACACGCGTATGGAGAAAATTCGAATGAGAAAAATGTAGAGATGAGATCGCATGAACAGTGTTGTTCTTTTTTGGTTGCGTTGCCACTGTTACAAATTTGGCTCACAAGGACCAATGTTAAATGTAGAGGGATTTGAGAGCTTGCGATTTTCGAATTCAATAATACAAAGTTTATTCACTTTAAACTTAAATTAACAGAGTTAATGTATGGTAATTCAGGTTTAACTCTATGCACAGGGTATTTACATGAAATGTAGTTTGCACAAAGGAATTTTGGGCAAAATATGGAAAAATGAAATGAAATGTTTATTTGATACTTATGTGTATGTTGTAGTTGATTGATGATGATGATGATGGTGGTTATTCTCCGTGGTGAGGTGATATCCGCCTTTGATGAAAAATTGATGATAGAAAAATTATTTCGACTTAGGTACGTAGTCGCGGGCTGATGATAATAAAAAGAGTGTACTTCGACGAATTTAGTCACTGGACGATGATAAGTAAAAGAGTGTACTTCGACGAACGTAGTCACTGGACGATGATAAGTAAAAGAGTGTACTTCGACGAACGTAGTCACTGGACGATGATAAGTAAAAGAGTGTACTTCGACGAACGTAGTCACTGGACGATGATAAGTAAAAGAGAAGGAGAACTTCGCTTGCAGTTCCCTTTAAAGCCAGGTACGTCACTGGAAGGCAACTCCAGTGAGTGAATTGGAAATCCTGGATGGCAAATCCAGTACACTTTTCTCATGCAGAGATGCATTTGAGAAGTCTCCAAACTTAGTTTCGGGTTGCCTGATCGCAAGTCAATCAAGCACTATAAGTGACGGCAAGTCACTTATGAGTCGAAATATTCTAGTTCATTTAAGTGAGCACAACTCACTTAAACACCATGTAAAACAAAAAAAGGGGGGGGGGGAAATACTGAATAAAGCGAATGTGATTAGATAACAAATTTTGTTAAACAAACGGAAAAGAAAAAAATTAAAATAAATAATCGGCAGCGCACAAAAAAAGGTTTTTAAAAGATATACAACGAAATATAATGCAAGATGAATTATTAAACCCAAAGTCTAATAAAAAAATTTAGATATAGAACCAATAGCTTTTTTTGTGAAAACAAAATTTAGATTTAATAAAAAAATGAGAATAGTAGTAAACTGGTTTTTACAAAAAAACTATATATATAGCGAAAATAACCCAAAATCCCTTAACTTCAGTGGGTCAGAGTAAGAGTATACATACATATGTATGTAAATAAGTATGCAAAGTTGTACTCACCTTCAGCCTTCCAGCATTTCTGCAACGGGTGAGAGAGATAAAAAAAAACGTACGCTTACATACATAAATACTTGCGCCCACAAATACCTACTCAAACTAGTGTATTATATCAGAGCATGTCACTAACAACAGCAAAGCCACACGCCGACTTCTAAATGTTTGGCTGTGGAATGTAAACATTTTGCGGAGTCGACGTATTCATAATTACGTTCACTTTCTCACGCGGCCCAAATATATAAGCGGCACTAGCTATAGAGTTTCATATCGCCTTACATACGCTAGCCGCATATGTGTGAATGTGCGCGACTGCATTGCTAGCAGCTCCACGCTTGGTACATGTGTGCGTACGTATGTAACGGCATTACTTGTAGCTGCGAACTGTATATGTTTGTATGTATGTTACTGACTGCACTGAGTTCTACCTCATACAGTACATAGAATTAGAGTAAATATGTATTCTAGTAAATAAGACTTTTAGAGTTAAGAATTATTATAAATAAGCTGAAATAATACTAAATAAACCAATTGCTGCTCTGCCTCGCCAAGGCAACCAAACAAAATTATTTTTATACTTTATGGCGAACCTGCCTTGATACAGACGGCGATCTGCCAGCTTTCGAAGGCAGGAAAACCAGGATAATAAAATTAGTATTTCATTAAAATATCCTGCCGTCCAAATTCGGCAGAATAAAGTAACATAAATTTAAATTTCTTGAATCGAAACAATTGATCAACATAACAGAATATGAATTAGAGCCCGTCCAAATTCGGCAGGAATAAATGCCCGTCCAAATTCGGCAGGAATAAATGCCCGTCCAAATTCGGCAGGAATAAATTCCCGCACACTTTGTGAAGATCTGGCTTATTAAAGGGAGCACAAATCATCAATCAACTTTATTAAGTATAAGAATTTTTTTTTTTTTTTTCAAAATTACCACATAGTTGCCGTTTCGCATTGTTTTTTTCAACAAGTAAATATATAACTAAATGATTAGTTTTGAGCGCTAAACGACTCACAACACTATAAAAGGAAATTTAAACACCTTAAAGTCGTTTATATTTTAACAATGTAAGTAAATATATGTACTAATAGAGATTTAAAGATAAAATTAAAAAGAGAGATCCAAATTTTAAGAAAACAGTTGAAGGATACAAATTTAAAAAAAAAAATATATATATAATTTTAGTTACTTGCAATCTATCCCCATGGATTGTGCATTGCCCAATGATCGTGACTACGAGGCAATAAACAAAATTGTGAAAACGAGGACATTGCTCGGAAGTCAAGGTCACGTAATAAAGGAAGCAATAGGAATGGGTAGAGAACCCACAATGGAAGACCTTTTATATCCTTCCACTTTGGAAGAAGAATTAATTAAATTTATAAGAAAAGTAAACCTTTAAGAAAGAACTTATGAATAAATAAAAATAAAAATTTAAACTCGAAAATTTCCTATTAATTTTTTTTTTTAAAGAAAAAGAGTAAGTAAAGACCATTTCCAATCTGATTCTTAATATGGTAGGAAAACTTCTAAAGTAGATACCCCAAATGCCAATGTATTCAATAGCATTAGAATTGTTGACCATACTGAAGCTTTAGAATTCATAAAAATCTTGCTACTGATTGTGACAATCTGCACCTGTACGAGTTTGTTCCTCAAAATATACTCAGTCCACAATAAAATTTTAAAAAAGGAATACCAGAGCCGCGCAGACAGTCTGGACAAGGTATAAGTAATAAATACATTTTAATACAAAGGGAAAAGTGGGACGATATTTTGAGGGAGCTTTCTGAAGAAAAAATAAACGCGGAAAAGTCATATAAATGCATATGTAAAAATACAAAAATTAAAATTGAAACGATAAAGAAACATCTGAATATCTTTTAATTGTCATTGAATAATAGCGGAAAAATATTGAAAAGAACTAACCATTATTTAACAAAAGCTCACCAAACAGAAGCATACCAAATACTCTCGTCTTTCAGAGAAAAATTGGTATACTCATTATCAAGATATGAAATTGACTTCATAGTGCCAAAATCTTATGAAAAAACACTGAAATAGATTTTGACGCCAAATTGCTGGAAGATACTTCGGAGGAGGAACTAGAACAGGAAGAAAAAGTTCATTCTGATTCTGGTAAATCTGTCCAGACTGAGATTATTGAGAAATAAGAAACATTTCCTCAAACAAATATTGTCTCCCAGGCGGGACAAAATTCCCAAAAGGACACCAAAATGGCGCAACCAGCGACATCATTCATTAAAACTGCATCATCGATCTTACCTGAGTTCGATGGCAAACCAGAAAACTTATCGAGTTTTCTGGATGCCCTTGATATCCTCGAACTAATCAAGGAGGAACATGAGGCTTTGGCAGTGTCCATGATAAAAACAAAGCTAAAAGGCACAGCTAGAAATTTGCTAAGCGCTGAAGAGTCAATACAGGAAATAAAACTAAAATTAAAAAATAAAGTAAAGGGTGAGTCAGTCGAAGTTATAATAGCAAAACTCCTGAACAACCAACAGCGCAGTAAGACTGTTAATCAGTATACTGCAGAGATTGAAAAATTGACAAAATCACTAGAGGGAGCATACATATCTGATGGCTTAACAACAGACCTAGCCACCAAATATGCTTCACAAACTGCTGTAAAAGCTATGTGTAAAAATTGTTCCAATGTGAAAACAATTATGCCACCTGGAACGTTCACCTAAATGAACGAGGCGATATCAAAATTTACAAGCAGCTGCACAGAAATTACGGGTAACCCTAATTCATTGTTGCACATACGCCAACAAAATTATTTTCGCGGTAATTTCCGCAGAAGTTTCCAAAATAACTCTTACAGAGGTAACCAAAGGCGTACATTTCCAGCACGTTTCAATATTTTTAATAATAACAATAATAATAGAAATAACAGCCAAGGATCCGGAAGAAATTTCGGAAATCAATCACGCGGTCCTAATCGCAATAACCCTAGAAATGTCAGAAATGTAAACCAACAGGAAAACCAGCAAACTCCACCTCAATAAATAAAAGACTATATGTCTTCAATCTGCACCTTAATAGCTATATATCCTCAAGAACAACTCTAAATAACTCTATTTCAACCCTCCTGATTGATACAGAAGCGGACATATCAATTATATACAAGTAAGGAAGTCTAAGTTCGGGTGAAACCGAACATTACATACCCAGCTGTACACATAAAATGCTGCTATTCTTTGTTTTGTATAGTTAATGGTGTTAAAATTAATAAAAATTGCTTGACTCATAAGTGGGCGGTGCCACGCCCACTTTCCAAAATTTTGAAAAAATTATGTAAAGAATATGAAAGTTAATTAGATATGGACTTTTCAATATTTCCACCTCCTTTCAATATAACTTTTATGAAAAATAGGCGTGGTCGCGAAGCGATTTCGTTTATTTTCTATAGCTGAATTTACCACAACAATAGTATGTCCTCTACGAAATTTCCTTATACTAGCATAAACTGTTCAGAAGTTATTAAGAGTCAAAATTTTAAAATTTCTTCAAATATACGTGGGCGGTACCACGCCCCCTTTTCAAAAATTTTTATAAAATCGGCCTTAGAACATCTAAATCAATACATATTGCAAATTTTATCGTTGTAGCTGCTTCTAATATTGAATTAACCCATTTTATACGTTTTTCGAAATTTTCGATATCGAAAAAGGGGACCATAACCAGATTTTACCCATTTTCAATAGCAATCTATTCTGAACCCAAATAAGTACGCATGCCAAATTTGGTGAAGATATCTCATTATTTGCTCAAGATATCGTGTTAACGGACAGACGGACGGACATGGCTCAATCAAATTTTTTTTCGATCCTGTACAACCAACCATTATCCTAACAAAGTTATAATACCCTGTGTACAAGTACAGCTGGGTATAAAAAGGGTCAAATTGACAATAATGTCACCATTAATTATTCTCAAAAAACTTATCTAAAGAGCATTGGTCATGGTTTAACAAGCACTATTGGCACGGTTACAGCAGATTTAAAGAATGATCACCTATTAATTAAACACAAATTTCATATAGTGGAAGATACATTTCCAATCCCATGTGACGGAATTTTGGGACTTGATTTTATTAAAAAATATAATTGCATTTTAGATTACAATAAAAACGGGGACAGCCTAGTACTACGTCCATATGATTACCCAGAAAACATAATAATCCAAATGATAAATAGACCAACCGGGAGTTGCATAACAATCCCAGCAAGATCGGAAGTAATCCGACAAGTTCATATTGAAAATGGCAATTCTGAATTATTGATACCTCATCAAAAATTATACGAAGGTATTTTTATAGCATACACCTTAGTAAATTCAAAGCAAACCTTTATTAGAATCATAAATACAACAGATAAAAACGCAACTATTCAAAACTTCAAAATTAACACAGAGAATTTAGATGATTACACAGTAGTAAAAAATAAACCGGAAACAGTAGAAAATACTAAAGAAAAATTAAAAAGATTAAATAAAAAAACCGCGTGTAGCCAGTACACGTGAAAGAAGTTAACGTCTTAACCCTTCGTCTTACACATGAGTCCGGCCAGACCTTTTCCATTCCATTTTAACCTTAATATACCTTCGGTGTGTGCGCCGATATGGAACATTTAGAGAAACACATAACGATCAGGTATTTAGGTAATTTATTTAGTTAAATAACAAAATTTAGTAGCTAACAAGCAGAACTTTTACTTGTAGACCATAGCCATTTAAACTGGATATTAAATATTCGGTTCCAGACGAACTTAGACTTCCTTATTTTTAAACAGAATTTTAGGTTTTCTCTAAATTGAGAAAAATGATCGAAATCCGTCACGCACCACCAGGCGATCATAAAAATTAGCGCATAACTTGCAACTTCTCAGCCGTACTCAACGCTTTTGTTCCTGTACATTGCGTGCATAAACCCACACATGTGGTTTCTACGCTACTTTCTACTGAAATTATTTTTCATCCCTAAAATATTAACCAATCACACGACGTCGTTGTATGCAAGCACACAATATATGCAAAACCGTCTTTCAGGACAGGGTTGCCATTTTTTGGGGAAATATTTGAGCAAAATGTCGTTCGATGCCTAATTTTTATGTATGCCTGGTACCCTAAAATCTTGCTTCTTCAAAATTCAAAGTCTTTGGTTGAGAAAGTAAATTGTGATGTTTGTAAAAAGTGGCATTGCGTGCGTAAACTCACACGACTTTGGCCCATGAAAATGTACGCAACAGCGATTGTCATCGTGTCAGCTGGCTTACGAACAAACATTCCTACTCGTTTAGTATTTAATATTGCTTGCTTGTTTTTATGAGCGCCTAGGCATATAACTTAAGAAATCAGCAAAAATGTATATCTATTTCCGTGGCATAGCTTCTGTTACATAACTTCCGTTACATTGTCATCCATTTTTTCAAATTTTACTCTCAATCAAAAACTTCATATCGCCGCCTAAGAAGTTAACTTCAAAAACTTTCCAAAATTTGTTACTGAACAACTTAATGAACTATGCGCATTGACATATTTTCACTAGAATCAGAACCCGTTACCACTAATAATTTTTACAAGCAAAAATTACGTATGAAAGATAATAATCCAGTCTATGTAAAAAATTACAGAATTCTACAAGCTCATAAAAGCGAAATTAATAAACACGTCAATAAATTAATTGAAGATGACAGTATAGAGTCGTCTATGTCAGAATATAATAGCCCCATTCTGCTGGTACCCAAAAAACCTCTACCAGGCAAAAATGATAAAAGATGGAGATTAGTAGTCGATTACCGGCAGGTAAACAAAAAGTTAACGGCAGATAAATTCCCATTGCCAAGAATTGATGATATATTAGATCAATTGGGTAGAGCTAAATATATGCTATTGTTCTACTAACTAGCGACAATGCCTTGTGGTTTTCCCACACACAAAACAAATACAGAAATGCGAGCGCTGTTAAGGCCATCCGACACAGTAAATTTAGAATGTTCATGCCTCAGCTGCGTTTTACTAATACATATAGCATTCGGCTGCCCTCGTGTCACATATACGTGCCTTCGGCAGTCGTCGTGTCTTTGCCGGCGCTGATTGGCCAAAATCTAAAATTCAATTTGCCGCTCGCTCAATTTTACTGTGTCGGGTCATGAATGACTGATTGACCAGCAGGGTGGGAGGTAATGTTGTTATGCGCTAGGCTATTGCGCTAGCGCAGTAACTTCCACTTGCGTTGATGAAATTGTTATCATAAATCAACTATTATTATTTCATTTATCATCATCATTTATTGGCGCTTAACCGCCTAAGCGATTTTGGCCGTCGCCTATCAAAGCACGCCAGTCATTCCTTTTTAGCGATAACTGACGCCAATTGGAAACCCCAAGGGAGTTCAAGTCATCCTCCACCTGTTGTTTCCATCTCAGTCGAGGCCTCCCCCTTCCTCTGCTGCCGAATTCGGGTGACGATTGGAAAACCTTCTGGGCTGGAGCTTCTTTGTCCATTCGCATGACGTGACCCAGCCAGCGGAGCCTTTGGGCTTTAATTCGCTGGACTATGGTCAGATCTGCGTAAAGCTCGTACAGCTCATCGTTAAATTTCCTTCGATACTCGCCGTCGGCATCACGGGAAGGACCATAAATCTTCCGGAGAACTTTTCTCTCAAATACTCCAAGGGCCATCTCATCTTCTCTTGACATTGTCCATGAATCTGAGCCATACATCAGGACAGGTATGATGAGAGACTTATAGAGCGTAATCTTTGTTCTTCGAGAGAGGACTTTACTTCTCAATTGCCTACTCAGTCCAAAGTAGCACTTGTTCGCAAGAGTGATTCTCCGTTGGATTTCTAGACTGATATTATTTTCGGTGTTAATGCTGGTTCCCAAATAGACCAAGTCCCTCACAGTTTCAAATTTGTAACTTTCAACAGTGACGTGGCTGCCAAGGCGCAGGTGCGCCGATTCTTTCTTTGATGACAGCAAATACTTCGTCTTGTCCTCGTTGACCGCAAGACCCACTTTTTTCGCTTCCTTATCCAGTCCAGAGAAGGCAGCGCTTACGGCGCGGTTGTTAAGGCCAATGATAAATATCATCGGCATACGCCAGCAATTGCACGCTCTTGTAATAGATTGTACCATTGCGGTTTAGCTCTGCTGCTCGAATTATCTTCTCCAGCATCATTCATTCATTCATTTATTGGCGCTTAACCGCCTAAGCGATTTTGGCCGTTGCATATCAAAGCACGCCAGTCATTCCTTTTTAGCGATAACTGACGCCAATTGGAAACCCCAAGGGAGTTCAAGTCATCCTCCACCTGTTGTTTCCATCTCAGTCGAGGCCTCCCCCTTCCTCTGCTGCCGAATTCAGGCGACGATAGGAAAACCTTCTGTGCTGGAGCTTCTTTGTCCATTCGCATAACATGGCCCAGCCAGCGGAGTCTTTGGGCTTTAATTCGCTGGACTATGGTCAGATCTGCGTAGAGCTCGTACAGCTCATCGTTAAATTTCCTTCGATACTCGCCGTTGGCATCACGGGAAGGACCATAAATCTTCCGGAGAACTTTTCTCTCAAATACTCCAAGGGCCATCTCATATTCTCTTGACATTTTCCATGAATCTGAGCCATACATCAGGACAGGTATGATGAGAGACTTATAGAGCGTGATCTTTGTTCTTCGAGAGAGGACTTTACTTCTCAATTGCCTACTCAGTCCAAAGTAGCACTTGTTGGCAAGAGTGATTCTCCGCTGGATTTCTAGACTGATATTATTTTCGGTGTTGATACTGGTTCCCAAATAGACGAAGTCCCTCACAGTTTCAAATTTGTAACTATCAACAGTGACATGGCTGCCAAGGCGCAGGTGCGCCGATTCTTTCTTTGATGACAGCAAATACTTCGTCTTGTCCTCGTTCACGGCAAGACCCACTTTTTTCGCTTCCTTATCCAGTCCAGAGAAGGCAGCGCTTAGCTCTGCTGCTCGAATTATCTTCTCCAGCATCAGATTGAAGAAATCGCACGAAAGGGAGTCGCCCTGTCTGAAGCCTCGTTTGGTTTCAAATGGCTCAGAGAGGTCCTTCCCGATTCTGACGGAGCTGTTGGTATTGCTCAACGTCATTTGGCAAAGCCGTATAAGCTTTGCAGGGAAGTCAAATTCAGACATGGCGGCATACAGGCAACTCCTTTTTGCGCTGTCAAAAGCGGCTTTGAAATCGACAAAGAGATGGTGTGTGTCGATTCTTTTATCATGGGTCTTCTCCAGGATTTGGCGTATCGTGAAAATCTGGTCAATGGTAGACTTACCAGGTCTAAAGCCACACTGATACGGTCCAATCAGTTTGTCTACGATGGGCTTCAGCCTTTCACACAACACGCTAGAAAGAACCTTATATGCAATATTAAGAAGACTAATTCCGCGGTAGTTGGTGCGGTTAGCGGGATCGCCTTTCTTGTGGATTGGGCAAAGCACACTTAAATTCCAATCCGGAGGCATGCATTCGTCTGACCATATTCTGCATAAGAGCTGATGCATGCTTTTTACCAGCTCTTCGCCTCCGTGTTTGAACAGCTCGGCGGGTAGTCCGTCTTTTCCAGGCGCTTTGTTGTTTTTGAGCCGGGATATAGCTATCCTCACTTCAGCATAGTCAAGTGGTGGGACGACTTTTCCATCGTCAGGGATTGGGGTATCGGGTTCGACGTCTCCCTCGCAATTTAGCAGTGAGGAGAAGTGCTCCCTCCATAATTTAAGTACACTCTGGACGTCGGTTACCAGGTCGCCATTGTTGTCCTTACAGGAACTTGCCCCGGTCTTAAAACCTTCCGTCATCCGCCGGATCTTTTCATAGAATTTTCGGGCATCATTCCTGTCAGCCAGCATCTCAAGCTCCTCACACTCACGCCTTTCGGCCTCACGTTTCTTTTTTCCTGTTTCTGACGGAGCTGTTGGTATTGCTCAACGTCATTTGGCAAAGCCGTATAAGCTTTGCAGGGAAGTCAAATTCAGACATGGCGGCATACAGGCAACTCCTTTTTGCGCTGTCAAAAGCGGCTTTGAAATCGACAAAGAGATGGTGTGTGTCGATTCTTTTATCATGGGTCTTCTCCAGGATTTGGCGTATCGTGGAAATCTGGTCGATGGTAGACTTACCAGGTCTAAAGCCACACTGATAAGGTCCAATCAGCTTGTCTACGATGGGCTTCAGTCTTTCACACAACACGCTAGAAAGAACCTTATATGCGATATTAAGAAGGCTGATTCCGCGGTAGTTGGTGCGGTTAGCGGGATCGCCTTTCTTGTGGATTGGGCAGAGCACACTTAAATTCCAATCTGGAGGCATGCACTCGTCTGACCATATTCTGCATAAGAGCTGATGCATGCTTTTTACCAGCTCCTCGCCTCCGTGTTTGTACAGCTCTGCGGGAAGTCCGTCTTTTCCAGGCGCTTTGTTGTTTTTGAGCCGGGATATAGCTATCTTCACTTCGTCATAGTCAGGTGGTGCGACGACTTTTCCATCGTCAGGGATTGGGGTATCGGGTTCGACGTCTCCCTCGAAATTTAGCAGTGAGGAGAAGTGCTCCCTCCATAATTTAAGTACACTCTGTACGTCGGTTACCAGGTCGCCAATGTTGTCCTTACAGGAACTTGCCCCGGTCTTAAAACCTTCCGTCATCCGCCGGATCTTTTCATAGAATTTTCGGGCATCATTCCTGTCAGCCAGCATCTCAAGCTCCTCACACTCACGCTTTTCGGCCTCACGTTTCTTTTTTCTGAAAACGCGTCTCTCTTCCTTCTTTGCCTCACGATAGCGTTGCCATACACTGCGGGTTGCACCCGTTCGCAACGTCTCCCTGTAGGCAGCGTCCTTTTTGTCCGAGGCAGTGCTGCATTCCTCATCGTACCAGTTGTTTTTGCGGGCTCGCTGGAACCCTATAGTGGCCTCAGCGGCGGTACGTAATGAGTGAGAGATATGCTCCCATTGCTCGGTTGCATCGTTAGGTCGAGGATTGCTCTCCGATAGCAAGTGTGAGAGTCGAGTGGAGAAATTGTCAGCTGTCTGTGTCGTGCGCAGCTTCTCGACGTCAAACTTTCCTTCCGTTACTGTGCGCACTTTCTTTGCTACACAGAGGCGTGTGCGTATCTTGGCTGCAACAAGATAATGGTCCGAGTCGATATTGGGACAACGCAGGGTAAGCACGTCCAGAACGGTGGAGCTATGCCTGCCGTCGATCATGACATGATCAATCTGGTTTCTTGTTCTTTGATCAGGAGACAGCCAGGTGGCTTGGTGTATTCGTTTATGCTGGAACCTGGTACTACTGACGACGATATTGCGAGCAGCGGCGAAGTCAATCAACCTAGTGCCGTTGGGGGATGTTATATCATGGAGACTAAATGTTCCAACTGTTGGACCAAAGACTACTTCCTTGCCCACCTTCGCATTAAAGTCGCCGAGCACGATTTTGATATCATGTTGGGGGCAGATATCATAAGTCAGTTCAAGTTTATCGTAGAAGGAGTCCTTCTCTGCGTCGTCCGTCTCCTCAGTCGGCGCATAGGCGCAGATAAATGTTATGTTGAAAAACCTCGCCTTGATGCAGATCGCAGCGAGACGCTCGTCCACGGGGGTGAACGCTAGTACTTGGCGGCGAAGTCTCTTTCCCACCACGAATCCTACACCACGCGCTTTGCCGCGTGTCTGGTCACTGTAGTATACGTCACAAGGTCCGATGGTCGTCTTTCCTTGTCGCATTTCCTGCAGGGCGGTGATATCAGCCTTTGCGTTAACGAGGACATCAACCAGTCGGGCAGCGGTACCATCCCTTGAAAGGGTGCGGACATTCCAGGTACATGCCCTAATATCCTTCTCATTATCCGGTGTTCGTTTTGCCGGGTCGGCAACATTAAAGGGGGTTCTCATCCGAGGCTTGATTTTTGTTCTTTTCATTGGAATGGGTTTTTACGTGGCGGGTCCCAAACCCAGCGCACAACCCGTTTTCGGGGTGTTGGAAAACATTTACACATTTATATAGCGAGCCGCTTGCTCCAAGACAGACGCCCGCTTACAGCCGCACCTCATGGTGTACAGACGCTGCGAAAAAGACCTCGGTGAGCCCTTAAACCAAGTATGTCAGAGTGGCCCCACCGTGGCTCCCTCTCTTTCTGCCGCGAGCCTAGGTAGCTCACGTTGCCCAGAGTGCACGAACGAGGACGCAAGAGTCGAGATTGATCAAGGTCACTCAGCAACCACACTCCATTACACTCTATTATTATTTCATTGTATAAAATAAATTGTATTTTAATAAACAATTTTTTTATAAGCAAATAAAATATGTTTAACTAAATATTAAGCAAAATAAAATATTAACATATTTTCTTGCCTGAAATAATTCTCGGCGGCCGCCGGTTAAGTGCTCGGCCTTCTACACCAAGTCGTGGCGGTTCGATGCCCGGCAAAAGTAACATCAAAAATTATTTAGAAAGAGAATTTTTCTAAAACGGGGTCGCCCCTCGGCAGTAGTTTGGCAAACTCTCCGGGTGTATTTCTGCCATGAGAAACTTCTCAGCAAAAAATTCATTTGCTTTGCAAGTGCCGTTCGGCGTCGGCAAAAAACTGTAGGTCCCGCCAACTTGTAGGAAAAACTCAAAAGCAACACACCACAAGTTGGAAAGAGAAGCTCGGCTAAAAATCTCGTTCGAGGTTATGATAACCTGTTGGTATATCGCCGCCATTAGTTTTTTTTTTTTCAAACTAACTCAAAGGTTCAAAACGATGGAAAGAATCAACCCTTCATTGTTTGGTCGTTAACGGATTATAATTTTCTGTATTGTTTTTCCTTTGTAAGGAATTGTCTTCCATTAACGAGTCTTAAAAGATGTTTTTTACTACCTGCATTGTATTTCGCGTGTGCAGTGGTTAACTCGCCTTAACAAATAATCCGCTCGTTTATGCTTAGTTTATATTGAGTGCAGAGTTTTTTTCCGCGAATTATGATTAACAGCATCTCCTAAAAATCAACCCTTGGTCGTTTGGTCGTTGATGGTTTTTAATTTTTTGTATTGTTTTTCCTTTGTAAGGAATTGTCTACTATTAAAGAGTCTTAAAGGATATTTGTTACTACCTGCATTGTATTTCTTGTGGGCAGAGTTTAACTAGCCTCAAAAAATAAGCAGCTCTTTTGGCTTAGTTTAAATTGGGTACATTGTTTTTCTTCCGAGAATTATGAGTAGTTTGAAACAGCCTGTATTATGTTTTAGATGGGGTTTTTCCACGATAATCGAGTCTTTAAAATATGTGTCTCATTTATCTTAAACATTGTTGTTTTTTTTACTACAATCCTGCAGGCCATTAGCTGTGGGAAAAACCTTAAACTGAATGGCTGTATTGCTGATTGCGCCGGCATCCTCAAACCATCGGCACAAAAAATGCATTCCTACTTGCGTTTATTTAGTTTACTCTAGACATTTAAAATGGAAAAGTGCGAGGACGACATATTCACTCTTGGAACTAAACATATAAATTGGTTGAAAGGATTTGAATGAATCCTCTTTTTAAAGGATTTTTAAAGGCAGCATAAAGCTTTCGGCAGAATCAGTCCGTCAATACGTCACGTACGTGACGTACGTCGTGACAAAACGTACGTGCCGTACAGGGATGGCACATAGCGATTGACGTACGTCGTGTTGAAGTACACAGATATGTCAACAAAGTAATTGGCGCAAAACGAAAATTATTAAAAAAACATAACAAAAGCAAAATTTCGGTTAAAAACATGGAAAATATTCAAGTAATACTTGTTATAGTCACAATTTTTACAATCCCGTTGTCAAATTGGCGGTAAAATTGATTTTGACATTTGTCACGCAGCTGACGTTCCGTCAAAGTAGAAAATTGGCGAAGGATACCGGATCCGTTGACTGATACTTTGTCAATGTAGCGTTTTACATGCAAAATACACACATCCTACTCGGCTGTCAGTTTCTTCCTTTTCCGGCACGTACGTGACGGACTGATTCTGCCGAAAGCTTAAGCGAGCACTGCCCATGCGAAATACAATGCAGGTAGTAACAAACATATTTTAAGACTCGTTAATAGTAGACAATTCCTTATAAAGGAAAAACAATACAGAAAATTATAATCCGTTAACGACCAATCAATGAAGGGTTGATTCTTTCCATCGTTTTGAACCTTTGAGTTAGTTTGAAGAAAAGATATGTGACACGAGGGCAGCCGAATGCTATATGTGTTAGTAAAACGCAGCTGAGGCATGAAAATTCTAAATTTACTGTGTCGGATGGCCTTAACAGCGGTCGTATTTCTGTATTTGTTTTGTGTGTGGGAAAACCACAAGGCATTGTCGCTAGTTAGTAGAACAATAGCATCCCAATAAACATTTTTAGCTAATCTGAATTTGAGATGCATTTGAGAACCAATCGTGACAAAACGTACGTGCCGTACAGGGATGGCACATAGCGATTGACGTACGTCATGTTGAAGTACACAGATATGTCAACAAAGTAATTGGCGCAAAACGAAAATTATTAAAAAAACATAACAAAAGCAAAATTTCGGTTAAAAACATGGAAAATATTCAAGTAATACTTGTTATAGTCACAATTTTTACAATCCCGTTGTCAAATTGGCGGTAAAATTGATTTTGACATTTGTCACGCAGCTGACGTTCCGTCAAAGTAGAAAATTGGCGAAGGATACCGGATCCGTTGACTGATACTTTGTCAATGTAGCGTTTTACATGCAAAATACACACATCCTACTCGGCTGTCAGTTTCTTCCTTTTCCGGCACGTACGTGACGGACTGATTCTGCCGAAAGCTTAAGCGAGCACTGCCCATGCGAAATACAATGCAGGTAGTAACAAACATATTTTAAGACTCGTTAATAGTAGACAATTCCTTACAAAGGAAAAACAATACAGAAAATTATAATCCGTTAACGACCAATCAATGAAGGGTTGATTCTTTCCATCGTTTTGAACCTTTGAGTTAGTTTGAAGAAAAGATATGTGACACGAGGGCAGCCGAATGCTATATGTGTTAGTAAAACGCAGCTGAGGCATGAAAATTCTAAATTTACTGTGTCGGATGGCCTTAACAGAGGTCGCATTTCTGTATTTGTTTTGTGTGTGGGAAAACCACAAGGCATTGTCGCTAGTTAGTAGAACAATAGCATCCCAATAAAAATTTTTAGCTAATCTGAATTTGAGATGCATTTGAGAACCAATCATCTTCTCAAATCTCAAATGTTCGTTTTCACTTTGAAGCGAAATAACCGTTGATAGCGTTCTCAACCTAAAAGGCTCATTTTTAATATGGGATTTTGCCTGATTTTCAAATTGAGAACAGCAGAATTTTCAAACGTTTCTCAAACTGAGCGGAGTGGATCGAAATGGAATCCACATGCTCTTATTGAAATACTTTTTCAGAGATGCCAATCATGCAAAACTAATACCCATTTTAATATAAATCGAGTTTCCATTTATGCAGTTAAGTTTTACTTAATACTTTTTTAATTAATATAGTTCAACAAATAATCCTGTTATATAAACAAAATTGGAGAAAAAGTTGAGAATATATGTTTTCTCAAACGTTTGAGATTTTGGTGCTCGATGTTTGTTCGGATGTGTTGTATGTCGGTAGGTATGAATGTGTGTGTATCCGAAAAATCTCGCGTAAACAATTTTTGAACATGTGCATATGTAAGAATGCAGATGATGATAATTAAAGGTAGTGTGCTTGCACAAAACTGCTTCCCGAATTTTTTTCTTGAAATGGTTAAGAACTCTATGAACATGAAATGACCCAAAAATCAACCCGAAATGGTTAGGAAAGGTCCCGAAAAGTCCCAAAAACAATCCTGCAATGATCCGAAAACAATCCCAAAATTATCACGAAATGATTGAAAAACCAATCCCGTAAAATTCCCGGAATAATCCCGAAAACAATCCCGAAAGAGTCCCGAAAACAATTCCAAAATGGTCCCGAAAAATTATAGAAATGGCCCCGAAGAAGGTTCTGAATAAAACCTAGAAGTCCCGTCAAAAGTTTTTTTTTTGGTTCACATTCCTGTCGGTATACTCGCAATAGCATTTTTCAAATTTTCTACTACAACCTTCTGCGAATATGCCATACAAAATATGCATTCAATGCACGTTCTTAAATGCCTTCGTGAATTATTCACGCCACATATGCATACATATATGAAGATGGACGGCAAGAAGTACGTGCATATATAGATTCGAGAAGGCATTTATGAATGATGCACGAATGCATTCATGAACGTGAATGGTGTGAATTTTTTATACGTTCTTATTCACGAACGCGAATTCAATTTTTTTTTTATGTTCATGTTTGTGAATGCGAATGCAAAAGAACGTACTTGAATCTTCATAAATGAATAATTCCGAACCCTGGATTAAACCAGATGAATGACCAAAGCTATTTGGTTGGGAGAGAGCATTTGAAGAATTTTTTTCGGCTGCCGGAATTGTAGGGTTAGGTGCGAGAAAATGATTTGAAGCGCATGTCTAACGCACGAGGTGCGTCGTCAGTTACAGGCACAAGGGCTTCCGGTGGAGTACTGGGATTTTTGCATGGTACTTGCTTCATGAGCGGCTAAATACCGAAACACCAAGGCAATGGGAGCTAGAGAGGAAAGGCGACACGCCTAAGGTGGATGACATGCTGTCCTTTTGGACAAGCAAGCATTGGCGCTAGCAAATACAGCTGACAACCGTAGGGATATTCAATCGGTGGCTGTCATTCCGGAGCCAGGCAAGACACAAGTGAGTGGGGCAAGCCAGATAGGGGATAGAGTAGAGGCGTCATCCTCGGATGCTAGGCCTAGGTCAATAGTTTGCGCTGCATGTTGCGGCAACACATGCTGAGTCTGAGGGCAAGAAGAGATTTGGTGACAAGAAGAAATTTATGTCCAATTTTTTTTAAATAGGCCATGGAGCTGAAAGCTGCTAACAAGTGGAATGCTGGAAATGTCCTGCTAAGCCTAAATACAACAGTGTGCTTTGTCTAAACATATAGCCGATGAAGCAGGTAAATACCGTGCAGGGGCAAGGGGAGCGCAACGCACCAAATCCGTAAAGAAGTTGGATGGACAGCTAAAGGGATACATAGATAAGGTGCAAGAAGGAGCGAAATGAGAGCAAAGTAATGAATTCGTCAGAGGGGCAAGCGCCAAAACAAAGAGTAAAGAGGGCTGACAATTTAACTAAAAATGTTAGAATTGATCTTACTTATAAAAAGTATTTAGTGAGTTTTAATGTGAGGCAAGAGCAAGCGGGAGCTTTGTTGCCAACGGCGATGGTTAAAATTGTTATTAATGGATACGAATTGGGGCCTGTTAGAGTACTGCTAGATACTGGGGCACAGATTAATATGATAACTTTTACTTTACAGCGAAGGTATGGTATAATTTCAGAACCGATCGGAAGAAAGATGGTCGGCATTGAGGGCAATCCACTGCAAGTGAGCAAGAGGGCTACGCAGGTGCTAAGTTCTTGGTATCCATTGAGTGTGCAGATCAAAGACGAGTTTTGGGTTCTTCTTAAAGAGAGCCAGTGGTCTCCGGTGCTTCTTTCACCAGCCGCGATGGTAGGTCCTATACATAGTGGTCTAAATGGTGAGTTAGCTGACCCGAAATACTGGGAACCGGAAAGTGTGCATATGTTACTTGGGGCTAGCTTAGTGGCAAGAATTGTCATTAAAGTGGTGCGAGATGGCTTGAATAGAATAGCCTTTATGGAGACAGCATTGGGCGTAGTAGTTTTTGGTGAATGTGCGCAAGGTTTAAAAGAGCTGCGAGATGAGCTAGTATCAACAGTAAGTTACAACGTTAATTCAGAGCTAGACAAGTTACTCACAAGGTTCTGGGAAATGGAGCAAGTGAAAGAGTGCTCGGGGTAAACAGAAGAAGTCAGGGATATAGGGAGTTGGAAGGAAATTGCGTTGCGAAGGTTTCTATGTTTAGAGAAACGCTTGGAAAGGGAGCGGAGGGCGAAATATATAGAATTTATGAGAGAGTATGAAAAGCTGTGGCATGTGAAGATAGTGGATAAACATTCTGGGCAGAGTGAGGCGACATATTATATCCCACATCACTGTGTGGTGAAAAAGTTTCGGTTTGTGTTTTGACGCAAGCTGCCGTACTAACAAAGGGATTTCTTTAAATGAGGTGCAATTACTAGGGGGGTAAGTTGCAGAAAGATTTGAGCGAGATAGTAATGCGATTCAGAAGGCATAGAATCGCATTTAGCGCAGATATCAAGATGGTTTTTCGCCAGATTGAGATTGTGAGAGATCAATGGATCATGGATGATTGCGTGACTGCGGCATGCTGTGCCAGCATGATCGCATCTTAAAGAGTGGTGGTTTCAGCCTCCGCAAGTGGAGGTCGAATAGTAAGGAGCTCATGAGAGCGCTAGATTGTAGTGACCAAGACCTTTAAAGTTCGAAGACCAAACAATGGTGCTAGGGTTGGTATGGTGGTATCACCAGACCAGTATGCATTTGTCGTAAAGACACCAGCACCCAGTTTCTGTAACTTTTTAACGAAGTGCGTTGGGAGTATACCGGATGAAATTGGATAAAATCGCCCTCCAACCATGCCCAATTTCGATATCGAAAATTTCTAAAATCACCTAAATTAACATAATTCGGTAACGGAAATGGCTAAAATGATATAATTATATAGGTGAATCCCCCTGGTTATAATATAATGATTTTTTTACAAATTTTTTAAAGTGGGCGGGGCCCCGCCCCCTTTTAAGGGAGGCATTTTTGAAAATTCGACTGCTCGTAATTTTGATTAGGCTAGAGCGATGATATTTGGCACAAAGCATACTAGTATCGTTGGGAGTATACCTGATGAAACTGGAAAAAATCGCTCTCCAATCACGCCCACTCTCGATATCGAAAATTTCGAAAATCTCAAAATTGACATACTTCGGTAACGGAAATGGCTAAAATGATATAGGTTGGTAGGATGAACCCCTCAATGAATCTATTATGATTTTTGATAAATGTTTAGATGTGGGCGTGGCAACGCCCACCTTTAAGGGAGGCATTTGGAATATTCGACTGGTCAAAACTTTTAAACTTCAGACTCATGAAATTTGGCACAACATATACTAGCTATTTAGGTGATGAAATTGGACGAGATATCTTCCCGACCACGCCCACTGTCGATATGGAAAATTTCGAAAATCACATAAAAAAAACTAGTGGCGGCGATATACCAACAGGTCATCATAACCTCTAACGAGATTTCTAGCCGAGCTTCTCTTTCCAACTTGTGGTGTGTTGCCTTTGAGTTTTTCCTACAAGTTGGCGGGAGCTACAGTTTTTTGCCGGCTCCGAACGGCACTTGCAAAGCAAATGAATTTTTTGCTGAGAAGCTTCTCATGGCAGAAATACACCCGGAGAGTTTGCCAAACTACTGCCGAGGGGCGACCCCGTTTAGAAAAATTCTTTTTCTAAATAATTTTGGATGTTACTTTCGCCGGGCATCGAACCGACACGACTTGGTGTAGAAGGCCGAACACTTAACCGCTACACCACGGCGGCCGCCGTAAATCACATAGATTGACATAATTCGGTAAGGTAAATAGTTAAGATAGTAAAAACTTTAGGTAAATCCTGCTAGGGCCTATATCTTTGTTATCCCGTTCCGAAAATTACCGCTGGGTATATAATGTTCGGTTCACCCGAACTTAGACTTCCTTACTTGTTAGTTTCCACTTTCGTTATTTAGTTGCGGGTTCAGTTTTCAATTTATTTCCTGATTAAATTTTTAATTTTTGTTTGCTTGCAAAGCATTTATTAGCTTTTTTGTTCCATTTATTTATTAGCACAATTTTTGCTTTGATTCGGACGGCAGCCGTACCTCTCCTACCTACTCGTGAGTAGGTGAAGCCTTCCAAGACAGGAATACTTCTATATGTATGTGTCAGGTTTTATTTTTTCCCAGCTAGTGAGTAAGAGATTTAAAAATATTACCTACATACGTGTATATAATTTTTTGCCATATTGGAAGCTATCAGCGCACAGCGGTCGTCCGATAAGCCTTCGTTTTTTTTTTTATTAATTATTCCTCTTTTGTTTTAATTTTCTTTTATTTAAGATTCATTTAAATAACGCTTATGTTGAAGTGGAGTTTTTTAAGTTTTTTAAGTTTTTTAAGTTATTTCTGATTTTTTTTTTTTTTGCTTCATTGAACTAAACATTCTTTTATTATTTTATTTTTTTATTTGGAGTTTGTTTTGGGTACATTTCTTGTGCTATTTTTCTTGTCAGGCTTTCCTTTATTGTAGTAAGAGTTTTCTTTTTTTTAATCCATTTTTTTTTTTCCTTTTGATTTAACTAAACACGTTTCGTTAGCTTTTCATTTCATTTTCCCTTTTCTTTAATTCTATTTTTATTAATTTTAAGCGCCGTTATTTGAATTGTATCTATAGTTGTAAGTTTTCATTTTTTATTTTACTATTATAAATTTTTTTTACTAGTTGTAAGTTAATTTATAATTTCGATTAATTTGTTTAGAAGCTTATTTTTTTTTTCTTAAAACCGTTTCATTAATTTTAACTTTTTTTTGTCTATATAAATAAACTAAGCTTGTGAAATTTGAAAAGAATTTGTTCTGGTTTGTTTGTTCATAATATATTTGGTTTTATATGGGCTGAAAGATAGATACCATGTCTGGCTAAGTGAGCAGCTGATTGGTGTGGGTGTTGTACTTGTGCATTAGAGGGGACGTGACAGACAGGCCGAATTAGGAACATGGGACGATAACTGATGGACGGACATGGGTCAGGCAAAGGGGACTCCAATCGGTGAGCGGAGTCAAAGTGGAGTCAAAATTTTCAATTTTATGTAGCGAACTTCGTTGAAAAGTTACAGAAACGACGTGCAGGGCTGGGAACACTTTCAAATCATCAGCGTAAAGCAAAAAATTAGAATATTGAAAGCAGGCTGAAATGTCATTAATAAAAATCACAAAGAGCAAAGGCCCCAAAATACTTCCTTGCGGTACTCCAGAGGAGGCAATAAAAGGCTCGAAATGAGTATTGTCCACAACAACAACATATTTGCGTGAGTGAAGGTATGATTTAATCCATGACAAAAATATCGAATGAAAGCCAAGTCTGGCTAATTTAGAAATTAAGATTGGATGACTAACTCTGTCAAATGCTTTGGAGAAGTCCGTATAAACCGCATCGACTTGAAAGCGGTTGTTGAAGGCTGCAAGGGAATACTCAGAAAAAATTGCTAGGTTGGAAACCGTGGATCTACCAGGCATGAAACCATGGTGATTATCGCTGATTAATAGCTTGACGGCAAAACTGATTTTTTGTTTTACGACGCACTCAAAAAGTTTAGAAACAGTAGACAATTTGGAAATTGGTCTATAGTTGGCAACATTATTGTTATTACCACTTTTAACTTTCATTAGCTTCCAAGCATCAATGAACTCACCACAATCGAGAGATTTGTTGAAGATAAATAGAAGCGGGGTGGCTAAATCTTCGCAATTTTTGAAGAGATAACACGATAAACCGTCTATATCTGTCTGGGAAGACGATTTGAGATTCCGAATCCCATCAACAATATCGTTCAGAGAAAGGGTAAGAGCTCCGAAGTTAATGGGTGAGTCTACTAATAAGGAGGACTCACGAACACTAACAGGATGAGTATCAAAATTGGAGCAAAAAAAATCTGCACAAAGATTAGCCGACTCCACAGGTGAAGAGGTATGAGTCCCGTTATAAAATACGGACGATGGAATGCTCGAGGTAGCTTTTTTGGATTTTACATAATTCCAAAAAGCCTTGGGATTATCTTTAATGCAAGATTCAAAGTTTCGAGTAAAATTACTCCGCAGTCTCTTACTCAAAGCTTTAAATTTTTTGTTGAAATGGATGTATTTCCTTTTGAACAGGAAAGACCTTGTAGTCTTGAACTTTTTAAAAAATTTATTCCCCAAGTTCTTCAGCCTCTTGAGCCCAGCAGTATACCATGGGATTTTATAACAATTAATTTTTTTCTGCGGAATATTGTTAATGCAAATCTCATTGATAAGGCCTTTGAAGGAATTAAAACAGTGTGCCAGATCTTTACCAGAAAAAATAGCTTCCCAATCAATCAAAGATACCTTTCGAGAAACTATATCAAAACTTGCACGTTTAAATAAAAAACTATAAGGAGCCTCTTCGGCAACTATGCTTTCAAAATTATAAAATTCAACTTTCAAAACTAGCGGGATATGGTGAATACCGGAACATGACAGTGAACCAAGACACTCTAATCTAATCTTGGCTTGCGTCTTAATGACGCTTAACCGCCTAGGCGATTTTGGCCGTTTCGTATCAAAGCACGCCAGTCATTCCTTTTTAGCGATAACTGACGCCAATTGGAAACCCAAGGGAGTTCAAGTCATCCTCCACCTGTTGTTTCCATCTCAATCGACTGTTGTTTCCATCTCAGTCGAGGTCTCCCCCTTCCTCTGCTGCCGAATTCGGGTGTCGATAGGAAAACTTTCTGTGCTGGTGCTTCTTTGTCCATTCGCATAACATGGCCCAGCCAGCGGAGTCTTTGGGCTTTAATTCGCTGGACTATGGTCAGATCTGCGTAGAGCTCATACAGCTCATCGTTAAATTTCCTTCGATACTCGCCGTTGGCATCACGGGAAGGACCATAAATCTTCCGGAGAACTTTTCTCTCAAATACTCCAAGGGCCATCTCATCTTCTCTTGACACTGTCCATGATTCCGAGCCGTACATCAGGACTGGTATTATGAGAGACTTATAGAGCGTGATCTTTGTTTGTCGAGAGAGGACTTTACTTCTCAATTGCCTACTTAGTCCAAAGTAGCACTTGTTGGCAAGGGTGATTCTCCGTTGGATTTCTGGACTGATATTATTTTCGGTGTTAAAGCTGGTTCCCAAATAGACGAGGTCTCTCACCGTTTCAAACTTTACCTGGCTGCCAAAGCGCAGGTGCGCCGATTCTTTCTTTGATGACAGCAGATACTTCGTCTTGTACTCGTTCACGGCAAGACCCACTTTTTTCGCTTCCTTATCCAACCCAGAGAAAGCGGCGCTTACGGCGCGGCTGTTAAGGCCAATGATATCAATATCATCGGCATACGCCAGCAATTGCACGCTCTTGTAAAAGATTGTGCCATTGCGGTTTAGCTCTGCTGCTCGAATTATCTTCTCCAGCATCAGGTTACAGAAATCGCACGAAAGGGAGTCGCCCTGTCTGAAGCCTCGTTTGGTTTCAAATGGCTCAGAGAGGTCCTTCCCGATTCTGACGGAGCTGTTGGTTTTGCTCAACGTCATTAGGCAAAGCCGTATGAGCTTTGCACTGAAGTTAAATTCAGACATGGCGGCATACAGGCACTCCTTTTTGCGCTGTCAAAAGCGGCTTTAAAATCGACAAAGAGATGGTGAGTGTCGATTCTTTTATCATGGGTCTTCTCCAGGATTTGGCGTATGGTGAAAATCTGGTCGATGGTAGACTTACCAGGTCTAAAGCCACACTGATAAGGTCCAATCAGTTTGTCTACGATGGGCTTCAGCCTTTCACACAATACGCTAGAAAAGACCTTATATGCGATATTAAGAAGACTGATTCCGCGGTAGTTGGTGGGGTTAGCGGGATCGCCTCTCTTGTGGATTGGGCAGAGCACACTTAAATTCCAATCTGGAGGCATGCACTCATCTGACCATATTCTGCATAAGAGCTGATACATGCTTTTTACCAGCTCTTCGCCTCCGTGTTTGAACAGCTCGGCGGGTAGTCCGTCTTTCCCAGGCGATTTGTTGTTTTTTAGCCGGGATATAGCTATCCTCACTTCATCATAGTCAGGTGGTGGGACGACTTTTCCATCGTCAGGGATTGGGGTATCGGGTTCGACGTCTCCCTCGCAATTTAGCAGTGAGGAGAAGTGCTCCCTCCATAATTTAAGTACATTCTGTACGTCGGTTACCAGGTCGCCGTTATTGTCCTTACAGGAACTTGCCCCGGTCTTTAAACCTTCCGTCATCCGCCGGATCTTTTCATAGAATTTTCGGGCATCATTCCTGTCAGCCAGCATCTCAAGCTCCTCGCACTCACGCCTTTCGGTTTCACGTTTCTTTTTTCTGAAAAGGCACCTCGCTTCCTTCCTCGCCTCACTATAGCGTTGCCATACACTGCGGGTTGCGCCCGTTCGCAACGTTTCTCTGTATGCAGCGACCTTTTTGTCCGAGGCAGTGCTACATTCCTCATCGTACCAGTTGTTCTTGAGTGGTCGCTGAAACCCTATAGTGGCCTCAGCGGCGGTACGCAATGAGTGACCAAGACACTCAGTTAGGGAATAATTAATATTATCATTAATAAATATAAGATCAAGTGTTCTTGATAATTGATTTGTGAAGCTATTTATCTGACAGAGGTTCACACTTAAGAGATTATCTGTAAGGTAAATTTCAGAGGAACTATTTACATTTATAGGAAGAAGAGAAAAGTTGTTGTCGACATACGACCATTCGATATTTCGTAAGTTGAAGTCGCCTAATATACAAATGTTACTACCATCCTGAGTATGTAATAGATTAACAATATTGTCGACATGCGATTTATATATGGAATCCGAAGTAAACACAAACAACTTGGAGCTGCCTTGTACAGAGACGCAAAGCTGGTCGAGCAACGAATCCATATCAGACAGTTCCACGAGCGATGACCGAAAAAGGCGGCGCACAGCAATTAAAACTCCACCACCTCTGGAAAGACCACTTTTGCAATAGTCTCGATCTTTGCGATAAAAATTGTATAAATTTAGGTCAAAGAATTCACCATCCGAAAAATTGGCGTTGAGCCATGATTCAATAATAACGAAGATGTCATATTCTAAATGCGAGCTCATATCAAAAAGCAGACTGGACTTAGTCCTGAGGCCAGACACATTTTGATAGTAGATACTCAGATCACAAGATATATTTTTTTCTGGGACTGCAAATAACTACACAGTAAAAAATGAAAGACTACTTTTTTTAAATTTAATACCAAATAGTATTATTTTAAGACCCTGAAAAAGTTTGGAAATTAAATTTGGACTAATGGTTTTAAATTAATACCAAAATAATACTAAATCGCTCTCTCTCTCTCTCATTTTTGGCAATTAAATTAGTCCAAATGGTCTTAAAATAATACCAAAATAATACTCTTTCTCTCAATTAAACGGAAAATGGTATTAATTTAATACTTTTCGGCGTTGTTATATATAAACACCAAATTGGTATTAAATTTAGACTTTTCTTTTTACTGTGTAAGTATCATCGCCACGTTGACCACCTTTACGACGGTTTTTGAAAGGCTTGATTTTCACGTCAGCCGGACAGATCTTAGGATCCAAGACTTTTTCCATTAGTGCAGGCGAAACACCAAGCTTGAAGTTAATTCGAGTCAAGTCTTTAATGTCTGCATCCTTTTTTACCAGAGGGAAACATGTTAGATGTTCATCACTAATGCATGCGTTTTTGGAAACAAAGGAAACAAGACTGTCTGCAGTGACACTAGGTTTAAAGGAAGATAGATGAAACCATTTCCTAGAGCTAACAACATCAAGTTCCTTGTTATCACTAACCCCGATTATTAAATTAGAAGAGCGTTTTGTATTTTGAGGGTTAACATTGGTAGCTCCATTGTCCAAATGTTTCTTGATCCCTTGTTTCTTATTTTTCGGTTTTTTATGCTGAACTTTGGTCCATTGTGCAGAAGAAGGCGAGTTTTTATTGGCTCGAGACCCCATTACGGTATGATTGTTGTCCACGCAATTGTTTTTGTTTTGCATTTCCTTCACTTCAGTAGCAAGAGAAGCAACAACAGAAAGCAACTCATCAAAACAAAGCTTCTTTTCTAATGAGCAAACCATGGTTTTTAAGAGGTCAGATTGCACAACGAGTGATTTGCACTCATCTCGCAAAGAGTTGACGATATCACCAATCGTGAATTTTCAATTTTAAGAGCGCCGATTTCTTTTAGCATTTGCTTTGAAGAGTCATGTGATGACGATGTAGGAGTATAAGTTTGAGTAAGGCCATCTGTAACATTAAGATCGATTGTAGGGGGTGGCGTGCGAAGAGATCTTCGCCAAACAGCAACACACCTGTCACATACGAACTGCTTGCCTGTTTCTCTTAGGCACTCAAGATCAGCAGGAAGAATATTGACACATTCCAAATGAAAAAGATCATTGCACTTTGCGCATTGCACTGTTTTATGCGATCTCACGATCTTATTTGCACAGAAACACGGCATTGTAGAGAGCAGGCAAAAACAAAGAATAGTGAGTACGGCAAAAAAGAGTCTCTGTCTCACTTATGCATAATTTGAGCAAAATAACTAATTATAAATTCAATAGATTAGCTGTAGTAATATTTTTTATAGAGTCACTATCTCACATTAAAATCGAAATTTACGATATGAAAATGTAGCAATGCAGGTGGTAAAATTTATTTAATTACGCTTGAGTCAGCAAGTCGGTAAAAATTATTAGATAAATAATCATTATTTAGAGAGCGAACAAAAACACGTCCGATCACCACAAAAGAGAATTCAAATCAATACAACCGATGGAAAGGTTTCTCGGTGATATGTTGCCTTCCCATGAGTGGCCTATGAAAGGAATTTTGTACTTTGTTTCCTTTACATACTTCACAATCTTTTACGCAATTTTGGACGTCGGTTACCATTCCGGGCCAGTAATACTTTTCACGGATCCGATATAGAGTTTTGTGGATACCTCCGTGTCCCGCCGAAGGGGAACTGTGAGAGGATTCCACCAAGCCCGCGCGCAATTCCGACGTAACCCAGAGTTTCCTGGCTTGATCCTGTTGAAAATCGTCCTCCTGTTAAACTGCATAGCATAGTTCTGGTAGTTTGTCTTGGTTATTGTTCACCGTGTTCTTGAGTTCTTCGTACTCTTCAGTTTTAAAGTAAGGTGAGTCCAAGTAAATGTCCATGCCTATGTCTGATAGCTGCATTTCCTCCATATATGCACGCGAAAGAGTATCTGGGACGACGTTGAGGGCTAAAGTGTACAAATAATTTTGTTTGGTTGCCTTTGGCGTGGCAGAGCAGCAATTGGTTTATTTAGTATTATTTCGCTTATTTATAATAATTCTTAACTCTAAACCTCTTATTTACTAGAATACATATTTACTCTAATTCTATGTACTGTATGAGGTACAACTCTGTGCAGTCAGTAACATACATACAAACATATACAGCTCGCAGCTACAAGTAATGCCGTTACATACGTACGCACACATGTACCAAGCGTGGAGCTGCTAGCAATGCAGTCGCGCACATTCACGCATATGCGGCTAGCGTATGTAAGGCGATATGAAACTCTATAGCTAGTGCCGCTTATATATTTGGGGCGCGTAATAAAGTGAACGTAATTATGAATACGTTGCCTCTGCAAAATGTTTACATTCCACAGCCAAACATTTAGAAGTCGGCGTGTGGCTTTGCTGTTGTTAGTGACATGCTCTGATATACTACACCTCCTTTCCAAAAAAAAATCGTGAATACATATGAATGATTTTATAGCTGTGATATACTTAAGTAGTTTTTTTTTTCTTGTACATTTGTGCAATTAATTTATGAGTGTTTCATTTGATACTTTTCAGATTTTTATTGCTTGTCGTTTGTTTACAAAATTTTCTGTTGTGCCTGGTAATTACTTATGTATTTCAGTTATGTTTTTCAGTTTTGTTTATTTTATTTTCAAGTGTTGTCCACTTGAATAACTCATGTTTTTAGATGCTTGTTTACTTATTCATCTGCAAGGACTGAAACCGAAACCGAAACCGTAACCGTAACCGATTAAAACCGATTCATTTTTCAAAACCGAAACCGTAACCGTTATTTTGATATGGAAAAGGCCGAAACCGAAACCGTTTCAAAAGCCGGAACCGGTTCCAAACGGTTTTGAATTTTTTCAATACCTTACTTATGTGAGTGGGCACATAGGTACTTCGTTTTACAAATAGGTACCCTGAAAGTTTTCATGGAAGATTGTGGAGCCACGTTTTGACATCAGTATCAAAATTCTGAAAGAGGAAGTTTGAATATAGTTGAATGAAGCGATCGAAACAAATTCACGAGATCCGAAAAAGAAATGTTCAGGCTTGCCTCGGAAAGTGCCACTAATTTTAATGTTTTTAACGATTTATACATTTCATTTGGCTTCCATTTTAATAAAAAAGTAGAGTTAACTTTAGGAATTTGTTTTGCAGAAATTTCATCTATGCATAGCGTTAATAAATGTATTATTATATTGGAGAAATCCCATCATGGCCGCAGAAAAAAAGTTATGAAAATTCAGACCTATTTCGTAGCTACATAGGTACTTGAGTATTTTAGTAGTAAAATTTTTTTTCCTGTTTTTATTTGGAAACCGAAACCGGAACGAAACCGTAACCGAAACCGAAATAAATTTTGAAGAACGAAACCGGAACCGAAACCGAAACACGTTGCAAAAACCGAAACCGAAACCGGAACGTTATTTTAATCGGTTTCAGACCTTGTTCATCTGATACATTTTCTTTGTTTTCTTTTGTACAATTTGTATAAGTGTCGGTTTTTGTTTATGATGCTAATTACTTAAAACGTAAACAAAGTTTTATAGGTCGTAAAAAAAATTTATTTGTAAATTTATGAGCTAAAATTTTAGGCAAAATGAAATTAATTTATTCAAATAGCTTAAGTCAATTTTTATGAATTATGATATTCTTTTTGATATTCTTTAATGCAAGATTCAAAGTTTCGAGTAAAATTACTCCGCAGTCTCTTACTCAAAGCTTTAAATTTTTTGTTGAAATGGATGTATTTCCTTTTGAACAGGAAAGACCTTGTAGTCTTGAACTTTTTAAAAAATTTATTCCCCAAGTTCTTCAGCCTCTTGAGCCCAGCAGTATACCATGGGATTTTATAACAATTAATTTTTTTCTGCGGAATATTGTTAATGCAAATCTCATTGATAAGGCCTTTGAAGGAATTAAAACAGTGTGCCAGATCTTTACCAGAAAAAATAGCTTCCCAATCAATCAAAGATACCTTTCGAGAAACTATATCAAAACTTGCACGTTTAAATAAAAAACTATAAGGAGCCTCTTCGGCAACTATGCTTTCAAAATTATAAAATTCAACTTTCAAAACTAGCGGGATATGGTGAATACCGGAACATGACAGTGAACCAAGACACTCTAATCTAATCTTGGCTTGCGTCTTAATGACGCTTAACCGCCTAGGCGATTTTGGCCGTTTCGTATCAAAGCACGCCAGTCATTCCTTTTTAGCGATAACTGACGCCAATTGGAAACCCAAGGGAGTTCAAGTCATCCTCCACCTGTTGTTTCCATCTCAATCGACTGTTGTTTCCATCTCAGTCGAGGTCTCCCCCTTCCTCTGCTGCCGAATTCGGGTGTCGATAGGAAAACTTTCTGTGCTGGTGCTTCTTTGTCCATTCGCATAACATGGCCCAGCCAGCGGAGTCTTTGGGCTTTAATTCGCTGGACTATGGTCAGATCTGCGTAGAGCTCATACAGCTCATCGTTAAATTTCCTTCGATACTCGCCGTTGGCATCACGGGAAGGACCATAAATCTTCCGGAGAACTTTTCTCTCAAATACTCCAAGGGCCATCTCATCTTCTCTTGACACTGTCCATGATTCCGAGCCGTACATCAGGACTGGTATTATGAGAGACTTATAGAGCGTGATCTTTGTTTGTCGAGAGAGGACTTTACTTCTCAATTGCCTACTTAGTCCAAAGTAGCACTTGTTGGCAAGGGTGATTCTCCGTTGGATTTCTGGACTGATATTATTTTCGGTGTTAAAGCTGGTTCCCAAATAGACGAGGTCTCTCACCGTTTCAAACTTTACCTGGCTGCCAAAGCGCAGGTGCGCCGATTCTTTCTTTGATGACAGCAGATACTTCGTCTTGTACTCGTTCACGGCAAGACCCACTTTTTTCGCTTCCTTATCCAACCCAGAGAAAGCGGCGCTTACGGCGCGGCTGTTAAGGCCAATGATATCAATATCATCGGCATACGCCAGCAATTGCACGCTCTTGTAAAAGATTGTGCCATTGCGGTTTAGCTCTGCTGCTCGAATTATCTTCTCCAGCATCAGGTTACAGAAATCGCACGAAAGGGAGTCGCCCTGTCTGAAGCCTCGTTTGGTTTCAAATGGCTCAGAGAGGTCCTTCCCGATTCTGACGGAGCTGTTGGTTTTGCTCAACGTCATTAGGCAAAGCCGTATGAGCTTTGCACTGAAGTTAAATTCAGACATGGCGGCATACAGGCACTCCTTTTTGCGCTGTCAAAAGCGGCTTTAAAATCGACAAAGAGATGGTGAGTGTCGATTCTTTTATCATGGGTCTTCTCCAGGATTTGGCGTATGGTGAAAATCTGGTCGATGGTAGACTTACCAGGTCTAAAGCCACACTGATAAGGTCCAATCAGTTTGTCTACGATGGGCTTCAGCCTTTCACACAATACGCTAGAAAAGACCTTATATGCGATATTAAGAAGACTGATTCCGCGGTAGTTGGTGGGGTTAGCGGGATCGCCTCTCTTGTGGATTGGGCAGAGCACACTTAAATTCCAATCTGGAGGCATGCACTCATCTGACCATATTCTGCATAAGAGCTGATACATGCTTTTTACCAGCTCTTCGCCTCCGTGTTTGAACAGCTCGGCGGGTAGTCCGTCTTTCCCAGGCGATTTGTTGTTTTTTAGCCGGGATATAGCTATCCTCACTTCATCATAGTCAGGTGGTGGGACGACTTTTCCATCGTCAGGGATTGGGGTATCGGGTTCGACGTCTCCCTCGCAATTTAGCAGTGAGGAGAAGTGCTCCCTCCATAATTTAAGTACATTCTGTACGTCGGTTACCAGGTCGCCGTTATTGTCCTTACAGGAACTTGCCCCGGTCTTTAAACCTTCCGTCATCCGCCGGATCTTTTCATAGAATTTTCGGGCATCATTCCTGTCAGCCAGCATCTCAAGCTCCTCGCACTCACGCCTTTCGGTTTCACGTTTCTTTTTTCTGAAAAGGCACCTCGCTTCCTTCCTCGCCTCACTATAGCGTTGCCATACACTGCGGGTTGCGCCCGTTCGCAACGTTTCTCTGTATGCAGCGACCTTTTTGTCCGAGGCAGTGCTACATTCCTCATCGTACCAGTTGTTCTTGAGTGGTCGCTGAAACCCTATAGTGGCCTCAGCGGCGGTACGCAATGAGTGACCAAGACACTCAGTTAGGGAATAATTAATATTATCATTAATAAATATAAGATCAAGTGTTCTTGATAATTGATTTGTGAAGCTATTTATCTGACAGAGGTTCACACTTAAGAGATTATCTGTAAGGTAAATTTCAGAGGAACTATTTACATTTATAGGAAGAAGAGAAAAGTTGTTGTCGACATACGACCATTCGATATTTCGTAAGTTGAAGTCGCCTAATATACAAATGTTACTACCATCCTGAGTATGTAATAGATTAACAATATTGTCGACATGCGATTTATATATGGAATCCGAAGTAAACACAAACAACTTGGAGCTGCCTTGTACAGAGACGCAAAGCTGGTCGAGCAACGAATCCATATCAGACAGTTCCACGAGCGATGACCGAAAAAGGCGGCGCACAGCAATTAAAACTCCACCACCTCTGGAAAGACCACTTTTGCAATAGTCTCGATCTTTGCGATAAAAATTGTATAAATTTAGGTCAAAGAATTCACCATCCGAAAAATTGGCGTTGAGCCATGATTCAATAATAACGAAGATGTCATATTCTAAATGCGAGCTCATATCAAAAAGCAGACTGGACTTAGTCCTGAGGCCAGACACATTTTGATAGTAGATACTCAGATCACAAGATATATTTTTTTCTGGGACTGCAAATAACTACACAGTAAAAAATGAAAGACTACTTTTTTTAAATTTAATACCAAATAGTATTATTTTAAGACCCTGAAAAAGTTTGGAAATTAAATTTGGACTAATGGTTTTAAATTAATACCAAAATAATACTAAATCGCTCTCTCTCTCTCTCATTTTTGGCAATTAAATTAGTCCAAATGGTCTTAAAATAATACCAAAATAATACTCTTTCTCTCAATTAAACGGAAAATGGTATTAATTTAATACTTTTCGGCGTTGTTATATATAAACACCAAATTGGTATTAAATTTAGACTTTTCTTTTTACTGTGTAAGTATCATCGCCACGTTGACCACCTTTACGACGGTTTTTGAAAGGCTTGATTTTCACGTCAGCCGGACAGATCTTAGGATCCAAGACTTTTTCCATTAGTGCAGGCGAAACACCAAGCTTGAAGTTAATTCGAGTCAAGTCTTTAATGTCTGCATCCTTTTTTACCAGAGGGAAACATGTTAGATGTTCATCACTAATGCATGCGTTTTTGGAAACAAAGGAAACAAGACTGTCTGCAGTGACACTAGGTTTAAAGGAAGATAGATGAAACCATTTCCTAGAGCTAACAACATCAAGTTCCTTGTTATCACTAACCCCGATTATTAAATTAGAAGAGCGTTTTGTATTTTGAGGGTTAACATTGGTAGCTCCATTGTCCAAATGTTTCTTGATCCCTTGTTTCTTATTTTTCGGTTTTTTATGCTGAACTTTGGTCCATTGTGCAGAAGAAGGCGAGTTTTTATTGGCTCGAGACCCCATTACGGTATGATTGTTGTCCACGCAATTGTTTTTGTTTTGCATTTCCTTCACTTCAGTAGCAAGAGAAGCAACAACAGAAAGCAACTCATCAAAACAAAGCTTCTTTTCTAATGAGCAAACCATGGTTTTTAAGAGGTCAGATTGCACAACGAGTGATTTGCACTCATCTCGCAAAGAGTTGACGATATCACCAATCGTGAATTTTCAATTTTAAGAGCGCCGATTTCTTTTAGCATTTGCTTTGAAGAGTCATGTGATGACGATGTAGGAGTATAAGTTTGAGTAAGGCCATCTGTAACATTAAGATCGATTGTAGGGGGTGGCGTGCGAAGAGATCTTCGCCAAACAGCAACACACCTGTCACATACGAACTGCTTGCCTGTTTCTCTTAGGCACTCAAGATCAGCAGGAAGAATATTGACACATTCCAAATGAAAAAGATCATTGCACTTTGCGCATTGCACTGTTTTATGCGATCTCACGATCTTATTTGCACAGAAACACGGCATTGTAGAGAGCAGGCAAAAACAAAGAATAGTGAGTACGGCAAAAAAGAGTCTCTGTCTCACTTATGCATAATTTGAGCAAAATAACTAATTATAAATTCAATAGATTAGCTGTAGTAATATTTTTTATAGAGTCACTATCTCACATTAAAATCGAAATTTACGATATGAAAATGTAGCAATGCAGGTGGTAAAATTTATTTAATTACGCTTGAGTCAGCAAGTCGGTAAAAATTATTAGATAAATAATCATTATTTAGAGAGCGAACAAAAACACGTCCGATCACCACAAAAGAGAATTCAAATCAATACAACCGATGGAAAGGTTTCTCGGTGATATGTTGCCTTCCCATGAGTGGCCTATGAAAGGAATTTTGTACTTTGTTTCCTTTACATACTTCACAATCTTTTACGCAATTTTGGACGTCGGTTACCATTCCGGGCCAGTAATACTTTTCACGGATCCGATATAGAGTTTTGTGGATACCTCCGTGTCCCGCCGAAGGGGAACTGTGAGAGGATTCCACCAAGCCCGCGCGCAATTCCGACGTAACCCAGAGTTTCCTGGCTTGATCCTGTTGAAAATCGTCCTCCTGTTAAACTGCATAGCATAGTTCTGGTAGTTTGTCTTGGTTATTGTTCACCGTGTTCTTGAGTTCTTCGTACTCTTCAGTTTTAAAGTAAGGTGAGTCCAAGTAAATGTCCATGCGTATGTCTGATAGCTGCATTTCCTCCATATATGCACGCGAAAGAGTATCTGGGACGACGTTGAGGGCTAAAGTGTACAAATAATTTTGTTTGGTTGCCTTTGGCGTGGCAGAGCAGCAATTGGTTTATTTAGTATTATTTCGCTTATTTATAATAATTCTTAACTCTAAACCTCTTATTTACTAGAATACATATTTACTCTAATTCTATGTACTGTATGAGGTACAACTCTGTGCAGTCAGTAACATACATACAAACATATACAGCTCGCAGCTACAAGTAATGCCGTTACATACGTACGCACACATGTACCAAGCGTGGAGCTGCTAGCAATGCAGTCGCGCACATTCACGCATATGCGGCTAGCGTATGTAAGGCGATATGAAACTCTATAGCTAGTGCCGCTTATATATTTGGGGCGCGTAATAAAGTGAACGTAATTATGAATACGTTGCCTCTGCAAAATGTTTACATTCCACAGCCAAACATTTAGAAGTCGGCGTGTGGCTTTGCTGTTGTTAGTGACATGCTCTGATATACTACACCTCCTTTCCAAAAAAAAATCGTGAATACATATGAATGATTTTATAGCTGTGATATACTTAAGTAGTTTTTTTTTTCTTGTACGTTTGTGCAATTAATTTATGAGTGTTTCATTTGATACTTTTCAGATTTTTATTGCTTGTCGTTTGTTTACAAAATTTTCTGTTGTGCCTGGTAATTACTTATGTATTTCAGTTATGTTTTTCAGTTTTGTTTATTTTATTTTCAAGTGTTGTCCACTTGAATAACTCATGTTTTTAGATGCTTGTTTACTTATTCATCTGCAAGGACTGAAACCGAAACCGAAACCGTAACCGTAACCGATTAAAACCGATTCATTTTTCAAAACCGAAACCGTAACCGTTATTTTGATATGGAAAAGGCCGAAACCGAAACCGTTTCAAAAGCCGGAACCGGTTCCAAACGGTTTTGAATTTTTTCAATACCTTACTTATGTGAGTGGGCACATAGGTACTTCGTTTTACAAATAGGTACCCTGAAAGTTTTCATGGAAGATTGTGGAGCCACGTTTTGACATCAGTATCAAAATTCTGAAAGAGGAAGTTTGAATATAGTTGAATGAAGCGATCGAAACAAATTCACGAGATCCGAAAAAGAAATGTTCAGGCTTGCCTCGGAAAGTGCCACTAATTTTAATGTTTTTAACGATTTATACATTTCATTTGGCTTCCATTTTAATAAAAAAGTAGAGTTAACTTTAGGAATTTGTTTTGCAGAAATTTCATCTATGCATAGCGTTAATAAATGTATTATTATATTGGAGAAATCCCATCATGGCCGCAGAAAAAAAGTTATGAAAATTCAGACCTATTTCGTAGCTACATAGGTACTTGAGTATTTTAGTAGTAAAATTTTTTTTCCTGTTTTTATTTGGAAACCGAAACCGGAACGAAACCGTAACCGAAACCGAAATAAATTTTGAAGAACGAAACCGGAACCGAAACCGAAACACGTTGCAAAAACCGAAACCGAAACCGGAACGTTATTTTAATCGGTTTCAGACCTTGTTCATCTGATACATTTTCTTTGTTTTCTTTTGTACAATTTGTATAAGTGTCGGTTTTTGTTTATGATGCTAATTACTTAAAACGTAAACAAAGTTTTATAGGTCGTAAAAAAAATTTATTTGTAAATTTATGAGCTAAAATTTTAGGCAAAATGAAATTAATTTATTCAAATAGCTTAAGTCAATTTTTATGAATTATGATATTCTTTTTGTCATTATTTAAACCTATGTTTTCTATGTTATAGTGAGTTAAAGTATAATTATTCTTATTATCGATACTTACTACTCTACTATCTAACTTATGACCTGATTCATTCTTAACTAAAACTAAATCTCCTAAATTTATTTCTTTATATTGAATATTTTTGTCATAATATATTTTTTGTTTTTCTTTGGCTTCTTTTACAAATTTATACGCTCTTTGTTGAGCTACTTGCAATCTATACTTGATTTCTTTCTCATAAGCCTCATAGTTATAAACTGGGCTAATTGTATTTTCTTTAAAAAATTCGTACGTAAGGGGTATTCTTCCAAAAACCAACTCAAATGGACAATAACCATGAACCGTGGATGGTGTTGTATTGTAACAGTATGCAAAACATTTGATATGCTCATCCCAATCATCTTTGTTAATGAATATATAAAAACGAATTTATTGGTTGAAAGTTCTGTGACTACGTTCAACAGTGCCCAAAGTTTGATGGTGATATCGGTAGAAGTCTTGTGTTCAATCTTTAAAAGTTTACACAATTCTTCGAAGACGTTATTTTTGTATTCACTCCCCATATCAGTTATGATTGTTTTCATACAACCATAAATTAAGATAAAATTTTCAAAAAGTGCTTTGGCCACTGCTATCGCGTGTTTGCTAGCAATCGGAATTGCGATCAGATACTTTGTCAAATCACACACAATTGTTACCGTGTATTCGTTCTTTTAAATTTGTATTTATTTAATTTTTACTGCATTTTATGCATTTTTTAATGTGATTTCTTATGTCATTTTTCATATTTTTCCAATAATATTTCTGTTTTATTTTATTTGTCGTTCGATTGATTCCGGGGTGGCCACCATTAAAAGGATCATCGTGATATTTTTGCAATATGTTTTTAATTATTTCTTTATTTGTCACTTGCACAACCTCCGGAGTTAATGCTATAGTTAGATTTTTAAGAACTTTGGTACCTATTTCCTTAAATGTGCTTACTCGAGTAAATTTATCTTTAAACAATGTGTCTCCTAAGGACAACTGTATTTTATTTATTTTCAAATTGTCGGCCTCTTTCATTAGCCTGGCAAAGAATTGACCTAAATCAATTTTCGCCTCAACAATTGAATTATCAATATTTTGATTGCCGGTTTCTTTGGGAAGCCTGGCAAAGGATTGACCTGAATCAATCTTCGCCTCAACAATCATATTATTAATATTTATTTCGCTACAAATTTTCTTTTCTTTTCTGAAATATAATTGCGGAGGGTCGAAAACGAGCTGGACTAGTCTTTTTACTTCACATTTATTTAGCGCTTCATATATTTTTGGGTTCTCATTGTGGCATTTTTCGTTATTACACTGGATCACAAATTCCAACTTTTTTTCTGCACCAGAGGCGCCATAGTGAAATTCCTATGTAAAATCACCTCCTAATTCCGAAAATCAAAGTTATTTTTACTTGAATGGTACCGTTTTTGAGATATTTACGATTTACCGTTATTTCAAAAAACAAAAAAGATGGCTCCACTTAATCGTGTATATCTCAAGAACAAATTGAGCTATTGGAAAACGGTTTGAAAAATTTGAAAGCTTATAAAATTTACTATAATCAGTACATACAACACTTTTTGCTAGGTCCTGCAGATTCAAACATAGTGAACAATCATTACGGATTTTTTAAATTTTTTTTGTAAAAGTATAAAAAAATGTGTACTTTGCGAGGAAGCATCTCGAAAACTTTTTGTTTTTTAGCAGATATATAATAATAGCATATGTACATATGGTTCTGTCTTAACTCTATGATCTTATTTTATAATTGAAAAAGTTATGTGTCTTGTTTTGACGCTTATTTAGATTAGGATCGGTTTCTCTTATGAGAAACCAACAGTAGTCGCCCATCATAGCGACATCCCAGAATCCTTGATACCGACTTTCACTCACTTTCATTTGCTGGTGAAACCTTTCGCCATGCTCGTCACTTTCGTCGCCAAGATTTTGCGGGAAAAAATTTAAGTGGGAGTGTAAGAAACGAATTTTTAAAGACATATTTACTCCTGAAAGAAAATAAGATAAATACATAAGTGACACATTAGTATATAATTTTCCTAGGCTGGATTTATCTTTCAATTCAGAACAAATTTTTTGTTTATATTTTTCCCGTTCTTGTTTGTTCGGAACTGGACGATGAATTCAGATTTATGGCTATATATTCTCATGTAAATTTAAGTAATATATAATTTATTATAATATGTTTTTTTATTTACCCATTTCCGCATAGTTTTTGATTAAGTCGTTCACTATCATCTCGTAGTTAGGACTTTTGTGTTTGCCTAAAAAAGAAGTAACGACCTTTTCAAAAGAATCCCACGCTGCTGACTCCACTGGTGACAATAGTTCTTTGAAATGGTTATTGGTCATCATTTTCCTTATTTGCGGTCCCACAAAAATCCCTTCCTTTATTTTTGCTTCTGAAATTTCTGGGAAGATTGTCTTCAAATGATGAAAAGCTTCGCCTTCTTTGTCCAAAGCCTTCACAAAGTTTTTGATAAGGCCGAGCTTGATGTGGAGCGGAGGTAGAATTATTTTTTCCTTCTTTATAAGTGGAGAGTATTTTTACCCCAACTTGAAACTCGATTCGTTCTGGCCAATCCTTTATGATGTAGTGGTCTTGGCGAGCTCGGAGATCCCATTTGCATAGAAAGCAACAGTATTTTGTGTATCCACTTTGTAGACCACATAGCATTCCAACGACTTTAAGATCGGCACATATTTTCCAATCATGTTCTTCGTATTTGATTAACTTGAGCAATTTTTGCATTATCTCATATGTTTCCTTCGTATTTACTGCATGCGCGATCGGGATAGATGGCTTTTGGTTGCCAATATGCAATAATACGGCCTTTAAACTTAATTTATTGCCGTCTATGAACAATCGCCACTCTTTTGAATCATATGGTTCACCAAATTGTTTGAATAGACCAGCAATGTCTTTGCAGTAACAAACACTGTCCTCCTTCGTATAGTACTTGGAAAATTCTTCGTGACGAGTTCTATAATATGTAGTTCGGCCTTTTCCTTTGACAATTCCAAATCCCTTATCCAATCATTGAGTTGTGCTTGTGACAAAGAATTCCTTTCGTTTTTCGTTTGAAATTCAGTACAACATGATGCCGCGTAATCAGATACTACTGTTGACAATGAAACTGGAGCCGGAACTAAAGTTAAATTTGATTCTGGCAATGTCGCTTCTGTTGAAATTAGTTCTGGTAATGACACTGTAGATACGCTCGCATAGGTTACTTTTCTGGACTTTCCAACCCCAAGTACTTTTGTAGTACAAATATAGCAGTCCGTTGAATGGCAAGTTGGTTCCCTCCACTTCATTGGTGTAATAAATTTCACACTTCGCCTAAATAGATAGTTTCAGAAATTAGTCAGCTATGCATTAAAAGGGAACAAATTCCTAATTTTTACAAGGTACCTTTTTGTTCCGGTTTCCGAAGAAATCAATTCGACTCGGCATGTGGTGCACACAGTGTTCGGTGTCCATGGTTTTTAGGCTCAATTCCAAAACACTTATAGTATGTAACTTTCAAAGGATTTGAAAACACACTCATACTTTTAACAATAAATTTACCACATATGAAACAGAACATATCTGGATCATTTGTACACTCAAACTCTCGCGCCCTTTGTTCATTTTTTATTTTTAAGTAAATGACGGGTTATAAACTGCAATTATAAACTGAACAGTATCCGGCGAGCCTTGCAGATATTATGAAGGAACAAGGCGCATGTACTCTTATTTATACTTAGATCCAGTAAAAATTCAAGCCTACCTAAACAAAAAGGTTCCCTAGTTCTACAAAGAAAACACTACCTGCCTCAAAAATATGCTCTTGTTTAAAATGTACCTAGGTTTGAGAAAACGACACTAACAGCTTTTTGTATCTAATAACTTTTCGAAAATCTACCTGCTAACTAACTGATATACGAATACTAACACATATGTACCAGTAGGGTACTTAAGCATTAAATGGATATATTTACTTGAATGCTTATAACTTTTGTATTAGTTCATCGATTTTGTTCACTGAAAGCTTGTTTTTTTTTGTAATAAAACAGAGCTTAGAGGGGGGGGGGGGGGAAATATCTGCTAAAAAACAAAAAGTTTTCGAGATGCTTCCTCGCAAAGTACACATTTTTTTATATTTTTACAAAAAAAATTAAAAAAATCCGTAATGATTGTTCAATATGTTTGAATCTGCAGGACCTAGCAAAAAATGTTGTATGTACTGATTATAGTAAATTTTATTAGCTTTCAAATTTTTCAAACCGTTTTGGAAGAGCTCAGTTTGTTCTTGAGATATACACGATTAAGTGGAGCCATCTTTTTTGTTTTTTTGAAATAACGGTAAATCGTAAATATCTCAAAAACGGTACCATTCAAGTAAAAATAACCTTTATTTTCGGAATTAGGAGGTGATTTTACATATGAATTTCACTATGGCGTGTCTGGTGCATTTTGGCTGTAAACCAGTGTTATTAATATTTTTATTATTGGAATTTTTATTGGTTTCCAATCGAGTCGTAACCTTCATTATTTGACTTGCTTTTATTGATAAATCTTTTAAATCATTTATATTTATGCGTGATAGTGCATCTGCAACATAATTTTCCTTTCCAGCTATGTACTCCAACTCAAAGTTATATTCCTCTAACTCCAGTCGAACTCTAGTTAATTTTGATGAGGGGTTTTTCATCGAAAATAAGTATGTTTGTGGGCGATGGTCCGTTTTAACTAAAAATTGTTGCTTTATTACTTTCACCTTTCGTGAATGCTCTTGACGCATAGGCAATAGGTAATTGTTTGCCTTCATATTCTTGACTAAGAACTGCGCCGCAGGCGAATCCACTGGCATCTGTTGTTATGCAAAATTCTTTATCGAAATCTGGATATTGTAGAATATTGGGGTGAATCAATGCCCCCTTCAAGTAGACAAAATCTTTTTGACATTCTTCTGTCCAATCAAAGGAAACATTCTTTTTACACAATCTCGTTAAAATTCTAGAATGTTTTGCAAAAGTTGGAACAAATCTTCGGTAATAGTTACAAAATGCTAATAATCTCTTTACTTCGTCTGCATTTTTTGGGGTTGGATAATTTAGAACAACTTCAAATTTACAAGGATCAGGTAAGATTCCTTTATTTGTGCAATTGTGGCCAAGGTAAGTAACTTCTTGGTTAAAAAATAAACATTTATCCGGATGTAATTTTAAATTATATTTTCTACAAGTTGAAAATACATCTCTCAAATTCGTAATCATGTGTTTTTCGGAACATCCTAATACCACCAGGTCAGGCATATATAGAAAAGCTTGAGAAGGCTTAAGGCCTGCAAATGCAAGAGTCATCATTCTTTGAAACGAGTTTGGGGCTACTTTCAAACCATATGGCAATCTTTTGAAACGATACGTGCCATCGTCTGCCGTAAACGATGTTATGTCCCTAGAGTCTTTATGTAACTCAATTTGATGAAAGCCAGACATCAAGTCTAAGCATGAAAAATATTTAGCTCTACCCAATTGATCTAATATATCATCAATTCTTGGCAATGGGAATTTATCTGCCGTTAACTTTTTGTTTACCTCCCGGTAATCGACTACTAATCTCCATCTTTTATCATTTTTGCCTGGTAGAGGTTTTTTGGGTACAAGCAGAATGGGGCTATTATATTCTGACATAGACGGCTCTATAATGTCATCTTCAATTAATTTATTGACGTGTTTACTAATTTCGCTTTTATGAGCTTGTGGAATTCTGTAATTTTTTACATGGACTGGATTATTATCTTTCATACGTAATTTTTGCTTGTAAAAATTATTAGTGGTAATGGGTTCTGATTCTAGTGAAAATATGTCAATAAATTCTGCGCATAGTTCATTAAGTTGTTCAGTAACAAATTTTGGAAAGTTTTTATTTAATCTTTTTAATTTTTCTTTAGTATTTTCTACTGTTTCCGGTTTATTTTTTACTACTGTGTAACCATCTAAATTCCCTGTGTTAATTCTGAAGTTTTGAATAGTTTCGTTTTTATCTGTTGTATTTATGACTCTTATAAAGGTTTTCTTTGAATTTACTAAGGTGTTTGCTATAAAAATACCTTCGAATAATTTTTGATGAGGTATCAATAATTCAGAATTGCCATTTTCAATATGAACTTGTTGGATTACTTCCGATCTTGCTGGGATTGTTATGCAATTCACGGTTGGTCTATTTGTCATTTGGATTATTATGTTTTCCGGGTAATCATATGGACGTAGTATTAGGCTGTCCCCGTTTTTATTGTAATCTAAAATGAAATTATATTTTTTAATAAAATCAAGTCCCAAAATTCCGTCACATGGGATGGGAAATGTATCTTCCACTATATGAAATTTGTGTTTAATTAATAGGTGATCATTCTTTAAATCTGCTGTGACCAATGCCCTTTAGATCAGTTTTTTGAGAGTAATGAATGGTGACATTATTGTCAATTTGACCCTTTTTTATAATTGATATGTCCGCTCCTGTATCAATCAGGAGGGTTGCAATAGAATTATTTAGAGTTGTTCTTGAGGATATATAGCTATTAAGGTGCAGATTGAAGACATATAGTCTTTTATTTATTGAGGTGGAGTTTGCTGGTTTTCCTGTTGGTTTACATTTCTGACATTTCTAGTGTTATTGCGATTAGGACCGCGTGATTGATTTCCGAAATTTCTTCCGGATCTTTGGCTGTTATATCTATTATTATTTTTATTATTAAAATTATAGAAACGTGCTGGAAATGTACGCCTTTGGTTACCTCTGTAAGAGTTATTTTGGTAACTTCTGCGGAAATTACCGCGAAAATAATTTTGTTGGCGTATGTGCAACAATGAATTAGGGTTACCCGTAATTTCTGTGCAGCTGTTTGTAAATTTTGATATCGCCTCGTTCATTGAGGTGAACATTCCAGGTTGCATAATTGTTTTCACCTTATCATTGGAACAATTTTTACACATAGCCTTTACAGCAGTTTGTGTAGCATATTTGGTGGCTAGGTCTGTTGCTAAGCCATCAGATATGTATGCTCCCTCTAGTGATTTTGTCAATATTTCAATCTCTGCAGTATACTGATTAGCAGTCTTACTGCGCTGTTGGATGTTCAGGAGTTTTGCTGTTATAACTTCAACTGACTCACCCTTTACTTTATTTTTTAATTTTAGTTTTATTTCCTGTATTGACTCTTCAGCGCTTATCAAATTTCTAGCTGTGCCTTTTAGCTTTGTTTTTATCATGGACACTGCCAAAGCCTCATGTTCCTCCTTGATTTGTTCGAGGATATCAAGGGCATCCAGAAAACTCGATAAGTTTTCTGGTTTGCCATCGAACTCAGGTAAGATCGATGACGCAGTTGTAATGAATGATGTCGCTTATTGCGCCATTTCGGTGTCCGTTTGGGAATTTTGTCCTGCTTGGACGACAATATTTGTTTGAGAAAATGTTTCTTGTTTCTCAATAATCTGAGTCTGGGAAGATTTATCAGAATCAGAATGAACTTTTTCTTCTTGTTCTAGTTCCTTTTCCGAGGTATCTTCCAGCAATTTGGCGTCAAAACCTATTTCAGTGTCTTTTTCATAAGATTTTGGCACTATGAAGTCAATTTCATATCTTGATAATGAGTATACCAATTTGTCTCTGATATACGAGAATATTTGGTATGCTTCTGTTTGGTGAGCTTTTGTTAAATAATGGTTAGTTCTTTTCAATATTTTTCCGCTATTATTCAATGACAATAAAATGATATTCAGATGATTCTTTATCGTTTCAATTTTAATTTTTGTATTTTTACATATGCATTTATATGACTTTTCCGCGTTTATTTTTTCTGCAGAAAGCTCCCTCAAAATATCGTCCCACTTTTCCATTTGTATTAAAATGTATTTATTACTTATACCTTGTCCAGACCGTCTGCGCGGCTCTGGTATTTCTTTTTTAAAATTTTATTGTGGACTGAGTATATTTTGAGGAACAAACTGGTACAGGTGCAGATTGTCACAATCAGTAGCAAGATTTTTATGAATTCTAAAGCTTCAGTATGGTCAACAATTTTAATGCTATTGACTACATTCGCATTTGGGGTATCTACTTTAGAAGTTTTTCCCCCCATAATAAGAATCAGATAGACAAATGGAAATGGTCTTTACTTACTCTTCTTTTTTTTTCTTTAAAAAAATTTAATAGCAAATTTTCGAGTTTAAATTTTTATTTTTATTTATTCATAAGTTCTTTCTTAAAGGTTTACTTTTCTTATAAATTTAATTAATTCTTCTTCCAAAGTGGAAGGATATAAAAGGTCTTCCATTGTGGGTTCTCTACCCATTCCTTTAAAGGACCATAATTGTTTTAAACAGTTTAGATTGTGTCTATAGCTTCGTTTATTACGTGACCTTGACTTCCGAGCAATGTCCTCGTTTTCACGCTCTAATTCGTCTACAATTTTGTTTATTGCACAATCCATGGGGATATATTGCAAGTAACTAAAATTATATATTTTTTTATAATATTTTTTTTTTTTTACAATATTATTTGGCTGATTAAAAAAAACGGCAACTATGTGGTGCCCTTCTAGGTTAAGCGGCCGTTAGGCCAGCCATAATTTTGAAAAAATAATTTTCTATAAATATATCGAAGTTTCATGATGCCTGTTGCAGATTATATACTCGTAAGAATTTGTCTGCAAAATTTCGTTAAGATCGGGGCATTGGTTCAGACGTTAAAGAACCACAAACATCTGCGAAACCGTAACCGAAACCGAAATAAATTTTGAAGAACGAAACCGGAACCGAAACCGAAACACGTTGCAAAAACCGAAACCGAAACCGGAACGTTATTTTAATCGGTTTCAGACCTTGTTCATCTGATACATTTTCTTTGTTTTCTTTTGTACAATTTGTATAAGTGTCGGTTTTTGTTTATGATGCTAATTACTTAAAACGTAAACAAAGTTTTATAGGTCGTAAAAAAAAATTTATTTGTAAATTTATGAGCTAAAATTTTAGGCAAAATGAAATTAATTTATTCAAATAGCTTAAGTCAATTTTTATGAATTATGATATTCTTTTTGCCATTATTTAAACCTATGTTTTCTATGTTATAGTGAGTTAAAGTATAATTATTCTTATTATCGATACTTACTACTCTACTATCTAACTTATGACCTGATTCATTCTTAACTAAAACTAAATCTCCTAAATTTATTTCTTTATATTGAATATTTTTGTCATAATATATTTTTTGTTTTTCTTTGGCTTCTTTTACAAATTTATACGCTCTTTGTTGAGCTACTTGCAATCTATACTTGATTTCTTTCTCATATGCCTCATAGTTATAAACTGGGCTAATTGTATTTTCTTTAAAAAATTCGTACGTAAGGGGTATTCTTCCAAAAACCAACTCAAATGGACAATAACCATGAACCGTGGATGGTGTTGTATTGTAACAGTATGCAAAACATTTGATATGCTCATCCCAATCATCTTTGTTAATGAATATATAAAAACGAATTTATTGGTTGAAAGTTCTGTGACTACGTTCAACAGTGCCCAAAGTTTGATGGTGATATCGGTAGAAGTCTTGTGTTCAATCTTTAAAAGTTTACACAATTCTTCGAAGACGTTATTTTTGTATTCACTCCCCATATCAGTTATGATTGTTTTCATACAACCATAAATTAAGATAAAATTTTCAAAAAGTGCTTTGGCCACTGCTATCGCGTGTTTGCTAGCAATCGGAATTGCGATCAGATACTTTGTCAAATCACACACAATTGTTACCGTGTATTCATTTCCATTTATCGATCTTGGTAAATGGACCGATTGTGTCAATCTGTACTATATCGAAAACTTTCGTTGGCGTTTCAGTGATAGTCATTGGTTCTTTTAAATTTGTATTTATTTAATATTTACTGCATTTTATGCATTTTTTAATGTGATTTCTTATGTCATTTTTCATATTTTTCCAATAATATTTCTGTTTTATTTTATTTGTCGTTCGATTGATTCCGGGGTGGCCACCATTAAAAGGATCATCGTGATATTTTTGCAATATGTTTTTAATTATTTCTTTATTTGTCACTTGCACAACCTCCGGAGTTAATGCTATAGTTAGATTTTTAAGAACTTTGGTACCTATTTCCTTAAATGTGCTTACTCGAGTAAATTTATCTGTAAACAATGTGTCTCCTAAGGACAACTGTATTTTATTTATTTTCAAATTGTCGGCCTCTTTCATTAGCCTGGCAAAGAATTGACCTAAATCAATTTTCGCCTCAACAATTGAATTATCAATATTTTGATTGCCGGTTTCTTTGGGAAGCCTGGCAAAGGATTGACCTGAATCAATCTTCGCCTCAACAATCATATTATTAATATTTATTTCGCTACAAATTTTCTTTCCTTTTCTGAAATATAATTGCGGAGGGTCGAAAACGAGCTGGACTAGTCTTTTTACTTCACATTTATTTAGCGCTTCATATATTTTTGGGTTCTCATTGTGGCATTTTTCGTTATTACACTGGATCACAAATTCCAACTTTTTTTCTGCACCAGAGGCGCCATAGTGAAATTCCTATGTAAAATCACCTCCTAATTCCGAAAATCAAAGTTATTTTTACTTGAATGGTACCGTTTTTGAGATATTTACGATTTACCGTTATTTCAAAAAACAAAAAAGATGGCTCCACTTAATCGTGTATATCTCAAGAACAAATTGAGCTATTGGAAAACGGTTTGAAAAATTTGAAAGCTTATAAAATTTACTATAATCAGTACATACAACACTTTTTGCTAGGTCCTGCAGATTCAAACATAGTGAACAATCATTACGGATTTTTTAAATTTTTTTTGTAAAAGTATAAAAAAATGTGTACTTTGCGAGGAAGCATCTCGAAAACTTTTTGTTTTTTAGCAGATATATAATAATAGCATATGTACATATGGTTCTGTCTTAACTCTATGATCTTATTTTATAATTGAAAAAGTTATGTGTCTTGTTTTGACGCTTATTTAGATTAGGATCGGTTTCTCTTATGAGAAACCAACAGTAGTCGCCCATCATAGCGACATCCCAGAATCCTTGATACCGACTTTCACTCACTTTCATTTGCTGGTGAAACCTTTCGCCATGCTCGTCACTTTCGTCGGCAAGATTTTGCGGGAAAAAATTTAAGTGGGAGTGTAAGAAACGAATTTTTAAAGACATATTTACTCCTGAAAGAAAATAAAAAAGTAAATTAGATAAATACATAAGTGACACATTAGTATATAATTTTCCTAGGCTGGATTTATCTTTCAATTCAGAACAAATTTTTTGTTTATATTTTTCCCGTTCTTGTTTGTTCGGAACTGGAAGATGAATTCAGATTTATGGCTATATATTCTCATGTAAATTTATGTAATATATAATTTATTATAATAGGTTTTTTTATTTACCCATTTCCGCATAGTTTTTGATTAAGTCGTTCACTATCATCTCGTAGTTAGGACTTTTGTGTTTGCCTAAAAAAGAAGTAACGACCTTTTCAAAAGAATCCCACGCTGCTGACTCCACTGGTGACAATAGTTCTTTGAAATGGTTATTGGTCATCATTTTCCTTATTTGCGGTCCCACAAAAATCCCTTCCTTTATTTTTGCTTCTGAAATCTCTGGGAAGATTGTCTTCAAATGATGAAAAGCTTCGCCTTCTTTGTCCAAAGCCTTCACAAAGTTTTTGATAAGGCCGAGCTTGATGTGGAGCGGAGGTAGAATTATTTTTTCCTTCTTTATAAATGGAGAGTATTTTTACCCCAACTTGAAACTCGATTCGTTCTGGCCAATCCTTTATGATGTAGTGGTCTTGGCGAGCTCGGAGATCCCATTTGCATAGAAAGCAACAGTATTTTGTGTATCCACTTTGTAGACCACATAGCATTCCAACGACTTTAAGATCGGCACATATTTTCCAATCATGTTCTTCGTATTTGATTAACTTGAGCAATTTTTGCATTATCTCATATGTTTCCTTCGTATTTACTGCATGCGCGATCGGGATAGATGGCTTTTGGTTGCCAATATGCAATAATACGGCCTTTAAACTTAATTTATTGCCGTCTATGAACAATCGCCACTCTTTTGAATCATATGGTTCACCAAATTGTTTGAATAGACCAGCAATGTCTTTGCAGTAACAAACACTGTCCTCCTTCGTATAGTACTTGGAAAATTCTTCGTGACGAGTTCTATAATATGTAGTTCGGCCTTTTCCTTTGACAATTCCAAATCCCTTATCCAATCATTGAGTTGTGCTTGTGACAAAGAATTCCTTTCGTTTTTCGTTTGAAATTCAGTACAACATGATGCCGCGTAATCAGATACTACTGTTGACAATGAAACTGGAGCCGGAACTAAAGTTAAATTTGATTCTGGCAATGTCGCTTCTGTTGAAATTAGTTCTGGTAATGACACTGTAGATACGCTCGCATAGGTTACTTTTCTGGACTTTCCAACCCCAAGTAATTTTGTAGTACAAATATAGCAGTCCGTTGAATGGCAAGTTGGTTCCCTCCACTTCATTGGTGTAATAAATTTCACACTTCGCCTAAATAGATAGTTTCAGAAATTAGTCAGCTATGCATTAAAAGGGAACAAATTCCTAATTTTTACAAGGTACCTTTTTGTTCCGGTTTCCGAAGAAATCAATTCGACTCGGCATGTGGTGCACACAGTGTTCGGTGTCCATGGTTTTTAGGCTCAATTCCAAAACACTTATAGTATGTAACTTTCAAAGGATTTGAAAACACACTCATACTTTTAACAATAAATTTACCACATATGAAACAGAACATATCTGGATCATTTGTACACTCAAACTCTCGCGCCCTTTTATTCATTTTTTATTTTTAAGTAAATGACGGGTTATAAACTGCAATTATAAACTGAACAGTATCCGGCGAGCCTTGCAGATATTATGAAGGAACAAGGCGCATGTACTCTTATTTATACTTAGATCCAGTAAAAATTCAAGCCTACCTAAACAAAAAGGTTCCCTAGTTCTACAAAGAAAACACTACCTGCCTCAAAAATATGCTCTTGTTTAAAATGTACCTAGGTTTGAGAAAACGACACTAACAGCTTTTTGTATCTAATAACTTTTCGAAAATCTACCTGCTAACTAACTGATATACGAATACTAACACATATGTACCAGTAGGGTACTTAAGCATTAAATGGATATATTTACTTGAATGCTTATAACTTTTGTATTAGTTCATCGATTTTGTTCACTGAAAGCTTGTTTTTTTTGTAATAAAACAGAGCTTAGAGGGGGGGGGGGGGGGAAATATCTGCTAAAAAACAAAAAGTTTTCGAGATGCTTCCTCGCAAAGTACACATTTTTTTATATTTTTACAAAAAAAATTTAAAAAATCCGTAATGATTGTTCAATATGTTTGAATCTGCAGGACCTAGCAAAAAATGTTGTATGTACTGATTATAGCAAATTTTATTAGCTTTCAAATTTTTCAAACCGTTTTGGAAGAGCTCAGTTTGTTCTTGAGATATACACGATTAAGTGGAGCCATCTTTTTTGTTTTTTGAAATAACGGTAAATCGTAAATATCTCAAAAACGGTACCATTCAAGTAAAAATAACCTTTATTTTCGGAATTAGGAGGTGATTTTACATATGAATTTCACTATGGCGTGTCTGGTGCATTTTGGCTGTAAACCAGTGTTATTAATATTTTTATTATTGGAATTTTTATTGGTTTCCAATCGAGTCGTAACCTTCATTATTTGACTTGCTTTTATTGATAAATCTTTTAAATCATTTATATTTATGCGTGATAGTGCATCTGCAACATAATTTTCCTTTCCAGCTATGTACTCCAACTCAAAGTTATATTCCTCTAACTCCAGTCGAACTCTAGTTAATTTTGATGAGGGGTTTTTCATCGAAAATAAGTATGTTAGTGGGCGATGGTCCGTTTTAACTAAAAATTGTTGCTTTATTACTTTCACCTTTCGTGAATGCTCTTGACGCATAGGCAATAGGTAATTGTTTGCCTTCATATTCTTGACTAAGAACTGCGCCGCAGGCGAATCCACTGGCATCTGTTGTTATGCAAAATTCTTTATCGAAATCTGGATATTGTAGAATATTGGGGTGAATCAATGCCCCCTTCAAGTAGACAAAATCTTTTTGACATTCTTCTGTCCAATCAAAGGAAACATTCTTTTTACACAATCTCGTTAAAATTCTAGAATGTTTTGCAAAAGTTGGAACAAATCTTCGGTAATAGTTACAAAATGCTAAAAATCTCTTTACTTCGTCTGCATTTTTTGGGGTTGGATAATTTAGAACAACTTCAAATTTACTAGGATCAGGTAAGATTCCTTTATTTGTGCAATTGTGGCCAAGGTAAGTAACTTCTTGGTTAAAAAATAAACATTTATCCGGATGTAATTTTAAATTATATTTTCTACAAGTTGAAAATACATCTCTCAAATTCGTAATCATGTGTTTTTCGGAACATCCTAATACCACCAGGTCAGGCATATATAGAAAAGCTTGAGAAGGCTTAAGGCCTGCAAATGCAAGAGTCATCATTCTTTGAAACGAGTTTGGGGCTACTTTCAAACCATATGGCAATCTTTTGAAACGATACGTGCCATCGTCTGCCGTAAACGATGTTATGTCCCTAGAGTCTTTATGTAACTCAATTTGATGAAAGCCAGACATCAAGTCTAAGCATGAAAAATATTTAGCTCTACCCAATTGATCTAATATATCATCAATTCTTGGCAATGGGAATTTATCTGCCGTTAACTTTTTGTTTACCTCCCGGTAATCGACTACTAATCTCCATCTTTTATCATTTTTGCCTGGTAGAGGTTTTTTGGGTACAAGCAGAATGGGGCTATTATATTCTGACATAGACGGCTCTATAATGTCATCTTCAATTAATTTATTGACGTGTTTACTAATTTCGCTTTTATGAGCTTGTGGAATTCTGTAATTTTTTACATGGACTGGATTATTATCTTTCATACGTAATTTTTTTGAATAGTTTCGTTTTTATCTGTTGTATTTATGACTCTTATAAAGGTTTTCTTTGAATTTACTAAGGTGTTTGCTATAAAAATACCTTCGAATAATTTTTGATGAGGTATCAATAATTCAGAATTGCCATTTTCAATATGAACTTGTTGGATTACTTCCGATCTTGCTGGGATTGTTATGCAATTCACGGTTGGTCTATTTGTCATTTGGATTATTATGTTTTCCGGGTAATCATATGGACGTAGTATTAGGCTGTCCCCGTTTTTATTGTAATCTAAAATGAAATTATATTTTTTAATAAAATCAAGTCCCAAAATTCCGTCACATGGGATTGGAAATGTATCTTCCACTATATGAAATTTGTGTTTAATTAATAGGTGATCATTCTTTAAATCTGCTGTGACCAATGCCCTTTAGATCAGTTTTTTGAGAGTAATGAATGGTGACATTATTGTCAATTTGACCCTTTTTTATAATTGATATGTCCGCTCCTGTATCAATCAGGAGGGTTGCAATAGAATTATTTAGAGTTGTTCTTGAGGATATATAGCTATTAAGGTGCAGATTGAAGACATATAGTCTTTTATTTATTGAGGTGGAGTTTGCTGGTTTTCCTGTTGGTTTACATTTCTGACATTTCTAGTGTTATTGCGATTAGGACCGCGTGATTGATTTCCGAAATTTCTTCCGGATCTTTGGCTGTTATATCTATTATTATTTTTATTATTAAAATTATAGAAACGTGCTGGAAATGTACGCCTTTGGTTACCTCTGTAAGAGTTATTTTGGTAACTTCTGCGGAAATTACCGCGAAAATAATTTTGTTGGCGTATGTGCAACAATGAATTAGGGTTACCCGTAATTTCTGTGCAGCTGTTTGTAAATTTTGATATCGCCTCGTTCATTGAGGTGAACATTCCAGGTTGCATAATTGTTTTCACCTTATCATTGGAACAATTTTTACACATAGCCTTTACAGCAGTTTGTGTAGCATATTTGGTGGCTAGGTCTGTTGCTAAGCCATCAGATATGTATGCTCCCTCTAGTGATTTTGTCAATATTTCAATCTCTGCAGTATACTGATTAGCAGTCTTACTGCGCTGTTGGATGTTCAGGAGTTTTGCTGTTATAACTTCAACTGACTCACCCTTTACTTTATTTTTTAATTTTAGTTTTATTTCCTGTATTGACTCTTCAGCGCTTATCAAATTTCTAGCTGTTCCTTTTAGCTTTGTTTTTATCATGGACACTGCCAAAGCCTCATGTTCCTCCTTGATTTGTTCGAGGATATCAAGGGCATCCAGAAAACTCGATAAGTTTTCTGGTTTGCCATCGAACTCAGGTAAGATCGATGACGCAGTTGTAATGAATGATGTCGCTGGTTGCGCCATTTCGGTGTCCGTTTGGGAATTTTGTCCTGCTTGGACGACAATATTTGTTTGAGAAAATGTTTCTTGTTTCTCAATAATCTGAGTCTGGGCAGATTTATCAGAATCAGAATGAACTTTTTCTTCTTGTTCTAGTTCCTTTTCCGAGGTATCTTCCAGCAATTTGGCGTCAAAACCTATTTCAGTGTCTTTTTCATAAGATTTTGGCACTATGAAGTCAATTTCATATCTTGATAATGAGTATACCAATTTGTCTCTGATATACGAGAATATTTGGTATGCTTCTGTTTGGTGAGCTTTTGTTAAATAATGGTTAGTTCTTTTCAATATTTTTCCGCTATTATTCAATGACAATAAAATGATATTCAGATGATTCTTTATCGTTTCAATTTTAATTTTTGTATTTTTACATATGCATTTATATGACTTTTCCGCGTTTATTTTTTCTGCAGAAAGCTCCCTCAAAATATCGTCCCACTTTTCCATTTGTATTAAAATGTATTTATTACTTATACCTTGTCCAGACCGTCTGCGCGGCTCTGGTATTTCTTTTTTAAAATTTTATTGTGGACTGAGTATATTTTGAGGAACAAACTGGTACAGGTGCAGATTGTCACAATCAGTAGCAAGATTTTTATGAATTCTAAAGCTTCAGTATGGTCAACAATTTTAATGCTATTGACTACATTCGCATTTGGGGTATCTACTTTAGAAGTTTTTCCTCCCATAATAAGAATCAGATAGACAAATGGAAATGGTCTTTACTTACTCTTCTTTTTTTTTTCTTTAAAAAAATTTAATAGCAAATTTTCGAGTTTAAATTTTTATTTTTATTTATTCATAAGTTCTTTCTTAAAGGTTTACTTTTCTTATAAATTTAATTAATTCTTCTTCCAAAGTGGAAGGATATAAAAGGTCTTCCATTGTGGGTTCTCTACCCATTCCTATAAAGGACCATAATTGTTTTAAACAGTTTAGATTGTGTCTATAGCTTCGTTTATTACGTGACCTTGACTTCCGAGCAATGTCCTCGTTTTCACGCTCTAATTCGTCTACAATTTTGTTTATTGCACAATCCATGGGGATAGATTGCAAGTAACTAAAATTATATATTTTTTTATAATATTTTTTTTTTTTTACAATATTATTTGGCTGATTAAAAAAAACAATTCGAAACGGCAACTATGTGGTGCCCTTCTAGGTTAAGCGGCCGTTAGGCCAGCCATAATTTTTAAAAAATAATTTTCTATAAATATATCGAAGTTTCATGATGCCTGTTGCAGATTATATACTCGTAAGAATTTGTCTGCAAAATTTCGTTAAGATCGGGGCATTGGTTCAGACGTTAAAGAACCACAAACATCTGCTGTCAGTCACAAACTTACGTTTTTTATATATTGATAAGATAAGATAAGATAAGATTGGTCGCTCATTGCCTTTATCATTGATCTGGACAGCACGCCTCCGATGTCAATAGTGGATGCATCGCACTGCACATAGAAGTGCCTCGTGCAGCCCGAAATGCCGAAATGACCAGCACCTGCTTTCTGCTTCACATCTGTCGTATAGCCTAGTGTGTCGCGAAATCCTGCGAACCTCTCCCCGACCGATGATGAACCCTGTATAAGATATCTCCCTTTAACAAAACTTTGATTTCTGTATGTTGATATGCTATCTCCGACAGATGTGAGGGCACAAAAGTCCTTCGGTCGCAGTGTTATCCTCAATAATATATCTATATCGGACAGATGAGTTTCAAAGTCCGGCGAGCAAACCAAAAGATCATCAATGTAGATGAGAACATTATCCCTAAGTCTGGATGGAATAACCTTATCCATGAGGCGGCATAACCTTTGGCTGGCGCTGCTCAACCCGAAATGTATGACCCGAAAGCGATAGAGCGGACCGTGATGAAAAATGTGTCCTTGGGTCGGCTGACTATCCCTTCGACAAGGTGAGAGGGGTACGCGTTCTTCTTCGTCCGCTTATTCAGCTTTCTCATGTCCACGCAGAGACTGTCCTTCCTCGGCTTCTGTACCAGCGCTATGGTTGAGCTCCACGCGCTATCACTTTTTTCGATGACCCCAAGCTTTAGCATTCTATCTATCTCCTCGTACCCACATTTTTGTTTTACTGGCCAAGAGGGATAGTACCGCTGCTTTACGGGCACCGTTTCATCATATACCTCGATGACGTGCTTCGCTAGGTGTGTCTTCCCCAGCCCCAGTATAGCCGAACACGGAAATAAACCCCTGAGGTGATCTAGCCTACTGTTCTGTTCCGAAGATAGCTCGACCATATTGAAATCTGGGCTGCTGGCATTAGATTAAACTTATCCCAAAAATCAATGCCTAAGTAAAGTCCTTCGTCCATCGATTTCACATTATCCGAGCACATCAGCTTAACCGCATCTCCCCCTATACAGCTAACCAATGCTCCGCTGTCCAAGAGACCCGTCATCTTGACCCCATTAACGATGACCTCCTCTGGTCCACCTGGCTCCGGATAATGGTTGCCTCAGCGGCTCGTCTTGTCTGTCTGTTCCTCAGGCTAGACCTGCCCCTCCTTACTGTCGTATTTTCTGTCCGAAGATTCTAAAGAAAACTACCAAATATCTGATGAATCAGACCACGCCCACCGTGACTGCTAGTTGGGTGTCCCTTCCAGGCAGTGTTGCCAGAATTTTTTCAGCAATCCGGCTAGATCGAAAAAAAACGACTAAAAACGGCTAAAAAAATTATTTCGGCAAAAAAAAGTTATAATTTTGGCCTGAAAAACGGCTTAAAATTTTTAATCAACGTTTTCTCATCTAGCCTTAAATATTAATGTTCACGCTAAACAAAAATTTGGTATGAAAAAATTAGATAAATTTTAAAGTTTACTTTAGAAAACGGCTCCAATTCCATACCAATAAGAAAGTTTATAATAAACATAAATAAAGCTTACGTTTATATTTGTTATATCCAGGCGCGTATTCAGGGACACCCCGTAATGGGCAAGTTTAGGCAATTTTTTGGTATGTGACTGTAAAAATTAAAATTCGGATTATGAGTCCTAAACTCATGGGATAACACGAGTATTTTTTGATTTCTGGTCAAATTAGACATTTGAAATAACAAAAATTGCGACAAAGCCAAACTTAGGTAAAGAAAGAAAACTTCAAAAGTCCCATAAATATCATGTGTGGTAAAAAATTTATATACGAATTTTTTCGAAAAATTACTTTCGACCAAGCTGTACACCTGAAATTTCACTATAAAAATCGTCCTAGCATTTTTCTAAGTTAAGCTGTCCCGGCAGAAGTTGTATCTCCATCCCGATGTAGATCGCTGTCTACATATGGGGTAAAATTCCTCAAGCGGACCACCTAAAAATTCGATTTGAATAAAATTTGGTGAAAGTGATCTGCCATGTAAGAAAAAAATATCACCAAAGTTCGTGTAAAAATATTGGATGGTTACCGAGATATACGGGCTTGAATTCGCAATTTTTTGTAAGCCTTTTTTCTTTAAATTATAAGACATGTAATTGCCATGCTAAGAAGGAACATGGAAACCGTTTTCAAAGTATTTTTCCCGTTCTTTTCGAATATAACTTAAAAAAAAAAAAAACATTTTATTAAAAAAAAGTAGTAAAAATTTTATTAAAGAAGAGTTTTATTAATTTTGGACTTAATTTTTACGTAAAGCTTGATCTTTTTAATTTAAAATAATTTTTTTTTTTAATGGACCTCGAAAATTTTTTAATGTTCTTTCAAAAGACAATTTATTTATTTTTTGTTGTTTTTCTCTAGGCTTTGATAAATTTGGTTCGCGTCTGCACTAGTAACAAAATTAAACTTTAGCTAAGTCATTTCCATTTTCCAGTCAAAATGGTTATTATGAAAAAAAAAAAAAATTGGATCCACCCCGAAAATATTTTCTGGATACGCGCCCGGCTATATCTATTACATAGATGTGAGTTATATAAATGGTACACCGAGCAAAATTTTAAGCAGAGCTCACTGCTTTCAAAATAAATGACTTAATGAAAATTCGCAATAAAATAAGGCATCAGGTAGCGAATATACTTGAAATAACTAATACTTTAATGACATAAAATGAAAAAAAAAAAAAATTACAATTTGAGAAAAATTTAGGTATATACATTTTACAATATTTATATATCACAATTTTCTATATCTTGCTCTGAGCTATCATAAATGTTAGATGTGTTGAACTAAGTTTATTTAAAAAAAAAATATTTACTACATTGACAAAAAAACTAAAAACGGCTAAAAAATATAAGAAAACGGCTAAAACAGCTATGAACGGCTATATCTACACGCCTTTATTAAATATACTTTACTAAATAATACCTTTACTCTTTACTTTTGTGAATCATTGTGTAGTTATATAACTTTTTGTTTACGAAACACAAAAGTTATACAATTTTTTTAACATAAAATACCTTTCGCAAAGTCCTTCAAAGATACCCTAATACACATAGAAACATGGAAAAACTTGCTAAGAGTAAATTCTACTTACTTTTCCTGTGTTATCCATAAAAAGGTGCACTTGTTTTTAATCAAGCTTAAGTTTTCCACTCTTGAATAGTTCACAGCAAAAAAAAAACAAGTAAGGAAAGCTGTCTTCGGCTATGCCGAAGGCTAAATACCTTCCATGAATAAGCGTCACGATTTTCACTGTTTGATTTCCAGTACAGCCTGTGTGAATTTAACTTTAGCTCATACCGAAATTATCGGAGCTATCGATTATATGGGGACGATGTGTTATATTGGTCCAATCTCATTGATTTTTAACATCGACATTCCACATTCTAAAATAGCAACATTTACGAAATTTCACGTTCCTACCGATATAATTACAGGAGTTATCTACCAAAATCCGTTTATCGGAGCAATCGATTGTATGGGGGCTATGTGAAATATTTATGCCATTTCAATGATTTTCAACATCGATATTTTACATATAAAAATAGCGATGCTTCCAAAATTTCACGTTCCTATGTGTTTAATTACAGGACTTATAGCCCAAAATCCGCTTATCGGAATAATCGATTGTATGGGAGCTATGTGAAATATTTATGCCATCTCAATGATTTTCAACATCGATATTTCGCATATAAAAATAGCGATACTTCCAAAATTTCACGTTCCTACCTATATAATTACAGGAGTTATCTACCAAAATCCGTTTATCGGAACAATCGATTGTATGGGGGCTATGTGAAATATTTATCCAATCTCGATGATTTTCAACATCGATATTCCACATATAAAAAAAGCAATACTTCCAAAATTTCACGTTCCTACGTGTTTAATTACAGGAGTTATAGCCCAAAATCCGTTTATCGGAATAATCGATTGTATGGGAGCTATGTGAAATATTTATCCCATCTCTATGAGTTTCAATATCGATATTTCACATACAAAAATAGCTATACTTATAAAATTTCACGTTCCTACGTGTTTAATTACAGGAGTTATAGCCCAAAATCCGTTTATCGGAATAATCGATTGTATGGGAGCTATGTGAAATATTTATCCCATCTCTATGATTTTCAGCATCGATATTTCACATATAAAAATAGCAACACTTATAAAATTTCACGTTCCTTCGTGTTTAATTACAGGAGTTATAGCCCAAAATCCGTTTATCGGAATAATCGGTTGTATGGGAGCTATATGTTATATCTTGCTGGTTCCGACAAATGATTCCTATATTGGAAAATGGTGGCCGCATACCAAATTTCAGCCAAATATCTCAAAAACTGAGGATCTAGTTTGCGTTCAAACAGACAGACAGACAGACAGACAGACGGACAGACGGACATGGCCTAGGCAATGATGGCCATCTCGCTTGTACTTATTGGCTTTTACCGGGCTTTCAAAAACAGTACGAATCTGCGTGCTGAAGCAATTGTTTTTTTTTTTTTTATTTGGAAGTAATTTTATATGAAACTTTGAATCCGGCTTTTGTCTGGTGTTACCATACGCAATAAATGCCAAACTCGATAAAACGAAAATGAAATTTGTTTATGTATATATTTACAATTTTTACGTGCAAAGCGCTCTACTCAAAAACTATTGGCCCATATTTTAAAGTAGAAAAAAAGAATTCAATAGTGGTAGGTGCTGTAATTTTTTTTATTTGCTAGGCACTATAAAATTTAAAAAAGATATTTAAGGTTTCTTAGCTTCTGCAATGTACGAATAAAACGTTTCCCTTGGATTGGAAAAGCTTAAAAAATCTGCAAACAACAACGTGCTTATTAGCGGAATAAAGAGTACAAATAATTTAGTTTGGTTGGCTTTCGCGAGGCAGAGCAGCAATTGGTTTATTTAGTATTATTTCAGCTTATTTATAATAATTCTTAACTCTAAAACTCTTATTTACTAGAATACATATTTACTCTAATTCTATGTACTGTATGAGCTACAACTCAAGCTTTCGGCAGAATCAGTCCGTCACGTACGTGCCGGAAAAGGAAGAAACTGACAGCCGATTAGGATGTGTGTATTTTGCATGTAAAACGCTACATTGACAAAGTATCAGTCAACGGATCCGGTATCCTTCGCCAATTTTCTACTTTGACGGAACGTCAGCTGCGTGACATATGTCAAAATCAATTTTACCGCCAATTTGACAACGGGATTGTGAAAATTGTGACTATAACAAGTATTACTTGAATATTTTCCATGTTTTTAACCGAAATTTTGCTTTTGTTATGTTTTTTTTAATAATTTTCGTTTTGCGCCAATTACTTTGTTGACATATCTGTGTACTTCAACATGACGTACGTCAATCGCTATGTGCCATCCCTGTACGGCACGTACGTTTTGTCACGACGTACGTCACGTACGTGACGTATTGACGGACTGATTCTGCCGAAAGCTTCAGTGCAGTCAGTAACATACATACAAACATATACAGCTCGCCGCTACATACGTACGCACACATGTACTAAGCGTGGAGCTGCTAGCAATGCAGTCGCGCACATTCACACATATGCGGCTAGCGTATGTAAGGCGATATGAAACTCTATAGTTAGTGCCGCTTATATATTTGGGGCGCGTGAGAAAGTGAACGTAATTATGAATACGTTGACTCTGCAAAATGTTTACATTCCACAGCCAACATTTAGAAGTGGGCGTGTGGCTTTGCTGTTGTTAGTGACATGCTCTGATATACTACACCTCCTTTCCAAAAAAAAATCGTGAATACATATGAACGATTTTATAGCTGTGATATATTTAAGTGGTTTTTTTTTTCATTTCTACAATTACATGATTTATGAGTGTTTGGGTTGATACTTTTCAGATTTGCTTATCTTTTTTTTTTTTTATACAAAATTTTTCTGTTATGCCTGCTAATTACTTATGTATGTTACAATGTTTTTCAGTTTTGTTTATTTTATTTTCAAGTGTTGTCCACTTGAATAAATCATGTTTTTAGATGTTTGTTTACTTATTCATCTGATACATTTTCTTTATTTGTAATTTGTTTTCTTTTGTACAATTTGTATAAGTGTCGGTTTTTGTTTATGATGCTAATTACTTAAAACGTAAACAAAGATTTATAGGTCGTAAAAAAATTTATATTTGTAGATTTATGAGTTAAAATTTTAGGCAAAATGAAATTAATTTATTCAAATAGCTAAAGTCTATTCTTATGTATTATGATTTTCTTATTTTCTTTGCTTAAGGTGTTACTATTATTTAAATCTATGTTTTCTATATTGTATGGAATTAAACTATAATTATTTTTATTATCGATATTTACTACTCTATAGGGGGTTAAAGTATAATTATTTTTACTATCAATATTTACTACTACTGATTCCAGGGCTGGATACTTCCAATGTTATACAAGTAGCCTGTGGTCGGCCGCCGTGGTGTAGCGGTTAAGTGTTCGGCCTTCTACACCAAGTCTTGGCGGTTCGATGCCCGGCAAAAGTAACATCAAAAATTATTTAGAAAAAGAATTTTTCTAAACGGGGTCGCCCCTCGGCAGTAGTTTGGCGAACTATCCGGGTGTATTTCTGCCATGAAAAGCTTCTCAGCAAAAAATTCATTTGCTTTGCAAGTGCCGTTCGGAGTCGGCAAAAAACTGTAGGTCCCGCCAACTTGTAGGAAAAACTCAAAAAAGCAACACACCACAAGTTGGAAAGAGAAGCTCGGCTAAAAATCTCGTTAGAGGTTATGATAACCTGTTGGTATATCGCCGCCATTAGTTTTTTTTTTTTTTTTTTTTGTGGTCGGCACCATTCCTTATTTTTGACTGTCACGGGAACAGTTTATGCTTGTGGTGAGAATAAATCTGGTCAATTTGGTATTGGCAATACACAGCCAGTGGTAAATATTCCCACGCCTATAATCTACCGTGGTCCGCCAATTGTTCGCATCGGTTGTGGAGCTGAATTTTCAGTGATTCTTGACATTAAAGGCAATTTGCATACATTTGGATTGCCTGAGTACGGCCAATTGGGACATAATACAGATGCAAAATATTTCGTCAATGCCAACATGTACTGACGTACCTGCAAAAACGTCAACACAAATAGTTTGTTAAAAATCCACCAGTTTCACTTGCGTATATTCCTTGTATTTGTGAATACCCCTGATTGTTGAAACTAACTCTCTGTACACCCGTTTCAGAACACTTCCCTTAAAACGTATAAGAGTAAGATATCAGCGGGCAGAGAAGCTGTCATATAGATACTAACTTACCACGATGACCGGAAAGACTTTTTCTTTCTTTTCTGGACGAGCGATGGAATAGGCAAGGTCAGCAGAGATTGTGAGTTACTCGAAAGTGAGATTAGCAAGTTACCCACGCTAGTAAAGTTTAAAGTAATTAATTAAATAAAGGAAATAAAAAGTTTTAAAAAGTCAAAAGTGCAAATTATTTAGTATAATTGCAAATATTGCGCGGAAACTCTCTGCTGACCAAAGACGTCAAGACCCAGCTTAATCGATCCACGTGCACCTCATCCCACGCAGAAGACAGGATTCTTTATCAGCCAGGAACGAGAAATCCACGGCCTCTTTCTATCGGCGAACCCGTGATATTATTTTTTTATATTATTGTTAAAGTCAATTTATATTTTTTTTCTGAACAATTTAAAATAATGGTTTTTCTGTACCGGTATTGAAACCGAAGTTCGGATCAAGAAATTGCATATCGATTAAGTCGAAACATTAATTAATAAAAGCGATTAAAGTTGATAAGAATAGAAATTAGGAAATATACCTATGTGGAATTTAAATATCGATCTATAGCTACTGCCAATTCGTACATAGGCCAATCTACGTACACAACCAAAATTTTCTTATTTTCATAAAAATAATTGAATATGAAATTTAACGAAGCACCCTTCTAGGTTGACAGAAGTTTTACTAAATTACATATCCATATACATACATACGGTATTTTTTTTTATTTTCTCGGAGAAATCGAAGTTTTTTTTCTATTCCATTCTCACTTAAATATTTAATTTTTATTCAAACCTAGCTCGCCTCTCGCTCAAAGTATTTTCACTCGCCTGGTGCTCACCCCAAGCAAGCGGCTACAGTGAGTGGAACAAAAATAGCCCAGAAACGAGCTGAAGTCATTAGGATAAATGTGTATTTTTTTTTGTTTAGTATATTGCGGGTAAGAGATGTAGGTAAATGATGATTCGTATTGTAAGACTGTCATAACTAGTTGCTCGAACCCGGTAGCTTTCGAGAATAGTCAAAATAACATATTAACTTTCAGCACTACGCCACAGCGAGGAGGCCTCAACGCTACGCCGAAATGCTTTTGCATGTAAGTACATTATATGTTTAATATGTTATTTGAATGAATTATAATTAAATTTTTTTTTTCCACGTTCACCCTTATGTACATATTTATTTACCTATGCTCGAGCGGGTGTACACCTGAAGCCAGTGTGCCAACTTTTGGTTACGTTATCTAAGCCTCTCAGATGAGAAAGAGGATTTGAGCATGCCTACATACATATGTACATATGGTTGAGTCTTTTTTTTTGTTTGAGCTGCAATTGTTTTTTTTTTTGCTCTCTCATTCAATTGCATTATGACGACAAAATCACAACTATAATTATTTTCAGTTTTATTTTCTTTTTGTTTCGCTCTCCTTTTGCGGGCAAATATACATACATATGTATGTATGTGAATATGTAGCTTCCCACCTAAAAGTTCCATATCGTTTTACAAAGATGGTTCAATGACCATATAAAGATAGAAATCAGCTGTTGAGGAAGGTTAGTCATCTACATTTTATTATACCCTCTACGAAACTTTGTAAAGCTCAAGTAAAAAAAAAAGAGGGGGATATATGAATCCCTATATACTAGAATCTTAAGAGTTATCTTGTTAAACCGAAGATATTTGCTTGTCTTATTTTTAATTCTCCATCAAAATATTATTATGTCATGAATTGTAGTAATAAAGTATTGTTAACATGAGTACTTGAATCTATTAGTTTGGTCTGATCAAAGGAAGCGGGGGTAGTCTTTTGGGGCCTTTTTCTATCACCTTAGAGGCCATGGTTGGGTGGGTGCAGAGCAGCCAAAATATGTACATACCTGTGCTGCAATGTTATGGGTGTTAAAGTTCTGGAGGAGTAAGTATGGACGTCAATGGGTAAGTCGGTGGGTGTTTTTGAGTCGTGTGCAAAAATATATTTATGTCTTGTTAGAGCTAGGGATTAGGAAGAAGGTGACTGGGTCCTGCAGCTGTTCCAATACCCTGCCCTAGGCTGAAGCTCCGGGAACGAGCCAGTGCACACGCGGCAGTTGTAGGACAATTCTCAACCAGCCCTTCGAGACGACCCTCAATCGTTTCTTTTTCATGACCTGTCTACTAGTCTCATAACAGAAATGGCGCCCGAGCAGGGACCTGAGGAGACGATGAATAACAACCTCTTGTCCCCATAGTTTTATTCCTTTATTGGAATACGTTTTGTTTGTCCGAATTTAAAATATTTTTATTATTGTATAAAGTTTTTCTTAGAACTTCCAAAAAGTTTCGGAGCTCAAACTGATAGCTATATGCATTCATTTTGACCAGCTTTTGTCAAGTTGTTCTAGCTTTTTGGTACACTTTCAAAAGAGTAATTCATACACAAACGTTCATCAACTGGAAATTAACTCTGACAAGGTTGAATATCTCGGGAGTTTACCGCTTTTGGATGTTGTGTATTTAGCTTAAATGAATTTTTTTTAGTCAATGATTTTGTTTTGCTTTTATGATTGTCCCTTTTGCTGATATTCGGAATTTAGCGCAGTATGGCTAAATGGCCGCTGGCTTACCAATAAACGTACGATTGACATATCCTAAAAGTTTAGTTGTTTTTTTTTCTTCAATTTACCTTAACACCCGTTTTGATAGATAGAAGTATTTTTTTTAAAGATTTTCGATTTAAGACTAAAGCCCATTGGCGGTAAAACCATACACTCTCCAGTTCTCAGACTACCCATCAACAGTTCTACCACTCTCACTTCCGGAGTATCAGACCATAGTAAAGTTTTGCTGATTTTTTTTGTATACCCTTTTGCGATTAATTTAATTTAAAAGAAAAAAAAAGAGAGAAAAATAAGTTTAGTTTTTTTTTTTTCTTCAAAATAAGGCCAAAAGTACATAGACCTTAACTACAAAGATTGCCGAATTCGCCACTAGGAAGTTAGGAGGTTTCATACTGGTTGGAAACTTTTCTTTCGCGCTAGTGAATATTTTTTTTATAATATATAAATCTTAGACTAGTTACGCCATTATCAGCATTTAAAAACAATCGCATATCGGAGGCTACAAGTCAGTTTTTTTAGTAAACTTTTGTTTTGAACCTTTTATTATAATTTTATTTTGGAATTTTGGTTGCGTTTGAGCTAAACTGCAAAAATGCCCCAACGCAACAGTAATGGGCATGTCCAACAGAAGGGCGATATATGTACCATATGCCGCGACGCCTTCACTGAGGCAGACGAGGTACTAATAACCGCGTGCTCACATCGGTTCCATCGAGCTTGCCTTTTGGATTGGCTAAAACGAAACTCGACCTGCCCACAATGCCGCAGCAAATGTAGCAGTCGAGAGTTTAGTCAAACCCACGTTACACGTATGCAGACGCGCTCATACCAACCTCCCCCGCTGGTTCCTCCCCAGCATAATAGAAGTACAAATATGGGTCTCACAATGGGACCCGAAAGTGAGCAACAGCAGTCCGAAGGCGCTGCCAGCTTGCCCGTTTTGAATGCCCCAGTTGGAAATAATGAGGGAAATGATGACGACAATCGTATCCGCAACATCGTATCTGCGGTGGTATCGGCAAGGCAAGCGTCCATTTTTAATAATCTTGAAGATCGCGTATCACATTTAATTGAACAAAAACTTGAGGGTGTAGTGTCTCAACTTATGAATAGGCTGAACCTCAATGCTCCACCTGCTCAACAACCAAATGTCCCTAGTCCCGAAAGAGTTGCTCCGCAACCTAGTATGCCCCGGAACCATTCAACTCCACATTGGCCTAGAGATATACCGAACTTGCCATACCATTCGAATCCCAACTTTCACCAGCAACTTGACCAGCTTCGCTTTAGTGATATTTCAAGTGTTCCAAATGCAGGTAGGGTTGCCCAGCTGATATCCAACTGGGATATAAAATTCGATGGTTCATCGAAATTGTCTGTAGATAGTTTCCTTTACAGGCTCGAATGTCAGGTTTCGGATACTTTAGGGGGTAATTTTAATCTACTCTGCGAGCACATCCAATGCTTGTTTCTTAATGAAGCCAAGGATTGGTATTGGCGATACCGTCGTACTGTGGAACGGGTCACGTGGCCATCCCTTTGTGAAGCCTTACGTACTAATTTCCAGCAGCATCGTACGGATTTTGAAATTAAAGAGATGCTACGCAGCAGAAAACAAGGACCGACCGAAACTTTCGACGAATTCCGTAATGCCGTTCTGAAGATAGCTGAACCCTTGCAGTCTCCACTACCTGAAGCTGAACTGGTGGAAATCCTCCAACACAACTTGCGACCGCGGATTAGACAGCAGCTTCTATATGTTCAGATAAGCTCGCTAGCGGATCTGCGTAGACTCTGTCTCAAGGGAGAAAGTCTTGCTGGCGAAATCAGTAGGGTTGCTAATCCGATGCCAGTAGGGAATCCCCGACAACCGACTCGCCGTTATGTGAATGAATTACCCTGTGAGGACGACGACATTGAAGCTGACCCGGAAATCGACGAAATCTCGAAGCAGGCATCGAAGACGAAACAAATTTGCTGGAATTGCCAAGCCGAAGGCCATCGGTACTTCGACTGCCTCGAACATCGGGCAGTGTTTTGCTACGGATGTGGAACACCCAACGTTTACCGGCCAAAATGTAGCAAGTGCAATCCGGAAAACCCGAAAGCGAGCGAGGGTCCCAGGAAGATTCCTCGCGACGACCGGAAGTAGCCCCAAATAGGATAGCCGTCCGTCCCAATAAATGCTCCGAGAGCGACTTTAGTGAACCCAAGTTACCCATTCGCGAAATTATCCCATACGAAGAGCGTTTCAAAAATTATAATAAAGCTAGGAATAGAATATTTTCAGAGGATATTAAACCAACCCACTCCAAGCGATCGTCCGTACGTTGCAAGAATTTTTGGGAAAAAGTCAAACGTGATCACAAACTTTTGAATAGCGTCGTTAGCTCCATCTACCAAAAGTCTTCCGACTTAAGGCCATACGCTAAAATAGAAGTTCTAGGATGTGAGTATTTGGGTCTGCTAGACAGCGGAGCCCAGGTATCTTGTTTGGGTTCTTCGTTAGCCAATACTGTGAAGGCCCAAAAACAACTACGCGAACATGTTACTTCAGTCTGCACCGCAGATGGAAAGAGGCAAGTCGTTTTTGGTTGTATCGACCTAGACGTTCAGTTTCAAGGAAAACGAGAGACTATTAGCTTTTTTATTATCCCATCTATGTCCCAACAAGTCATCCTAGGCGTCGACTTTTGGGTAAAATTCCAAATTGCTCCAAATATTATTTCAGAAATTTCGACTTGCAAACCTCCAGATGTAAATGATGCAAACCGTATTTCCCTAAGTGTGGACCAACAGCGCCAGTTAGACCAAATTACGAATAGGTTTCCCAGTTTCGAAAAAGAAGGTCTGGGAAAAACTTCTTTAATGGAATATGTTATCGAACTTGAACCCAACGTCCGTCCGATAAAACAGCGATATTTTCCGATATCTCCTGCAGTGGAAAAGTTAGTACACGAAGAGATCGATGAAATGATTAAATTAGGTGTAATCGAGGAAGCCCCAAATAGTCCATGGTCCAGTCCGGTTGTTCTAGTTAAAAAGCCTAATAAAGTCCGTCTGTGTCTCGATTCGCGTAAAGTTAACAGTGTCACCATAAAAGACGCTTATCCCCTCCCACATATTGATGGTATATTAAGCAGATTACCAAAGGCTGAATTTATTAGTTCCCTAGACTTACGTCGTGCCTTTTGGCAAATTCCCTTGGAGGAAAGCTCCCGAGATTACACCTGTTTTACTGTCCCTAATCGTCCGCTTTACCGATACCGCGTCATGCCTTTCGGTCTATGTAATGCTCCACAGGCGCTTTGTCGACTTATGGATCGAGTAATCCCACCTCAATTGAAAAATCAAGTTTTTGTTTATTTGGATGATCTCTTGATTCTATCAGAGACTTTCGAAAACCACATGTCCGTTCTCGCCGAAGTTGCTCAACACTTGAGGAAAGCGGGCCTAACTATAAATGTAGGAAAAAGCTCATTTTGCATCCGCGAAGTTAAATACCTGGGCTACATAGTAGGGAATGGTACGCTTCGCACTGACCCCGACAAAATCTCTGCGGTAACGAACTATCCCGTTCCAACCACAGTAAAACAACTGCGAAGGTTCCTCGGAATGGCTGGCTGGTACCGGCGCTTTGTGGATAACTTCGCAGCCATTACCACTCCCTTAACAAATTTACTAAAGAAGAGCAAAACTTTTACATGGAACGAAGAGGCACAGAAATCGTTCGACACACTCAAAAATATGTTGTGTACCGCGCCTGTTTTAGCAAGCCCGGACTATGAAAAGCCGTTTATCATCCAGTGTGATGCTAGTAAGCTTGGTGTTGGTGCTGTGTTGACACAAAGAAATGATGAAGGAACCGAAGTCCCTATCGCCTATTTTTCTCAGAAGCTGAACCAGGCTCAGACGAATTATAGTGTGACTGAATTGGAGTGCCTCGCTGCAATTCTCAGTCTCAAGAAGTTTAGAGCTTATGTTGAGGGTCAGGACTTCACTATCATAACAGACCACGCCAGCTTACAATGGCTCATGCGGCAGACGGATTTGTCATCTAGACTAGCTCGATGGGCATTAAAGTTACAAGGCTTTAGGTTTAAAATAGAACATCGCAAAGGTTCGCTTAATGTTGTCCCGGATAGTTTGTCGCGGCAGAACTTCGACGAAATCACTGAATTAGAAGTCTATTCACTCGTGGATCTAAGCTCACCCGAGTTCCTGTCCGATGAGTACAAGAAGCTGGTACAACACGTTCAAACAAACGAAAGTCGGCTTCCGGACTTACAGGTCTTGGACAACAAGGTTTATAAACGCACGGAGCATCCTAACGGTGACGCCGATCGAGAAGCTTTCAACTGGAAGCTATGGATTCCAAAAACGCTAATTGACAGAGTTATTCAAGATGCCCATTCCCCACCCAACAAATGTCACGGAGGTATAGCAAAGACATTAGAGCGCCTTCGGTTGAATTTTTACTGGCCGAACATGGTCGCTAGCGTTAAGGATTACATAAACAGCTGCGATGTTTGTCGCCAGAGCAAAGCGCCTAATGTTACGCTACGACCTCCAATGTCCACGCAATACACTGTCCAACGTCCATTTCAAAAATTGTATATAGATTTACTTGGCCCGTATCCCCGGTCCCGGCAAGGCAATATAGGCATCTTAATTGTCCTTGACCATCTCACGAAATTCCCTTTATTGAAAACTATAAGAAATTTTAATACATCACCTATTTGTACTTTTATGAAAGAACAGGTCTTCAGTATTTTCGGAACTCCTGAAATAATTCTTAGTGATAATGGAAGACAGTTTAAATCTTCTCAATTTAATAGTCTGCTAGAAGAGCGGGGAATAAAACATATTTATACGGCTTTGTACAGCCCTCAAGCTAACGCTAGCGAGCGGGTGAATCGCTCGATAGTACAAGGTATCCGAGCTTATCTGAAAAATGATCATACACATTGGGATAAGCATCTGTCCCACATAGGAGAAGCCTTAAGAAGTGCATACCACCAATCAACTAGATGTTCTCCTTATTATGCCCTGTTTGGCCAGCAAATGATATCCCACGGTGAAGAATACCCTCTGTTGAGAACACTGGAAGCGCTAGACGAAAATTGTATGGACAGAAAAGACAAGCTAAAACTTATACGATCATCAGTAATGGAAAGTATTAGACAAGCTTTCGAAAGCTCGGCTAACCGTTACAACCTGCGTAGCTCTGCAAAAAGCTTTCATGTTGGTGATGTTGTATATAGGAGGAACTTTGTACAAAGCGATGCAACAAAAAAATTTTGTGCAAAATTTGCACCAAAGTTTGTCAAGGCAAAGGTGGTGGCACTGAAAGGAAACTGCATGTATGAGCTCGAAGATGTTTCGAGTTGTAAAAGAGGAACGTACCATCGCAAAGACATCCAAGAAGACAAAACGAAGGTACCAACACTTTAGGTGGGGGGGTGTGTACTGACGTACCTGCAAAAACGTCAACACAAATAGTTTGTTAAAAATCCACCAGTTTCACTTGCGTATATTCCTTGTATTTGTGAATACCCCTGATTGTTGAAACTAACTCTCTGTACACCCGTTTCAGAACACTTCCCTTAAAACGTATAAGAGTAAGATATCAGCGGGCAGAGAAGCTGTCATATAGATACTAACTTACCACGATGACCGGAAAGACTTTTTCTTTCTTTTCTGGACGAGCGATGGAATAGGCAAGGTCAGCAGAGATTGTGAGTTACTCGAAAGTGAGATTAGCAAGTTACCCACGCTAGTAAAGTTTAAAGTAATTAATTAAATAAAGGAAATAAAAAGTTTTAAAAAGTCAAAAGTGCAAATTATTTAGTATAATTGCAAATATTGCGCGGAAACTCTCTGCTGACCAAAGACGTCAAGACCCAGCTTAATCGATCCACGTGCACCTCATCCCACGCAGAAGACAGGATTCTTTATCAGCCAGGAACGAGAAATCCACGGCCTCTTTCTATCGGCGAACCCGTGATATTATTTTTTTATATTATTGTTAAAGTCAATTTATATTTTTTTTCTGAACAATTTAAAATAATGGTTTTTCTGTACCGGTATTGAAACCGAAGTTCGGATCAAGAAATTGCATATCGATTAAGTCGAAACATTAATTAATAAAAGCGATTAAAGTTGATAAGAATAGAAATTAGGAAATATACCTATGTGGAATTTAAATATCGATCTATAGCTACTGCCAATTCGTACATAGGCCAATCTACGTACACAACCAAAATTTTCTTATTTTCATAAAAATAATTGAATATGAAATTTAACGAAGCACCCTTTGTGCAACATAGTTAATGAAATATAAATATTGAATTTAACCTAATTATTAAGTTAAGAAGAATTTTCTTTCAAGCAAATTTCAATCTGATGTACATCTGTTGGTACAAAAGTACTTGTTAGCCTCCCTCAAACCAGCTATTGTTGTTTTTGTTATTTCTCCCATCTAGGTTGACAGAAGTTTTACTAAATTACATATCCATATACATACATACGGTATTTTTTTTTATTTTCTCGGAGAAATCGAAGTTTTTTTTCTATTCCATTCTCACTTAAATATTTAATTTTTATTCAAACCTAGCTCGCCTCTCGCTCAAAGTATTTTCACTCGCCTGGTGCTCACCCCAAGCAAGCGGCTACAGTGAGTGGAACAAAAATAGCCCAGAAACGAGCTGAAGTCATTAGGATAAATGTGTATTTTTTTTTGTTTAGTATATTGCGGGTAAGAGATGTAGGTAAATGATGATTCGTATTGTAAGACTGTCATAACTAGTTGCTCGAACCCGGTAGCTTTCGAGAATAGTTAAAATAACATATTAACTTTCAGCACTACGCCACAGCGAGGAGGCCTCAACGCTACGCCGAAATGCTTTTGCATGTAAGTACATTATATGTTTAATATGTTATTTGAATGAATTATAATTAAATTTTTTTTTTCCACGTTCACCCTTATGTACATATTTATTTACCTATGCTCGAGCGGGTGTACACCTGAAGCCAGTGTGCCAACTTTTGGTTACGTTATCTAAGCCTCTCAGATGAGAAAGAGGATTTGAGCATGCCTACATACATATGTACATATGGTTGAGTCTTTTTTTTTGTTTGAGCTGCAATTGTTTTTTTTTTGCTCTCTCATTCAATTGCATTATGACGACAAAATCACAACTATAATTATTTTCAGTTTTATTTTCTTTTTGTTTCGCTCTCCTTTTGCGGGCAAATATACATACATATGTATGTATGTGAATATGTAGCTTCCCACCTAAAAGTTCCATATCGTTTTACAAAGATGGTTCAATGACCATATAAAGATAGAAATCAGCTGTTGAGGAAGGTTAGTCATCTACATTTTATTATACCCTCTACGAAACTTTGTAAAGCTCAAGTAAAAAAAAAAGAGGGGGATATATGAATCCCTATATACTAGAATCTTAAGAGTTATCTTGTTAAACCGAAGATATTTGCTTGTCTTATTTTTAATTCTCCATCAAAATATTATTATGTCATGAATTGTAGTAATAAAGTATTGTTAACATGAGTACTTGAATCTATTAGTTTGGTCTGATCAAAGGAAGCGGGGGTAGTCTTTTGGGGCCTTTTTCTATCACCTTAGAGGCCATGGTTGGGTGGGTGCAGAGCAGCCAAAATATGTACATACCTGTGCTGCAATGTTATGGGTGTTAAAGTTCTGGAGGAGTAAGTATGGACGTCAATGGGTAAGTCGGTGGGTGTTTTTGAGTCGTGTGCAAAAATATATTTATGTCTTGTTAGAGCTAGGGATTAGGAAGAAGGTGACTGGGTCCTGCAGCTGTTCCAATACCCTGCCCTAGGCTGAAGCTCCGGGAACGAGCCAGTGCACACGCGGCAGTTGTAGGACAATTCTCAACCAGCCCTTCGAGACGACCCTCAATCGTTTCTTTTTCATGACCTGTCCACTAGTCTCATAACAAACAAATTATCATTTTACTTTGAAACATCCCAAAAAAATTGTACTTTTCATCGAAAAAAGCAAGGAAGGACATGTAACACCTGTAGATAACGTTCAAATTGTGGACTTCGCCTGCGGAAACAATCATACGGTCGCCATCGATTCCAAGAAGCGCGTGTATAGCTGGGGCTTTGGTGGCTTTGGGCGACTAGGTCACGCCGAACCGAAAGATGCGTCGGTACCCCGCCTAATAAAATTTTTTGACACTCAAGGACGTGGTGGACGTAACGTATATTGTGGAGCTACTTTCAGTCTTATCATCAATGAACTTGGCGTACTGTTTCTGTTTGGGCAAAATAAAAAGACTGGAGAGGCAAATATGTACCCAAACCTGTTAAGGACTTATCGGGCTGAAACATTACTGATATCGGATGCGGAAACACTTCTATAATTGAATATGAATATACCATCGACGATTGAGAAATACATAGATGTACGTATTTCTTATTAAAAATGAATTCGGTGGTTAGCTGTTTGATCGAGTATACAATTTTAAGATATACATATCGCACCCTAAATCAAAAAACGGCACAAATCAAAAATTTTTTAGGTCACTTGTTTGGCATAGGTCGCATAATAAAAATAAATACAGCCATACAATTTTTTTTCTTTTTGACTATTATCGTTACTCTTTAAAGAGCACCGTGATGCCAAATTTCAAAAATCAAATTACTTTTATGTGATCCAGAAGCGTTTAACTGAAAGTTACTCCGATTTTGAGTTGTGACAATTTTTGATTTAGTGTGCGATATGTACAATCAGCTTTTAAAAACAAGTGTACACCATAAAATTACATCTTTCACCAATCATTGCTTCTTTTTGAATAATTTTGCAAAAGTTTTCATGAAAGTATTCGTAAAAATAAAATTAAAGCTAAAAAGTTTGTGTAAAATTCAGGAAAATTTGACAAATTTTGACCCAAATTTCAAACTTTTTGTACCGAATTTTTATATTTTTTTCCAAATACGTAGTTTTGTAGCTCGTTAAATTTTACTATAAAAAGATACTGATCTTAAGCCGCTAACAAAATCACCTGGGTTTAGGCAATTTTTTTAGCTGTCCTCTGTACTTTTTCCATACGAAAAACATAAAATTAATTTATATGCAAAAAATGCAGGGGACAGCTATATTTTTACGAATACTTTCATGAAAAATGACCGAAATTATTCAAAAAGAAGAAATGATTGGTGAAGGATGCCATTTTATGGTTCACATTTTCTTTTGACACTGACTGAATGTACATAATGGTAAACGCACGTATGTGTCCGTTCAGATTAATTGTTTGGTTACATTAGCCAAACTTTTTATTTTACTTTCGTATATAAATAATTTGCTGGCGTATGCCGATGATATTGCTATCATTGGCCTTAACAACCGCGCCGTAAGCGCTGCCTTCTCTGGACTGGATAAGGAAGCGAAAAAAGTGGGTCTTGCCGTGAACGAGGACAAGACGAAGTATTTGCTGTCATCAAAGAAAGAATCGGCGCACCTGCGCCTTGGCAGCCATGTCACTGTTGATAGTTACAAATTTGAAACTGTGAGGGACTTCGTCTATTTGGGAACCAGTATCAATACCGAAAATAATATCAGTCTAGAAATCCAGCGGAGAATCACTCTTGCCAACAAGTGCTACTTTGGACTGAGTAGGCAATTGAGAAGTAAAGTCCTCTCTCGAAGAACAAAGATCACGCTCTATTAGTCTCTCATCATACCTGTCCTGATGTATGGCTCAGATTCATGGACAATGTCAAGAGAAGATGAGATGGCCCTTGGAGTATTTGAGAGAAAAGTTCTCCGGAAGATTTATGGTCCTTGCCGTGATGCCAACGGCGAGTATCGAAGGAAATTTAACGATGAGCTGTATGAGCTCTACGCAGATCTGACCATAGTCCAGCGAATTAAAGCCCAAAGACTCCGCTGGCTGGGCCATGTTATGCGAATGGACAAAGAAGCTCCAGCACAGAAGGTTTTCCTATCGTCGCCTGAATTCGGCAGCAGAGGAAGGGGGAGGCCTCGACTGAGATGGAAACAACAGGTGGAGGATGATTTGAACTCCCTTGGGGTTTCCAATTGGCGTCGGTTATCGCTAAAAAGGAATGACTGGCGTGCTTTGATACGAAACGGCCAAAATCGCTTAGGCGGTTAAGCGCCAATAAATGATGATGATGATATAAATAATTTTAATGAAGTTACAGTTTTTTTGTATTAATATTTTGCCGTATTGATAGAAACTCAGCAACTGCCGTTTCTGAACATTTCAGACCTCTTACAAAAATTTGAATGTCCTTATTGTTTTAGTATGTATCTAAAATCATAAGAAAAATTAATTGTTTATTTTCAACCTTCACTCTGATTACACTTCAAACTGAGTTACTATAAATGAACATGTGTTTATGATGTCAGCTAACGTCTACTAATCATCACTTGGCAATGTTCTTTTAGTCAATACTTACAACCATAGTAAAGGTGACATTATTTAACAATAACCTACAATTATTTACACTGATTTTGTATTTTTAATAATTATCATCTATAAAATAGTTTGGCTTATAAGGAAGCCCGCTAGTAGTAAGATCGGTAAAATAACTTAAGATTCAATGTTTTATAATTTTTTATCCCTCGTGAAGGGTTGACACCTTGCCGCGGTACGAGGGCTTAAGTCGATAGCCACAGGGCTGCGCTCCCCTTGTGATCAGTGCCGCCGGTACTACATCACGAGAGAAGCCAAGCCTCTCTGGCGCGACGACTAAGATCTTCCCCCTCCCAATCCAGGGTGTTATGCGACCACGTGCCCATTGGACGTTTGCAGCCGGGAGGCAAATCGTGGCTGTAATCGAACGGAGCCTCTCTGATACCGGGCCGCCTCGGAGAGTAACTATGGCCTTACCGCGGCATGGGGCTCTGCCGCGGCGGACGACACAGTCCCCATACTCTTCCTTTGACCCTAAACTGGCCTTTCCCGGCAAGGGGTCGTACGAACAAGATGAAAAAAAGTAATAAAAACCTTAAAAATAATGATACAACCATGTATACTGCCCAGCAGAGGAGGAAAATGCTGGAGCAAGCGAGAACGGAACGTCGGAGGACAAACTCCATTTCTTCATCAGCCGAGAGATCGACAGCGATGGCAACTACGAGTCGATCAGCTCTGGATAATAAGGGGGCAATCCCCAAAGTAAGTACCGGTACAAACACGGTGAAGCCAACAACGGCTGATGCTAGAGCCCTAGTAAGTGCCGGTACCGAAACCAAGTCTTTAACGTCTGTGGCAGTGGTCTCACGACCTGGCCCCAGAGATCCAAATAAGGGAACGACCGCGATGGCAACTACGGGTCGAAATTTACCCCAAAAGACATCTCCCAGTCGCTCTGAGTACTTGGACAAAAGAGCGGCCGCGAGGATACTGAAGAAATACGAGGGTATTTCACTAGAGACGCTATCGCCGAATGCTAGGAAGACGGTGGAGATGGCTAAAGCTATCTTACCGAACTTCCAAAGCGATTACGCGCCAAAGAAGGTTAATATAAATCCCTTCAAACGCCAGAGATCGGACGTGGATTTAAAACCTCACCGGAAGCGGCAGCAACACGCCCCCGTAATGGGTAAACTCAGCTTTGCTGAAGTGACTAAGGATAGGATCCTCATAGGCGCCATTGACCGAGGTAATGAAAATTGGGCCATCCCTAGGGACCAGTGGCGGTTCGTCCGGAACGCTATCGGTAATGCCCTTCTCGACATTATGGATGAGTCTCCGGGTGCCACTCCGATGGGTTCTGATGCGGGATGGCACCAGGGCCGAATCAAGGTATTCGCTTGCGAGGATGCAAAAACGGTTGCACTGTACAAGGCAGCAGCTGCAAGACTAGGTGAGATCTACCAAGGGGCAAGAATCGAGGTTGTCGACTGGAAGGACATCCCGGCTCGGCCAAGGGCAAGAGCGTGGATTCCTGCTATCCCTGCTGAACCTGAGAGAATTCTCAGGATGCTGAGGATCATGAACCCGTCTCTCCCGACGCAGGACTGGGGTGTAAATCTGGTCGAGGACGCGGTAGGGCCTGATAGGCAAGTGGTCTTCACCTTGAATAAGGAGGCACTCGAGCCGCTTAAACGGTGCAATGGACGAGTGCACTACGGCATGGGTCAGATCGTGATTCACGTATACCGCGGCGATGCACAGCGCGCTGCTATTTCGGCTGCACCGGAGGACTCGGACATCGCAGTGCCGGAAGGGGAGTCGGAGATGTCCGACTCGGAAAGTATGGTATCTGCCACGTCAAATGGCGAAGGAGCAGTGAACAGCTCGGAGATGGGAGACAGCCTGCTGGACGGGGAGGACCTCAACGTCACAGTGATAGCAGCTAGTCCTGAGCGCACCACAGTTGACACTGCCACAGTGAGTAGGATCTCTGCCACGCTAAACCGTGGTCTGAAGAAATCGTCGTTGAAAGATATGCCTCCAGACGAGGTGGAACTCGACGATACGGCGGTGGCAGGGAAGTCTGAGCACTCTCATGTTGGTGGTGATTCAGATAAACCTGCACAAATCTAAAGCAGCCTCGGCTGCTTTAATCAGTCGTCTCTCTAAAGGCGACGTTGATGTGGTCCTCATCCAAGAACCCTGGGTCAACAGCTCAAGGATTTGCGGTTTGGGGACTAAGGGTTATAAGCTTATTCGAGCCAGCGAGGGGGGCAGGGTTAGAGCCTGTATTTTAGTTAAGTCTGAGCTGAATGCATTTCTCTTGCCCAACTATACCAATGGTGACGTTACAGCTGCCAGTTTAACAGTCGACAGTACCAGTCTGACGATGGCGTCGGTCTATATGCCCTACGACGCCGAAGAACCTCCGCCACAGAGGGAGGTAAAAGACCTGGTGGCAAATTTTTCTATGGGTCATCTTATTATCGGAACTGACGCCAATGCTCATCACGTCCAGTGGGGAAGCTCCGATATCAATCTAGAGGAGAGTCGTTGTTTGACTATTTGTTAACAACTAACCTGGTAGTTTGCAACGTGGGTAACGAACCTACGTTTATTACTAAAACCCGTAGGGAGGTAATAGATCTCACTATTTGCAGCGAAGGCGCTTATGAGTGGGTCAGAAAATGGCGCGTTCTCGATGAGCACATTCTCCGACCACCGGTACGTAGAAATAGTTCTAGACTTTTCTGTTGAGCAGCCGGTTATGAAACGCAACCCACGTAACACTAACTGGCAGCTACACAATGAAATACTATCTAGGGACTTACCAGCACTGCCCCCACAAGTCCCCTCATCAGTAGGGGAGTTGGAGGATCTGGTAAAGACCTTTACAACGGCGCTCTCGAATGCCTTAGAGCAGGCTTGCCCAGTGCCAAAACCACGCGGTAAACATAGGCCGCATTGGTGGTCCTACGACCTGGACTCGCTCCGAAAATCATGTAGGACACAATTTAATAAGGCCAAGAGCCATGGCACGGAGACTCAATGGCTCGAATATAAAGTTAAACTCAGGGCCTACAAAAAAGCTCTGAGGCAGGCGAAGAGAGTATCGTGGAGAAATTTCTGCACTGGGGTCGAAAATGTCGACGATACAGCGAGACTTAGACGAGTGCTCTCAAAAACTCAAACAGCCACAAGCTATTTGCGCAAACCTGACGGATCCTGGACCAGCACGGAGAGGGAAACCCTAGAGCTGCTCTTGAATACGCACTTCCCAGGGAACTTGCATGAGGAACCCGTAGCACCTACAACAAACCTGGCTGTATACATACCCATCACGGAGGAAAAGGTTAGGTGGGCGGTTAAAAGCTTCGAACCGTTCAAGGCTGCCGGGCCAGACGGGATTATTCCCGCACAACTCATAAACACGCTGGAGACATCAGCCAAATGGCTGGTATTTCTCCATACAGCCTGCCTGGCTCTTAGCTACATTCCGTGCTCCTGGAGAAGTGCCACGGTAGTGTTTATTCCTAAGGCGGGGAAGGCGTCTCATTACGAGCCGAAGGACTACAGGCCGATCAGTCTCACATCCTTTGTGCTCAAAACCTTCGAGAGGATAATAAATGACTACCTCTCCTCTACTATTGATAGCAACCTGATCTGTAGCTATCAGCATGCATACACCAAAGGGAAATCTACAGAAACTGCGCTTCACAGCCTAGTTTCTGTTATTGAAAAATCGCTGTATGAGAAGGAGTACTGTCTTGCGGCCTTTTTAGATATTGAAGGAGCCTTCAACAACATAAGCCCTGATGCTATAAACACCGCTTTAACAAGTCTGGGCATAAGCAGGACTCTTATTGGACTTATTGATCAACTGCTAAGGGGTAGACGAATAGTTTCATCACTGGGCTCGGTTGACTTATCACGCTATGTCACAAGGGGAACGCCTCAGGGTGGTGTTCTCTCCCCGCTTCTATGGAACCTCACTGTCAACTCGATGCTGCGAGACACAAGCTGGGGGGGCGGGAAGGTAGTGGCATATGCAGACGACTTAGCTATAGTATATAGGGGCAAATTCCCACAAACCCTGTGCGACTTGATGCAAGTAGCACTGCGAGAGGTTTCCTCATGGTGCTCGCGATGCGGACTGAGCATCAACCCGGGAAAAGTAGAACTGGTTATTTTCACCAACCGCTATAAGATACCACCGCTAACACTACCAAAACTGAATGACGTGCACCTGAACCTGGCTGACAAAGCCAAGTTCTTAGGCACAGTTCTGGATAGGAAACTAACCTGGAAGGAGAATGTTCTTCAGCGCCAGAAGAAAGCGTGTATTGCACTCTACACATGCAAAAGAGCCATTGGAAAGAAATGGGGGCTCAGCCCCAAAATATGCAAATGGATCTACACCGCAATCATTCGACCAATCATGCTCTATGGAGTTGTGGTATGGTGGCCTGCGCTGAGCAAGGCAACAAACCTTAATCTGCTAGGTAAAGTATACAGATCTTGCATGATCTGTATAAGCGGTGCGTTAAGAACAACGCCCAATGAAGCACTCCAGGCCATTCTTGGCATTTTGCCACTCGATCTGGAAGGGCACCGGGTAGCAGCAGCATCGGCTCTGCGTCTAAGGGAAACGTCCGGCTGGGGCGCAAGCACTACTGGACACGCCTGTATTTTGGGATCCTATAGCTTTCTTCCGCTGAGCACGGATCGTTGTGCGACCACAATAGTCGGAGATAGCTGTTTTAAAATCAACATTCCCAGCAGGGAAGAATGGGAGAGCACGGATGGGAGTCCCGCCACTCATGGCGGCACTTCCATTTATACTGATGGCTCGAAGTTAGATGGCAGAGTTGGAGGAGGGGTTTATTCAAAGGATCTGAACCTTGAGCTCTCCTTCAGACTACCTGATCACTGCAGTGTCTTCCAGGCTGAAGTTTCAGCAATCATGGACGCCGCGGCTTGGATAGGCCAACACACTATCGGACACGACATTTTTTATTTCAGCGACAGCCAGGCGGCCATCAAATCCCTTGGCTCTTATTCGTTCAACTCTGAACTGACGCTCAGCTGTCGTTGATCTCTACAAGAGATGGCCTAACAGAATCGCGTGAACCTCACATGGGTCCCGGGGCATAGGGACATTGAGGGAAATTGTAGGGCAGACGAACTTGCGAGGCAGGGCACGACCAAGCAGGTTCTTCGGGATAAAGAGCGCTTAGGTATGCCGTTTGCCACATGCAAGCTTATGCTGAAGGAGTACACACTCCGCCAAGCCAACGAAAGATGGCTGCAATCTGCAGGATGCCGGATATCCAAAGAAACCTGGCCGAAATGGGATCATAAAAGATCAAGACAAATTTATGCCCTAAGGAGAAGAGAAATCTCCATATTAATAGGCGTATTGACTGGGCACTGCCTCATTGGTAGGCACGCAGAAAGACTTGGTGTGCCCTACCGACGATGCTGTAGGAGTTGTAAGGATGATGAGGAGGAGGAAACGGTGGAGCACCTCATCTGCAACTGCCCGGCTTTAAGTGGCGCGAGAATGCGCTTTTTGGGAGTTCCCTTCCTGGTTAGCCTACGCCAGGTCACGGAGCTGGACATAAAGGACCTGATGGCCTTCATCAAGTCATCTAAATGGTTCGAGGAGGAGTAACGGTGTCGGTATAGGAAAGTCAGTCCCGGGATTCTGCTATGTGGAGAATTCCGTTAATACCGGGATTTTCCATATGGCAGGGTCCCGGAACTGACTTTCCTAGTGTTGGTGGTATCACAACGGGCCTTTTAATACTGGCCTAGGTGTGCCTCTACGGTAGCCACTTGAACCTAACCTAACCTATAATTTTTTATTACTTCGCTAAAATACATATTAATGTTTTACCAGATTGATGCAGTATTGTAATCATACATCATAAAGAGTTAATTAATTAATAGGGCCCTTTGTATCTACTATCTAACTTATGACCTGATTCATTCTTAACTAAAACTAAATCTCCTAAATTTATTTCTTTATACTGAATATTTTTGTCATAATATATTTTTTGTTTTTCTTTGCTTCTTTTACCAATTTATACGCTCTTTGTTGAGCTACTTGCAATCTATATTTGATTTTTTTCTCATATGCCTCATAGTTATAAACTGGGCTAATTGTATTGTCTTTATTTGTATTGTCTTTAAAAAATTCGTACGTAAGGGGTATTTTTCCAAAAACCAACTCAAATGGACAATGACCATGAACCGTGGATGGTGTTGTATTGTAACAGTATGCAAAATATTTGATATACTCATCCCAATCATCTTTGTCAATGGATATATAAGAACGAATGTATTGGTTGAAAGTTCTGTGACTACGTTCAACAGTGCCCAAAGTTTGATGGTGATATGGGGTAGAAGTCTTGTGTTGAATCTTTAAAAGTTTACACAATTCTTCGAAGACGTTATTTTTGTATTCAGTCCCCATATCAGTTATGATTGTTTTCATACAACCATAAATTAAGATAAAGTTTTCAAAAATTGCTTTGGCCACTGCTATCGCGTGTTGCTCGCAATTGGAATTGCGATCAGATACTTTGTTAAATCACATACAATTGTGACTGCGTACTCATTTCCATTTATCGATCTTGGTAATGGACCGATTGTGTCAATCTATAGTACAGAAAGCTTTCGTTGGCGTTTCAGTGATAGTCATTGGTTCTTTTAAATTTGTATTTATTTTATTTTTACTGCATTTTATGCATTTTTTAATGTAATTTCTTATGTCATTTTTCATATTTTGCCAATAATACTTCTGTTTTATTTTGTTCGTTGTTCGATTGATTCCTGGGTGGCCACCATTAACAGGATCATCGTGATATTTTAGCAAGATATTTTTAATTATTTCTTTATTAGTCACATGCATAACCTCTGGAGTTAATGCAATTGTTAAGTTTTTGAGAACTTTGGTACCAATTTCTTTAAATGTGTTTACTCGAGTATATTTATCTTTAAACAATTTGTCTCCTAAAGACAACTGTATTTTATTTATTTTCAAATTGTCGGCTTCTTTCATTAACCTGGCAAAGAATTGACCTAAATCAATTTTCGCCTCAACAATTGAATTATCAATATTTGGATTGCCGGCTTCTGTTGGAAGCCTGGCAAAGGATTGACCTGAGTCAACTTTCGCCTCCCCAATCATATTTATTTCGCTACAAATTTTCTTTCCCTTCATGAAATATAATTTCGGAGGATCGAAAACGAGCTGGGCTAGCCTTTTAACTTCACATTTATTAAGCGCTTCATATATTTTTGGGTTCTCATAGTGACATTTTTCTTCATTATTTTTATACCCAGCTGTACTTGTACACAGGGTATTATAACTTTGTTAGGATAACGGTTGGTTGTACAGGTATAAAGGAATCGAGATAGATATAGACTTCCATATATCAATATGATCAGGATCGAAAAAAAATTTGATTGAGCCATGTCCGTCCGTCTGTCCGTCCGTCCGTCCGTCCGTCCGTCTGTCCGTTAACACGATAACTTGAGCAAATAATGAGATATCTTCACCAAATTTGGCATGCATACTTATTTGGGTTCAGAATAGATTGCTATTGAAAATGGGTAAAATCGGACCATAACCACGCCCCTTTTTCGATATCGAAAATTTCGAAAAACGTATAAAATGGGTTAATTCAATATTAGAAGCAGCTACAATGATAAAATTTGCAATATGTATTGATTTAGATGTTCTAAGGCCGATTTTATAAAAAATTTTGAAAAAGGGGGCGTGGTACCGCCCACGTATATTTGAAGAAATTTTAAAATGTTGACTCTTAATAACTTCAGAACAGTTTATGCTAGTATAACGAAATTTCGTAGAGGACATACTATTGTTGTGGTAAATTCAGCTATAGAAAATAAACGAAATCGCTTCGCGACCACGCCTACTTTTTCATAAAAGTTATATTGAAAGGAGGTGGAAATATTGAAAAGTCCATATCTAATTAACTGATTTCGCTATAATAATATAATTTGGTACATACATCAACTTTCATATTCTTTACATAATTTTTTCCAAATTTTGGAAAGTGGGCGTGGCACCGCCCATTTATGAGTCAAGCAATTTTTAAATTCGACTGCTAACAACTTCAGAACGGTGTGAGATAGATTTACGAAACTAGGTACCAGGCATGTTATGTTTATGTAGAGTACTACCACAGAAAATAAGAAAAATGGGTGAACGATCACGCCCACTTTATGTGCACAGCTGGGTATGTAATGTTCGGTTTCACCCGAACTTAGACTTCCTTACTTGTTATTATTGCAAATTGCAATTTTTATTGGCTTCCGATCGAGTCGTAACCTTCATTATCTGACATGCTTTTACTGACATGTCTTTCAAGTCATTTATATTTATGCGTGATAAAGCATCCGCAACGTAATTTTCTTTTCCAGCTATGTACTCCACCTCAAAGTCATATTCCTCCAACTCCAATCGAACTCTAGTTAATTTTGATGAAGGGTTTTTCATCGAGAATAAATATGTTAAGGGGCTATGGTCTGTTTTAATTAAAAATTTTCTGCCATAAACGTATGGTCTGAAATAAGTTATAGCCCAATGGATTGCTGCCAATTCTTTGGCAATTGGTAATTGTTTGCCTTCATATTCTTGACTAAGAACTGCTCCGCAGGCAAATCCACTGGCATCTGTTGGTATACAAAATTTTTTATTGAAATCTGGATATTGCAAAATATTTGGGTTTATTAATGCGTCCTTCAAATAGACAAAAGCTTTTTGGCATTCTTCTGTCCAATCGAAAAAAACATTCTTTTTACACAATCGCGTTTAAATTCTAGAGTGGGCTGCAAAATTTGGAACAAATCTTCGGTAATAGTTACAAAATGCTACAAATCGCTTAACTTCGTCTGCATTTTTTGGAATTGGATAATTTGGAACAATTTCAAATTTACTAGGATCAGGTAAAATTCCTTTATTTGTGCAATTGTGGCCAAGGTAAGTAACTTCTTGGTTAAAAAATAAACATTTATCCGGATGTAATTTTAAATTATATTTTCTACAAGTTGAAAATACATCTTTCAAATTCGTAATGATGTGTTTTTCGGAGCATCCTAATGCTACTAAATCATCCATATAGAGAAAAGCTTGGGATGGTTTAAGGCCTGCAAATGCCAAAGTCATCATTAATGAAATGAGTTAGGGGCTACTTTTAAACCATATGGCAATCTTTTGAAGCGATATGTGCCATTGTCTGCTGTAAATGATGTGATGTCCCTAGAGTCTTTGTGTAATTCGATTTGATGGAAGCCAGACATCAAGTCCAAGCATGAAAAATATTGAGCTCTGCCTAATTGATCTAGTATATCATCAATTCTTGGCAATGGGAATTTATCTGCGGTTAACTTTTTATTTATTTGTCTGTAATCGACTACTAATCTCCATCTTTTATCGTTTTTTCCCGGTAGAGGTTTTTTGGGTACCAGTAGAACGGGGCTATTGTATTCTGACATAGATGGCTCTATAATGTCATCTTCAATTAATTTATTTACGTGTTTACTAATTTCGCTTTTATGAGCTTGTGGGATTCTGTAATTTTTTACATAAACGGGATTATCATCTTTCATATGTAATTTTTGCTTGTAAAAATTACTAGTGGTAATGGGTTCTGATTCTAGTGAAAAAATGTCTATATATTCTGCATATAGTGCATTAAGCTGTTGATTAACAAATTTTGGAAAATTTTTATTTAACCTTTCCAACTTTTCTTTATTATTTTCTGCTGTTTTAGATTTATTATTAATTTTTTTGTAATCATCTAAATTTTCTGTAGTTATTTTGAAATTTTGAATGGTTGCATTTTTATCGGTTGTATTTATGATTCTAATGAAGGTGTTGTTTGAATTTACTAAGGTATTGGCTATAAAAATGCCTTCAGATAATTTTTGATGGGGGATTAATAATTCAGAACTGCGATTTTCAATATGGATTTGTCGGATTACTTCCGATCTTGCAGGAATTGTTATGCAATTAACTGTTGGTCTATTTGTCATTTCTATTATTATGTTTTCTGGGTAATCATATGGACGTAGTATTAGGCTGTCTCCGTTTTTATTGTAATCTAAAATGCAACTATATTTTTTAATGAAATCAAGTCCCAAAATTCCGTCACATGGGATTGTGAAATTATCTTCTACTATGTGAAATTTGTGTTTAATTAAATCTGCAGTTACCGTGCCAATAGTACTTGTTAAACCTTGACCAATGCCCTTTAAATCAGTTTTTTGAGAATAGTTAATTGTGGCATTACTGTCAATTTGACCCTTTTTTATAATTGATATATCCGCTCCTGTATCGATCAGGAGGGTTGAAACGGAATTATTCAGTGTTGTTTTGGAGGACATATAGCTTTTGAGGTGTAGATTGAAAACATATAATTTTTTATTTATTGAGGTGGTGTTTGCTGGTTTTCCATCTGGTTAACATTTCTCACATTTCTAGTGTTATTGCGATTAGAACCGCGTGTTTGACTTCCGAAATTTCTCCCGGATCTATTATTATTTCTATTATTATTATTATAATTATTAAACCGTGTTGGGAATGAACGCCGCTGGTTACCTCTATAAGATTTATTTTGGTAACCTCTGCGGAAATTACCGCGAAAGTAATTTTGTTGGCGTATGTGCAACAATGAATTAGGGTTACCCGTTATTTCTGTGCAGCTATTGGTGAATTTGGATACAGCTTCGTTCATCGAAGTGAACGTCCCAGCTTGCATAATTGTTTTCACCTTATCATTGGAGCAGTTTTTACACATAGCTTTTACAGCTGTTTGTGTAGCATATTTGGTTGCGAGGTCTGTTGTTAAACCAACGGATATATATGCTCCTTCCAATGATTTCGTTAGTTTTTCAATTTCTGAAGTGTACTGGTTAGCTGTTTTACTGCGCTGCTGGATGTTTAGGAGTTTCGCTGTTAAAACTTCTACTGACTCACCCTTTATCGCACTTTTTAGCTTTGCTTTTATTTCTGCTATTGTGCTTTCATTACTAATGAAGTTTCTTGCTGTGCCTTTCAGCTTAGTTTTATCATTGATACCGCGATAGCCTCATGTTCATCTTTGATTTGCTCGAGGATATCAAGAGCATCTAAAAAACTAGACAAGTTTTCAGGTTTGCCATCGAAATCTGGCAAAATTGATGACGCAGTTTTAATAAAAGATACTACAGGTTGCGTCATTTTGGGGTCTGTTTGAGAATTTTGTCCTGCTTGGGCGACAATATTTGTTTGAGAAAATGTTTCTTGTTTCTCAATAATCTCAGTCTGGACAGATTTATCAGAATCAGAATGAACTTTTTCTTCTTGTTCTAGTTCCTCTTCCGAAGTATCTTCCAGCAATTTGGCGTCAAAATCTATTTCAATGTCTTTTTCATAAGATTTTGGCACTATGAAGTCAATTTCATATCTTGATAATGAGTATACCAATTTGTCTCTGATAGACGAAAATATTTGGTATGCTTCTGTTTGGTGAGCTTTTGTTAAATAATGGTTAGTTCTTTTCAATATTTTGCCGCTATTATTTAATGACAATAAAATGATATTCAGATGTTTCTTTGTCGTTTCAATTTTAATTTTTGTATTTTTGCATATGCATTTATATGACTTTTCCGCGTTTATTTTTTCTTCAGAAAGCTCCCTCAAAATATCGTCCCACTTTTCCATTTGTATTAAAATGTAATTATTACTTATACTTTGTCCAGACCGTCTGCGCGGCTCTGGTATTTCTTTTTTAAAATTTTATTGTGGACTGAGTATATTTTGAGGAACAAACTGGTACAGGTGCAGATTGTCACAATCAGTAGCAAGATTTTTATGAATTCTAAAGCTTCAGTATGGTCAACAATTCTAATGCTATTGAATACATTCGCATTTGGGGTATCTACTTTAGAAGTTTTTCCTCCCATATTAAGAATCAGAATGGAAATGGTCTTTACTTACTCTTTTTCTTTAAAAAAAAAAATTTAATAGCAAATTTTCGAGTTTAAATTTTTATTTTTATTTATTCATAAGTTCTTTCTTAAGGGTTTACTTTTCTTATAAATCTAATTAATTCTTCTTCCAAAGTGGAAGGATATAAAAGGTCTTCCATTGTGGGTTCTCTACCCATTCCTATAAAGGACCATAATTGTTTTAACCAGTTTAGAATCTGTCTATTGCTTCCTTTATTACGTGACTTTGACTTCCGAGCAATCTCCTAGTTTTGACGCTCTAATTCGTCTACAATTTTGTTTATTGCCTCGTAGTCAAGATCATCGGGCAATGCACAATCCATGGGGATAGATTGCAAGTAATTATAAAATTATATATATAATTTTTTTTTGTTTAAAAATTTGTATCCTTCGACTGTTTTCTTAAAATTTAAATTTGAATCTCTCCTGACATTATTTTATTTTTACAATAATATTTTTTTTTTTTTTGTGTTTACAATAATATTTGGCTGATTAGAAAAAAAAAACAATGCGAAACGGCAACTATGTGGTGCCCTTCTAGTTTAAGCTGCCGTTAGGCCAGCCATAATTTTGAAAAAAAAAAAATTCTTAAACGTAAATTTGTTGATTGATTATTTGTGTTCTTTAATAAGCCAACAACGTGTGTGGGCATTTATTCCTGCCGAATTGGGACGTTCATTTATTCCTGCCGAATTTGGACGTGTATTTATTCCTCCCGAATTTGGACGTGCATTTATTCCTGCCGAATTTGGACGTGCATTTATTCCTGCCGAATTTGGAGGGCATTACTTCATATCCCGTTATGTTGATCAATAGTTTCGATTCAAGAGATTTAAAAATTATGTTACTTTATCCTGCCGAATTTGGACGGGAGGATAATTTAATCAAATACTAATTTTATTATCCCTGTTTTCCTGCCTTTGAAAGCTGGCAGATCGCTAAGAGAGCAATATTTGCCGTCAGTATCAAGACAGGATCGCCATAAATAGTACAAATAATTTAGTTTGGTTGCCTTTGGCGAGGCAGAGCAGCAATTGGTTTATTTAGTATTATTTCAGCTTATTTATAATAATTCTGTTGGGTGAGAGTGCCCATGCATGTATGCTATTTATTTATCCACCACTGTAACTCAATCCACTGAGAATTGTTGTACCATGTCCAATAAGAATGCACTCAAAACCTGTATTTATAACAATGAGCATTATGTGGATATGTATATAAGTATACCTTCCTAACTAGCATAGAAATATAGATGGATACCTACTAAGCATAATGTAATTACAAAATCAGTTCACACAAGACAAATAAATGAAGAAGACGTGAAGTTCAATCGTCTAGAGTTTTATTTAGTTTTGCGATCCCCGAACATTTTGGCGACCGTGACAGGACTTATCCTGTAAAATCAATATTTTTCATAAAATTCAACATTGCTGTGTCCACGCGTATCACTGGGCCAGTATACATTGCCTACACCATTAAGCTTAAAATTCTTGGAACTGGTTCCACAGTGTGAACTGTGCAGCTCAACCAAAAGCTTTTCACGTGTTGAAGGTGACTACAAACAACAACACTTTCGTCAGATTCAACATTGCTGTGTCCACGCGTATCACTGGGCCAGTACACATTGCCTATACCAAAAAGGTGTCTACAAACAATAAAGTTTTATTTTCATCAAATATCCATATGTAAATACAAACCTAGAAATAAATTAAGGTACATGCAGCCATTTATATAAAGTATACAAAGGCAGGTAAAATCAGTGCAAGTCTGGGTTCTGAGAGTATATACATATATACGCACGTTCTACCGCAATAGAAAGGTACATAATTTAAGTTCACGTTTAGCTCATGTTCCTCTTGAATTCAGAAAATTATTTACGTATAGACATATGTATATAGAAACATGTATACATAATTAGATGTACATGGTCATATACAATTCAACAATAATCCCGAGATAACCGTTATAACTTGTGACCAATTTATAACATTATAAGTACAAATACGTATAATTTCTGTAACGCCCTCACCCAGTATACTCTCCAAACGAGTATCATTGATATCACAAACGATAGTCTTAACCATACTTCTTTTCATCAGCATTAGGGTGCATCATATGCAATAACCTCTGGCTCGTCGCGGTAGTCACACTTATTGCATCATTTTCATGCAGTGTTCGCGTTTTGCGGCTCAAAGTTAACTCGATTTGGCGGCTTTCAGCTGAAGAAGCAAATATAGGGTTTATGCTACTCAAGCTCTTGCTCATATGTGCACATAATTACATTTAGGGTTTATTGAAATTATAAGCGGTATTAATTTTTGATAATTTTCTCCGCGAGCTCTACACAATTTAAAATATTAAACCTTCATTTTGTCAATTGTTGCTCTGAGCGTTCGCAAGTGAAGAAGTGAAGATGACCAACCACAGGGCGCTGAGGCTTTAGCTTCTTTAAAACAACAAAGATCCATTATGAAGCGAAACATAACAAACATGAAAATTAAAGTGGACAAAGAAGGAGAGTCTGCAGATTCTATCACATTAGAGTGCCGACTCCAAATATTAGAATCCCATTTTAGGCAAATAAGCAAATAAGTTGGTTCCCTATGTACAGTCACTTCTCAGAGCAGAAAACCCAGGACATCGCCATGGATCTCTGCGCAGTGGAACCACCAGGGGTTTTACCTCTGCCAAGGACTGTCACTTTCAATAAAACCCTGTTTAGTATGTTTTGTCCCATTCCGAAACTATCATCCTCCCTCCTTGCAGCAGGGCTGCAAGATATTCTATTGTTACGGGCGGGCGTTGAGCCGAACCCCGGACCAAAAGAATGGATATGCAGTGTCTGTTGCAAAAAGATATATTTTAAACGGTCGCATTCTGTGCAATGCTTCTCGTGTAAGAGATGGCTCCATAAATCTGGATGTTCAGGGCTTAACCTTAACATCCATAGACCCCGTACTTTCTTTAGTACTTTCGTGGCCCCTTGTTGTTTGCGCCCTCGGGCGTCCCGCGGTAAGCGCCGTTCAAGCGCACCGCCACTTTCTAGTAGCAATATTAATAGTAATAATAATAATGTCTTAACGACTAGCAGCACTTCTGCTATACCCGCCACACAAACTCCAGACTGTTGCTCGTGTCTTATGGCGTCAACATCACGCGCAGCAGCTCAACACTCTCGCTCCCACAGGAGCAGTTTAGACATGAGCAACCCCGAGCACCAGTCTCTCTCTGTTTCTATGTCATACCCCCCCTCCCGTTTAATTTCTCACGTGAGTCAGGATCAACATCTTCTCGCACCTGTCTCTACGTGTACTGTTTGTCGGCAAAGATTATACACGCTCGCGTCATCGGTCAAATGCAATAACTGCTTAGGCCAATGCCACGTACATCTATGCTCTGGGCTCGCTAACAGGAACCTCTGGACGGATGCGTTCATCGCACCATGCTGTAACACACCTCAACCTATGACGCCAGCCAACCCGGTTACACCGGGTCCACAGCTAACTAGGCTGAGGCACAGCCTTGGTCTTAGCCTACCAACACCTGGGCGAACACATCCGTCTCTCACGCCTATGGTTAACTCGACATCGACCCCACCGGCGCACTTCCAAATCTTACAGCACAACTGTAACGGATTAACTGGTAAGATCGCAGAGATAACTAATTTGATGACGCAATATGACATAAAACTTGCCGCAGTCCAAGAAACCAAGCTCAGTCCTAGGTCGGACCTCATTACCTATGGCGGATATAACATCCACCGGAAAGACCGTCATAGAGTAACAGGAGGTCTGGGAGGTGGTCTAGCATTCATAACGCACAACTCTGTACAGTATCATCTATTTGATACCGACATCGAAGGAACGGATGATATCTTAGAAAGCCAAGGTATTACTATCCGTACAGGAGATGTCGATCTGCAAATCATTAATATCTACATACCCCCTGTCTCAAGTTGCCCCACCGGCTATCACCCCGACATTAGCTTGCTATTACGAGGAGATAACCGCGTGATCCTGGGCGACTTCAATGCGCACCACGACATGTGGTACTCAAACTTGCCAGCAGACAATAGGGGGCATGTACTTGCAGAACAAATCGTGGGGTGACAGGTAAAACTCATTAAGTACACTAACAAAGAATTTGAGATATTAAGGTTTTAAACACTTTTTAACGTCAAAATTCAACCAGACGCTCTAATATCTTTAAAGTTTCATGTAGTTAAATCTAGAGAGGTGACAATACGGCTGCAAGCTTATTTTTTTTAGAACTCAGCCATAATCTTCGTTATTGACAAAACTGTATTTAGTGACTTTTCCCTGTCCAAAAATTTGTTATAGCTTTGTAAAAAATTAAAAAATAAACAACTTAAGCATTCAGAATTCCCTTTATTAATGTAAATACATGTGCACAATTTATTTTCATCTGATTCGTTATCGCTTCTTTCGAATAAAGGCAAAGATTCCCTTCCGGTAAATGTTGTTGATGGCTAGTTCTTATACCATGGCACCATTTCCTCTGGTATTTGTCCGGCATTGCAAAGTTTTATAAGATCTGCTTTTTTTGCTGCAGATATCGGAAGCATCGCAGGGCTCAGATTAGCAGAACCCGTTCGAGGTCGACCTCTCCCTGCACTGATATTTATTTCTTTGTAGTCACTAGTGTGATCATATCTGTAATATATGGTGTCAGGTTTGGACTTTTCCACTTTTATGCATTTATTTTTCAGCCCTCTTTATCCTTGTTACGGTTTTTTATTGTTGCTAATGCCAATTCGTGTAAATTGTGAAATCATTATACGTAAGCATATGTACTTGATACTTATTTGTTCGCTTTCTTCTAGCAGATTTGAAAATTTCAGCCCAATCATTCATGCAAAATGCAGTTTTATGCCGTTTAGTGACCTCTATTGCTGAATGTATAGAGTCACACTCCATATATGTATGTCCTGATTCTAGACGCTTAAGTTCAATTTTTACTAAATTACTGGCAACATGTAAGACGTGTAGTAATACTGCAGCTACTTGCTGATTTCGATTTTGGCCACCACAAGTATCGCAAAATAAAAATATTTCCTTTACCGTGGCAGGCAGACTTAGAAGAAACTTATACAAGATTGAGCCTATTTCGCTGCTTCCACGTTTGCCTTGGAGTTCGTTCCACGTGAAGCAATGCGCTTCTTCCACATCTCCAACATAAATAGTTAAATTATACACGCATATTTTTTTCATTAAATACGGTAATCAGTTTTACCTGTCCAAGTTTTATACAAATTTTTAGATAATGATATTTTAATTTTTGCAAAGCCCGCCTGCTCTAAGTTGGGCAAATATTAAATCATTTTTCAAAAAGGCCAGTGAAAAATAATGTGATATATGCAAAAAACGGGGTTTTTCCAAAAACTGTACTTAATGAGTTTTACCTGTCACCCCACGAAATAAATGATACGGCTTTCTGTACATTGAACGGAGACGCCCCAACGAGAGTATCGGGTAACTGCTATAGTTCGCCAGATATTTCTATCGTAAGTGCAGGACTATTGAACAACGCCAATTGGCGACCCATACTCACGTTGGCGTCTGACCATCTCCCAATAGTCATTACCATCGAACGACCGACGGACTTTATTTCACCTGAGCATGGTACATATATTAAATTTACCAAGGCGGACTGGGACAGTTTTCAAGCATATACGGACGAATCCTTGGCTGCTCTATCCATTCCTACGGACGTACGCAAAGGCGAACGAGACTTCCGCAACATCATTGACTCGGCCTCTAAACGCTTCATTCCTACGGGTCGAATATCTCAAATAAGACCAAATTTCCCCGCGGAGGCAGCGGCCATGGCTAGAGAAAGAGATGAAGTGCGAAGTCTCAATCCCGCAGACCCCCGTATAAAGGATATCAACGCGGAAATTCGTAGGTTGGTCGATAAACATAAACTGGCCAAATGGAAACAACACCTAGAGCAATGCAACCTCTCTGATGGTGTTGGCAAATTATGGACTACGGTCAAAGCTCTATCTAATCCAACGCAACACAAGGATAAAGTAGATATTACTTTCGGTGATAGGGTGAAGAAGGACCCTAGGGGATGTGCGAACTCCTTCTGTAGACAATTTGTACTACATTCCCCGCCCGATAGAGCTAAACGTAGAACCATGCGACAGGCGCGTAAATATAAAAACCAAAATACGCCCGTTGTCATCACTGCCTTAGAGGTCAAGGAAGCCATCAGACAGGCTAAGCCCTCAAAATCCATCGGCCCCGACGGCATTGCCATGAAGATGCTGAAACATCTAGGCCAGGAGGGACACAAATACTTAGCGGCTCTATTCAGTCTTTCACTGAACACTTTCGTCATTCCTGAAATATGGAAAAAGGCGAGAGTGGTTCCATTACTAAAACCTAGAAAACCGGCAAACATAGGCGATTCATATCGTCCTTTATCACTTTTGTCACCGGTAGTGAAGACGCTAGAGTCCATTTTGCTCCCGTATTATACTGCAAATCTGGACGGCAGGCGTCGGTTAACTTTAGAAACGCAAAATCAAAACCTAGACGTATTAGACAGGGGGTGCCACAGGGTGGTGTCCTATCCCCGACACTGTTTAATTTCTATCTATCGAAGATGCCCCCACCACCAGAGGGCGTCTCCGTCGTTTCATATGCCGACGACTGTACAATAATGGCGACGGGGAAGGGCCCCTATACTGATGAACTCTGTACGAGAATCAATGGTTACCTCTGCGACCTTTCCAGGTTTTTCACTGAGCGAGATCTGACAATATCTCCGACAAAATCAACGGCGACGCTTTTTACGACATGGACGCACCAGGTGAGAAATGAATTAGACATTTTCGTTCATGGCACTAAGCTACCAACTGTCAGCCAACCAAAGTTATTAGGGATGACACTGGATAATACTTTCTCATTTGCTGGTCATGTGTCTGCAATGGTCTCAAAGGTACGTGGTCGCAACAAGATCCTCAAGTCACTTGACGGCAGTACTTGGGGAAAAGACAAAGAAACGTTGCTGACTACATATAAGGCCATTGGCCGTCCAGTCTTTGACTATGCTGCGCCCATATGGTCGCCTAATGTACATAACACCAACTGGACGAAGTTACAAGTCTGCCAAAATACTGTCATCAGAACTGCTACGGGATGTCTCCTCATGTCTTCCGAGTCTCACCTCCATCAGGAGGCAAAACCGCTCAATGTAAAAGAGCATGCGGAAATGCTGAGCAGGCAATTCCTTCTGAACTGCCACAAGCCAGCACATTCAAACCGTCATCTTTTGGACATAGATCCGCCCCGAGAGATATAAGGAGACATCTCCGTAAGCACTATAATGAGATCCGACATCATATTACCTTGCCGTTTGATCTGCAGAATCATAAGCGGGCTCTAACCGACATCCACACCGAGTCGTTAGACACTTTTGTCGGATCTCTACCTGTGAATCCCGTTCTAAACAGACCTCCGCCGGATATTGCTGAAGAAGATAGGTCTGGATATAGTGTAAGGGTAAACTCCTACTTATCCAGACTTAATGATACAATCTTAAATACATGCCCTGCATGTGGTAGGACCCCCCATGATACTCTCATCTCTTCAATTGTTCATCTGAACCTACTCTTCTAACCCCTCTGTCCCTCTGGACAAACCCTGTTGAAACTGCACGTTTCCTTGGACTCCCCTTAGAAGAGCTTGATGAAGATCTTCGGAATGATCATACACTCTAGACAGGGCAATGCATTGTTAACAACAACAACAACAACAACAGGCAAATAAGCCACATTCAGGGTCAAATAGAAAAGATCAACCCTGCGGCTATTAAATAAAGTGCGACGCGCAAGCCAAGCCGAAGCAAGTTTTGCAAACGCTTCTACCGGCAATCCCTTTACCAATCAAAGCCGATTGCCAAAACTAAAATTACCAAAGTTTGACGGCAAATACAGCGAGTATAAAAGATTTTCGCACTCGTTTTCCAATCTTGTTCATGACGATCCCACTATTCCAATAATAGAAAAGTTCAATTATTTAATAAATTGTCTTTCGGGACAAGCTTTGGCTATAGTCGAGCCATTTCAAATAACAGAAGAGAATTACCCGAAGGCATTGGAACGGGAGTGTAATGGAGTGTGGTTGCTTAGTGACCTTGCTCAATCCCGACTCTTGCGTCCTCGTTCGTGCACTCTGGGCAACGGGAGCTACCTAGGCTCGCGGAAGAAAGAGAGGGAGCCCCGGTGGGCCACTCTGACATACTTGGTTTAAGGGCTCACCGAGGTTTTTGCGTAGCGTCTGTTCACCATGAGGTGCGGCTGCAAGCGGGCGTCTGTCTTGAAGCAAGCGGCTCGCTATATAAATGTGTAAATATTTTCCAAAAAACCCGAAACGGGTTGTGCGCTGGGTTTGGGACCCGCCACGTAAAAAACTTAATTCCAATGAAAACAAAATCAAAGCCTCGGATGAGAACCCCCCTTTAATGTTGACTACCCGGCAAAACGAATAAGGCATAATGATTTGGATATTAGGGCATGTACCAGGAATGTCCGGACCCTTTCAAGGGACGGTGCCCCTGCCCGGCTGGTTGATGTCCTCGTAGGCGCAAAGGCCGACATCACCGCCCTGCAGGAAATGCGATGGACGGGGCAAGGAAAGACGAACATCGGTCCTTGTGACGTATACTACAGTGGCCAGACACGCGGCAAAGCGCGTGGTGTAGGATTCGTCGTGGGAAAGAGACTTCGCCGCCAAGTATTAGCGTTCACTCCTGTGGACGAGCGTCTCGCTGCGATCCGCATCAAGGCGAGGTTTTTCAACATAACATTTATCTGCGCCTATGCGCCGACTGATGAGACGGACGACGCAGAGAAGGACTCCTTCTACGATAAACTTGAACAGACTTATGATCGCTGCCCCCAGCATGATATCAAAATCGTGCTCGGCGACTTTAATGCCATGGTGGGCAAGGAAGGAGTCTTTGGCCCTACAGTTGGAAAATTCAGTCTCCACGATATAACATCCCCCAACGGCACTAGGTTGATTGACTTCGCCGCTGCTCGCAATATGGTCATTAGTAGTACCAGCACACCTGCTAGCAGAGGGCTATCCCCGACCTAACGATGTGCCCGAGCAATGGAAGCATATCTCTCACTCATTGCGTACCGCCGCTGAGCCCACTATAGGGTTCCAGCGAGCCCGGAAGAACAACTGGTACGATGAGGAATGCAAAACTGCCTCGAAAAAAAGGACGCTGCCTACAAGGAGACGTTGCGAACGGGCGCAACCCGCAGTGTATGGCAACAATATCGTGAGGCAAAGAAGGAAGAGAGACGCCTTTTCAGAAAAAAGAAAAGTGAGGCCGAAAGGCGTGAGTGTGAGGAGCTTGAGATGCTGGCTGACAGGAATGATGCCCGAAAATTCTATGAAAAGATCCGGCGGATGACGGAAGGTTTTAAGACCGGGGCAAGCTCCTGTAAGGACAATAATGGCGACCTGATAACCGACGTACAAAGTGTACTTAAATTATGGAGGAAGCACTTCTCCTCACTGCTAAATTGCGAGGGAGACGTCGAACCCGATACCCCAATCCCTGACGATGGAAAAGTCGTCCCACCACCTGACTATGATGAAGTGAGGATAGCTATATCCCGGCTCAAAAACAACAAAGCGCCTGGAAAAGACGGACTACCCGCCGAGCTGTTCAAACACGGAGGCGAAGAGCTGGTAAAAAGCATGCATCAGCTCTTATGCAGAATATGGTCAGACGAATGCATGCCCCCGGATTGGAATTTATGTGTGCTTTGCCCAATCCACAAGAAAGGCGATCCCGCTAACCGCACCAACTACCGCGGAATTAGTCTTCTTAATATTGCATATAAGGTTCTTTCTAGCGTGTTGTATGAAAGGCTTAAGCTCATCGTAGACAAACTGATTGGACCTTATCAGTGTGGCTTTAGACCTGGTAAGTCTACCATCGACCAGATTTTCACGATACGCCAAATCCTGGAGAAGACCCATGATAAAAGAATAGACACATACCATCTCTTTGTGTATTTCAAAGCCGCTTTTGACAGCGCAAAAAGGAGTTGCCTGTAAGCCGCCATGTCTGAATTTGACTTCCCTGCAAAGCTTATACGGCTTTGCCAAATGACGTTGAGCAATACCAACAGCTCCGTCAGAATCGGGAAGGACCTCTCTGAGCCATTTGAAACCAAACGAGGCTTCAGACAGGGCGACTCCCTTTTGTGCGATTTCTTCAATCTGATGCTGAAGAAGATAATTCGAGCAGCAGAGCTAAACCGCAATGGTACAATCTTTTACAAGAGCGTGCAATTGCTGGCGTATGCCGATGATATTGATATCATTGGCCTTAACAACCGCGCCGTAAGCGCTGCCTTCTCTGGACTGGATAAGGAAGCGAAAAAAGTGGGTCTTGCAGTGAACGAGGACAAGACGAAGTATTTGCTGTCATCAAAGAAAGAATCGGCGCACCTGCGCCTTGGCCGCCATGTCAGTGTTGATAGTTACAAATTTGAAACTGTGAGGGACTTCGTCTATTTGGGAACCAGTATCAACACCGAAAATAATATCAGTCTAGAAATCCAGCGGAGAATCACTCTTGCCAACAAGTGCTACTTTGGACTGAGTAGGCAATTGAGAAGTAAAGTCCTGTCTCGAAGAACAAAGATCACGCTCTATAAGTCACTCCCTTGGAGTATTTGAGAGTAAAGTTCTCCGGAAGATTTATGGTCCTTCCCGTGATGCCAACGGCGAGTATCGAAGGAAATTTAACGATGAGCTGTACGAGCTCTACGCAGATCTGACCATAGTCCAGCGAATTAAAGCCCAAAGACTCCGCTGGCTGGGTCATGTTATGCGAATGGACAAAGAAGCTCCAGCACAGAGGGTTTTCCTATCGTCGCCTGAATTCGGCAGCAGAGGAAGGGGGAGGCCTCGACTGAGATGGAAACAACAGGTGGAGGATGACTTGAACTCCCTTGGGGTTTCCAATTGGCGTCAGTTATCGCTAAAAAGGAATGACTGGCGTGCTTTGATATGCAACGGCCAAAATCGCTTAGGCGGTTAAGCGCCAATAAATGATGATGATGATTGGAACGTTTAAAAGGGCGTTATCACAATAACGTTCTCATCTTCCTAGATTACGTTTCATCTTTGTTTAATTTACAAGCAATGAACAAAGCCGATCCCACGGCATTATGCACAATCATAGACAAGGTCACTGCTATACGCTCATCTTTGCTTTCGTTAGGATCAGAAATTGATATTCTAAACTCAATGATAATCCATATAGTTTTATCGAAGATAGATAATGGTTCAAAAACTGTGTATGCAGAAAAGCAGGAGCAAACTTCACTTCCCACGTGGGATCAGTGCTACGCTATTCTTACCAGGCGCTGTCAGCTTCTCGAAAGCCGTGGTAAAGGTTCGGAGTTACTCGACCAAAAACGTGATTTCAAGACTAAAATCAACGAAAAGAAATCTCATGCGTTTGTTAACTCCAAGCTGACTTGCTTTTACTGCAATTGCCCAGAACACCTAATGGGAAGTTGCTCTGCGTTCCTGGCGCTTCCAGTCAATGAGCGAATTGACTTTGTAAAACCTTCCGGAATGTGTGTGAATTGTTTGCGCAAAGGGCATTCAGCTACTAAATGCCCATCTAAATTTAAATGCCGTGTCTGTAAAGCAACTCATCACACGCAATTACATATATTTTCTGTTTCTAAACCATCAGCCGTAGCTGCGGTTAATCAAGTACCTTAGCGCAAGGCATGGTTGCGCGATCATTTAAAAGATAATACCAACTGCTGTTGTCATGGCGAAAGATAAGTTCGGAGTTTTTCAGCCCGCTCGAAGTCAATTTTATGACCGAAGAAACTGCAAAACGCTTGCAACTCAATCGGTTACATGTGAATCAAAACATTTCCGGCATTGGAGACATACACTCTCAAATCAAACACGCTGTAAATGCCACAATTAGGTCAAGGTTTACTGACTTTGAATGGTCAGCAGGTTTTGCTGTTACTAAGTCTATATCAACAACCCAGTCCGGAGAATATATGCGCACGGACAGCTAGAATATCCCAACAGAAATCAATTTAGCAGATCCATTATTTAACAAACCTCAGCGAGTTGACCTTTTGATTAGTACAGAAGTGTTCTTCGAAATTCTCTATAACGAGAATATTTCTCTTGGCAAAGGTCTGCCTTCATTACGAAACACTGCTTTAGGGTGGATAGTTGGCTGAAAAGTTGAGGTCGAAGCAGAACCTCAATTACTAACATGCAACGTAGTGGCAAACTCTATAAGTCTTGACGACTTGCTACGCAAATTCTGGGAAGTTGGAGAAGTTGCGCAACACTCCTCGCCATTTTCAGAAGAGGAACTGCGTTGTGAAAAACATTTCTGTGACAATGTGGTAGTCACTAAGAGTGGGCGTATACAAGTCAGTGTACCGTTTAAGGAATCTCCAGATGTTTTAGGAAATTCATTTGAAGCTGCGCGTAGAAGATTCATTTCGCTTGAGCGACGCTTATATCGAGATGAATTTTTACGTAACATGTATTGCGAGTTCATGAACGAATACGAGAGTTTAGGGCACATGTCGAAGGTCAGCAGAGCCAATCTCGATCAACAACACTATGTTATTCCGCACCATTGTGTCTTGCGCCCAGAAAGTATCACCACAAAGCTGCGAGAGGTATTTGATGCTTCAGCAGTAACTTCATCGAAGTACTCACTGAATGCCATTCTAATGGTAGGACCCACCATCCAACAAGACCTGCTTATAACTCTTTTGTCCTTTCGCCTAAATCGTTACGCCTTAGCAGCCGATATCACTAAAATGTATCGACAGTTTTTAATCAAAGAAAGTGACCAAGATTTGCCTTAACGCCTTAACAGCCGATATCACTAAAATGTATAGACAGTTTTTAATCAAAGAAAGTGACCGTAACTTTCAGCTGATTTTATGGCGAAAAACAAAAGATGACCCTTTAAATATATATCAGTTGAATACCGTGACATATGGTATGGCCTCAACCCCGTTCCTCGCAATAAGATGCCTTTCTTTATCGCTGCTTCCTTTCAACAAATTTTCCCTACTGGTGTTAGAGTTTTAAAAGAGGATCTATACGTTGACGACTTGTTAACTGGGTCTGATACTGAAGAAGGCCTGCAGGAAATTCGAAACGAAGTTGCTGAACTGCTATCCCACTCAGGGCTGCACTTAGCAAAATGGAACTCAAACAGTTCAAGCATAGTTTCGGAGAAAGTTAGTGAAATTCCCATAAAGTCAGGCAATGAGACTATCACAAAGGCATTGGGTATGTCATGGAAGCCGAAAGTTGATATGATTTGCTTTAGGTTTGAATTTCCCAGTAATGAAACAATTACCAAGCGGTCTATTTTGTCATGCGTAGCCAGAATATACGACGTATTGGCTTGCTCAGCCCCATTATAATTCGATTCAAAATACTTATGCAGGAGTTATGGATTCAACAAATTGAATGGGATGAGCCGCTGCCAACGGGTGTAGCCGACTTATGGTTACAAATTGCAGAGGACCTACCGCAAATTAACAAAATAGAAGTTCCAAGATTTGCCTTAACGCTTCCGCACTGTGGCAGCGAAATTCATGGTTTCGCAGATGCATCATCTCGTGCCTATGGCTGCGCAATTTACGTTCGGACGCTCGTACAAGGCTCCTTTCAGTGTACGCTTCTTATATCAAAATCAAAAGTGGCTCCTATTAAAAGCCAATCCATACCAAAACTCGAACTATGTGCAGCGTTGTTGCTCAATAGAACGTGGAATAATATCAAACACAAGCTTCAGAGCTACATACAGAAGCTTTACCTTTGGACGGATTCAAAGGTTGTCCTACACTGGCTCAAACAGCATCCATCGACATTAAATTGTTTCGTTGCAAATCGCGTGTCAGAAATTCAAGAAAATGGAAAGGAAATATCGTGGAGGCATGTGCCAACAAAAAGTAACCCAACAGATATTGTATCTAGGGGATGTAGCGCATCAGATACACTTAAAACAATGTGGTTTACAGGACCACTATTTCTTCAATCCAATGAAGATAAGTGGCCTTTATCTGATGTGTCCACAGAGACGCCAGACCTAGAACGTCGGCATGTGGTATCGTTCAAGTGCAACGAAAATTGTCAAGTCAATCTTTTCAACAATATTATCGATAATTGTTCATCGTTTCGTAAGATTCTCCGTATCATTTCACATTTATATCGCATTTTCAATAGGATTCCTTCCAATCCAAATTTGATCGCAAAAAATGTCGTTCAAACTTCTCCAAAGGAGCTTGACGACGCCTTTTGGCCAAGGTCTGAAACCGATTAAAATAACGTTCCGGTTTCGGTTTCGGTTTTTGCAACGTGTTTCGGTTTCGGTTCCGGTTTCGTTCTTCAAAATTTATTTCGGTTTCGGTTACGGTTTCGTTCCGGTTTCGGTTCCAAATAAAAACAGGAAAACAAAAATTTTAGTACTAAAATACTCATGTACCTATGTAGCTACGAAATAGGTCTGAATTTTCATAACTTTTTTCCTGCGGCCATGATGGGATTTCTCCAATATAATAATACATTTATGTACTAAGCGTGGAGCTCCTACCCTGCAGCGAAAGCAACTAGTTGCAAACTAATTTACAACTAGTTGGTGCACCGGGCCCAACTAGTCAGTGTTCTGTCTTTTTTCCATATAAGCAACTGGTATTTTTTACGTGTTGATGTCCTACGAAATGTCAATTGTCAGATTTCGACCAGAACATACCAGTCATCTACTAGTCATGACATACTAGAATTATACTAGTTGTAAAATACCAGTCTCCATATTAGTCCAAAAAGGACTAGTATGAAATATACTAGTCCCATACTAGTCCCATACTAGTCCAAAAAGATTTGAACCTGGATTAGTATGATTTCAACCAGAATTTTAATGACTTACCCTTTATTTTATCATTTGCCTTTATTTTCATGTTTTTTCTTAAGAAAGCAGCGACTATTTGTATTTACCCTATCACGAAAAAGCATCTGTGAATTATAAGACAAAAAAGAAGCAAACAAAACGAATGAATTTTGTATTTTTGAACTGGTATGATTTCATCCAGAAAAATTTAGTTGTATACTAGTATGGAATGGATATTTCCTGACTAGTATGGGTTCAGCCAGAAAATTCTAGTTGTATACTAGTATGAAATGGATATTTCCTGACTAGTATGAGTTCTGCCAGAAAATTACAGTTGTCTACTAGTATTTTTCTGACTAGTTTGAGGTTTCCCTGCAGGGTAGCAATGCAGTCGCGCACATTCACACATATGCGGCTAGCGTATGTAAGGCGATATGAAACTCTATAGCTAGTGCCGCTTATATATTTGGGGCGCGTGAGAAAGTGAACGTAATTATGAATACGTTGACTCTGCAAAATGTTTACATTCCACAGCCAAACATTTAGAAGTCGGCGTGTTAGACCAAGATCCCAGAGCCTAAAAGCGTCACTTATTTTATAATGGATGAAACCAATACCGATCGATAGTCCTCCCGGAATCTAGAAATAATTTGAAAATTTCAAATCTGTACCTATGACAAGGGCCTAGGAATCGGGAGTCAACGTCGCCAAGAAAAATGACCCTAACTTCTCTTATTTTATAATGGATGATTTTCACATATTTGACGTAGATTACCACCCCGCGTCAGTATCAAGTGTTTTAGACCCATACCAGTGACAAGGCTCCAGCCAGACACCCACACTTCGCGGATTGTCCTATGGAAATTTATTCTGTTTTACCAATTTCACGCATTTGGGCCACTTTGGCTGCTTTTAACTACCCAATATTTTCCCATTTTTTGTAGAATACTACCCCCAAGTAGTATCAGTCATTTTTAGACTTCGTCCCATGGCAAAAACTTCAGCCAGACACCTCTAAACTCGGGAAATTTCACAAATTTTTACAGAGATTTCACTTGTTTCAGCAGGTTTCTTCGACTACGTTTAAACAGCGGATCTTCACACATGTGTCGTATAACACTACCCTTAATCAGTATCAGGCATTTCCAGACTTCAGCCCATGAAAAAACTTAATAAACTGGCCAAATATCAAAAAAAAATCTCAGTTTAACTGCGCTTTTACACGTTTAAGCGGGTTTGACAAACTGTGGCCACTTTTAAATAGCAGATCTTCACACGTGTATCGTAAAATGCTATCCTTAAGCAGAATCAAGCATTTCCAGACATCATCCCATGGCAAAAACTTCAGCCAGACACCTCAAAGTTCGGGAACTTTTATTTTCCTATACTTTTACTTTCTCTTGTTTGCCCCTCTTTTACTGCTTTTAAATGACGGATCTTTTATGACATGTTTCATAGGACAATAGCCTTAAGTAATTTCAATCATTTCTAGACTTCGTACCAAGGCAATAACTTCAGCCAGACACCTCAAAGTTCGGGATTTTCACTAATTTTTACAGAGATTTCACTTGTTTCAGCAGGTTTCTTCGACTACGTTTAAACAGCGGATCTTCACACATGTGTCGTATAACACTGCCCTTAATCAGTATCAGGCATTTCCAGACTTCAGCCCATGAAAAAACTTAATAAACTGGCCAAATATCAAAAAAAAATCTCAGTTTAACTGCTCCGCGGATCCCTTTCTCTGTTCTACCCCTTACAGGCACAATGCTACCTCCATGGAATACAACGTTAAATTATAACTAACTAAATTATAAATTAAACCAGATGTGGAGATGCGAGCAGCTCCTTCTCGTCCTGGTCCTGTTGTTAGTTTTCCTCCGAATTCATCCAAATAATACTATTATACCAAGCATAGTTCTTGTTGTTGTAGCGTTGTGCTGATTTTCGGCGTGGTGGTCGTTGTTGTTATTGCTGGCCCAGCAAGGTTTTTCCGCTTTCACCAAAGTGTCTGCATGTGAGTGTGTTTTTGTTGCTGTTACTACCAACGCTCAGCTGCTTCGGCACGGTGGTACCGCACGGATAGACAAAGGGTTTCGTTGTTATAGTGCTCCTTTCAGCTTTGTGCCTCTAACTCAGCGCTATGTGGTCGTGCTGACGGATAAAGTCTAAGTTGTTGCGGTTGTTGTTGTTGCTGTGGCGCTTATATATTAGATTCAAGTGGTTGCTGTTGATGTTGTTGCTGTGGCGCATATATTGGCGTGGCAGTGATCTGGGGGATATAGGGTCGACTTTAATGAAATTCAATTTACAATAAGGGCGCGAGATACGTGGATATATGTACATCGGTGAAGCTAGAGATATATCTATATATATACACATTTGTGCATATATGTGTATACTTCTCGGCGTTCACCATAAGTACACCTATCCACATCTGTGTGGATATGTTCGGGATAGAGCTGACTTACCTGGATTTTTTTTCCAATTCAAGGCGAGGATTTCAGGGTTACTTCGCCGGTGTTTAGTATTTTAAAAAGTTGACGCGGGCCGTACACTTAACCGGCAGATCATTAGGCTTTTTTCGCTTTTAAGATTCGCGCACTTCACTTCTTCACACCACTTCACACCGTTGACCGCTTCTGCGCCCTTTTATACTTTCTGCCATGGCAGAGAAAGCTACCTTTTCGGGAAACCTTTCACACTTACGCAAAACTTACCGTTCGCCATTCCTGCATTCACACCTACGCACTCATACATTCACACAAAAATGATAATATAGGCCTTTCTTTTCTACCATAGACACAATGTTGCTAGGCGTTTGGCAACATTGCATCTGTTACAGCAGTATGTTATCTGCAGCAGGTGGGCGCTGTTACTTACAGCTGCTACAGATGCGACGTTGTCGAGGCCCTGCTACATTATGTTAACCAGTTAGCATTGTCATATCTTGCCAGTATGGCGAAAGGCTGTCGATACAGACTCGCAACCGCCGATGGTGCCTGCACTATGGAGCGTGTGCGTAAAAGGAACTCCAACACAGCCTGTCACATAACATTTCCCTGGGTCCAACGTGTGGCCTCGACCCACGACTCAATGCCGGGCTCAATTCTGTTAATGGGCTTACAGGACAACTACGTACAAACTATGTCACTGGATTATTTCTATTCCTTACGTCTATTTATCCTATATCACAGGGCATACAGATACTCGAAGTATCTACGAGATAGGGATAAAATATCACAGATAGAAGGTTAAAACTAAATCAATAAAATATCACAGTATTAGTCAAGTAAATAAATAAATAATAATAATTGCAAAAATAATCAAAATAAGAAATAAATTCATACGTCAGTAAAAAAAAAAAAAATTGTAACTTAATAATAATTGCATACGTCAGTTAATAAATAAATAAATAAATAAATAAATACATACATAATTAAATAAAAAATTACGAAAAATTTTAATAAATTAAGATATAAACAATGATTAATACATTTATGTACGAAACATGCAATATGAAGCATTATGACTAACACTACGAAGAACATGTATCTATTTTGCAAAAATATCTTTAGCGTGGTATACGCCGATCTTTTTACCATTACTATCGCCAAGTTCATACATAGCTTTTCCTATCACGTTTAGGACAATGCATTTGACTTGCTTAGGTGCTAACTTGGCGAGCTTTGTTTAAAGTTTCGGCGGTATACCACTTGTCCAATTTGAAATTTGACATCTTTACCTCTAGTATTATACGCTTTTTTACTTTTTTCATGGGCCAACTTCAGCTCTTTCATTATTTCATTTCTTAAAAGTTGCAACTTATCACTGGTTGTATCAATTTCAATGTCCATATCTTTCAGTGCGCCCAACTTTCGGTATAGCTCATATGATGCAGCATGCTGTATCATAGGCATACCGAAAGTGGCAAAGTACGGTGACATGTTGATGGCTGAATGTGCAACGCTGCGGAGGGAAAATGCGGCATCAGTGACATATTTATCCCAGTTTCTCTGGTTTTCCTTTATAAATGATCTGATGATTTGCAGCGTTACCCTGGGGTGAATAAAATGCTGATTTAACATGCTTCGTTCCGTACTTTTGTAGAAAGTTGCTGAACATTTCCGATACGAATTGTTTTCCACTGTCGGAATGGACATATTCGGGCACTCCGAATACGTGGAAATCATCCCTCTCTAAAAATTGTATTACCGCGGCTGGAGTTGCCTTTCGCATCGGTTCTAGAAACACAAACTTTGAGAAATAATCTAAACATACAAAGACGTACACATTACCATCACAACTACGAGGATACGGACCCATAAAATCAATAAACGTTGGAAAGGTCTTTCGTTGGAAAGGTCTTTCGGTGAGTTTTTGTTTCCCCATTAAAGGTTGCTTAAATACATTTTGCGTTTTGTTTGTTTTGCAGGTTTCGCAATCTTTTACGTATGCGCACACATATGATACCATTCCTGGCCAATAATATTTTTGACGTAGTCGAGATAGTGTTTTGTGTATCCCACCATGGCCCGTAGAAGGTGAGCTGTGGGACGACTCTACCAGCCCCGGTCGCAGTTCCGACGGAACCCACTGGTCCGCTAGAAGGTCGTCTCCCCTGTCAAATTGTGTTCTTTTGTACACGTAACCGTCCGATAGACATAGGTCGGGGAGTTTTTCTTCGTTTTCAGTCACCGTTTTCCTTAGCTCTATGTACTCCTCCGACTCAAAGTACGGTGACTCCAGGCATATGTCTATCGCTCGGTCATTCGTCTGTAGTTCGTCCATGTGCATACGCGATAATGTGTCGGGAACCACGTTCTGCGCGCCTTTCCGATGCCCGATATTAAAATCGTAAGCCTGGAGTTTAAGACTCCATCTTGCCAGTCTTCCCGATAGATCATTTTGATTCATCAGCCATTTAAGGCTGGCATGATCTGTAATAATCGTGAACGGGGTTCCCTCCACATACGGTCGAAATCGTTTCACACTCACGATCGCTGCGTAGCACTCTAGTTCTGTAATGCTGTAATTTTTCTGTGCCTTGTTTAGTTTTGCCGACACGTAGGCAATGGGTCTTTCGTTCTGGTCATCGTCCAATTGAAACAAAACCCCGCCCACTCCGTCAGCCGATGCGTCACATTGAATGTAAAACCGTCTAGTGAAGTCCGGGTGTGTAAGTACTGGCGCTGAAATCAAGCTCTGCTTGAGCTTCTCAAACGACTTCATCGCCTCGTCCGTCATCGTAAACTTCTTAATCGTGTCTTTCTTGCGGCAGTCGTGCAGCGGAGCTGCAGTAGTCGCATAATCCTGTATGAAACGTCGGTACCAGCCCGACATGCCCAGGAACCGTCGTAGTTGCTTGTGGGTTTTAGGAGTGGGAAAGTCTCTCACAGCTGCTACCTTATTGGCATCTGTTCTTATGCAACCATCCCCGACTACGTACCCAAGATACCTTACTTCCTTGTAGCAAAACTTACCCTTTCGACATTAATAGTCAATCTAGCCTCGCGAAGACACCGAGCGACCTTTTCCAACAGACACATATGAGACAAAAAATCTTCAGAACAAACCAACAAGTCATCGAGATAAACAAATACACATTCACGTAAAGCGGCCGGAATGACCTTGTCCATAAGACGACACATTCTTTGAGCCGCGTTACATAGGCCGAAAGGCATGACCGTAAATTGGTATAGGAGTCGGCCCGGGACAGTGAATGCAGTCTTTTCGCGGGATTTTGGTTCGAGGGGAATCTGCCAGAAAGCGTCCTTCAAATCGATTGCTGATATAAACCTCGTATTCTGCAGTCTACTCAAAATTCCATCGATGTGGGGCAGGGGGTATGCATCCTTGACTGTTCGCTCGTTTACTTTGCGCACATCGAGGCAAAGGCGATTTTTAGTGCCTTTGATGACCAATGAGACCGGGGAATTCCAACTGCTGTTCGACTCTTCAATCACTCCCATGCTCAGCATACGATCTAACTCGGCATAAATGAGTTTTTGGGTAGCGGGTGAAATCGGGTAATGGCGCTGCTTTACTGGCAGATTCTCGTTGACGACTTCGATGACATGCTCTTCCTTGTCCGTTCGGCCTAACCCCAATACAGCAAAGGATGGGAACTGGGCCTTCACACGCTCAAGCGCGTTGCTCTCTTCAGTTGTTAGCACGTGTTGCACGGCGTCAAAAGACAAGTCACCCTCAGCGGTAACGAGTTCCGCCACACTGGCAACATCCTTACACACATCCATACCGTTATTCACTACATTCATACCAAAGGCCTTCCAGAAATAAACACCTAGATAGACTTCTTGTTGTAAATCTGGGACTATTAGAAATTCAAGTTCTTTTGTGGCTTTATCCCAAAAGAACTGGTAACTTTATCACCCCTACCTCGGCAGTTTCCTCTCCATTTGCCGTGCGTATATTTTGGCCTTTGATTGGCATAATTAAAGCCTCCTTACCGCGCAGAAGTGCCGCTGCCACCTTACCCAAACAACAGGCACTCGCTCCTGAGTCCAGGAGAGCCAGGACCTCGTGTCCCCCTATATCTGTTTTGGCGAAAACTCGATTATCACCCTTAACTGTCACTATTGTAGCTACTATCTTACTTTTTAGTCTTTTAAAATACCTCTTTTTCTCCCTCGTCTTCTTAATTTTTCCAAAGTTTCTACTCTTCTTCTTCCCCTCTATTCTATCCATTGCTTCACAAAAAATACGCCACCTAGCCTCATCATACTCTAATTTCCGCTGATGTAAACTTTTAACTTCACGTTTTTCCTTCCTTTCTTCAGTCTTTACAACCTCATCTCCGCCAGCTTGGGGTTTCCCTTGTTGGGTTTGAATACACAAAAGGACACATTACTACCACAGGCAAAACAGTACATATTATGGAACTGGGACGAACATTTATTTGGTTTTTGTGCTTCTGCCGGGTTTTTTTTAAAGAAATCCACCGGCATGCCACACGAAAAACACAACATCAAGTGGAAGGGCGATGCACAAAACGAATTCACAGTTGACTTAGACACAGAAGGGTTCGAAGGTGGATGGGGACTGTTGGCGTTATTGGTACTTTGGGATTGGTTCTGAAATTGGGGTTTCCTGTTAAACGCTTCAACTCTGTTCTCGTCTAACTTCTCTGATTTTTCGAAATCTAACTCGTTCACGGCCCCGCCCCTGCTCTTATTTTCTTTTATCAATTTTTCGGCTCTCCTGCACTCGGCTTTGAGCTCTGCCAGGGTGTCCATTTTAAGGGAAAAGGTTAAGTTGGCCAAGTACGGCTTGAGGTTACCCTTGACCATGCCAACCAACTCCTTTTCAGGGATCCTCGTTCGCAACCAGAATGTCATGTCGTGGATTTCGCCGTAAAAGTCGTCGAAAGTTTCACCTGGTAGTTGCTTTCTTTCCATCATTTCCCGGATTATCTCATAGTCTGACTCGGCGGACCTGAAGTGGTTCAGCAGCTCAGCTTTTAGGCCAAAGTATCCGAAATCCGGATCATCGGAATGGTCTTCCAGTACCTGCCAATACCACTTCAAGGCTCCGCCGGAGGCCAGACAATGGAAATCCGTGAAAAGCTGGTAATACGACAGATGATGTTGTTCGCGCATCCTTTCTACTCTAAAGATGAAACGTTCGACGCTCATTCCCTTGTTTGTACCATCAAATTTATTGTGCCATTTTTCCAGGTCGTGTTTCTTCCATCTTGGCGGCTCATTCGTTTCACTTGTTGGACCCGCACTCCGATTGTACGTAGCGTCGTGGTTTGGTCCTGCCGATCTCTTTTCTGCCGGGGTGGATGCTGCCGCGGAACGATGTGGCAGTCTTTGTGTGGGTGACTCTATTTCAGCCACACGGCTGCTAAGGCTACCAACATTGGTCTTAATGCTCCTCATTTCATTTGCCATTTCTGCCACTAAGTCGTGTTGTTGTGCCATCATCGCCATCATTCGGCTCAGCTGTTCGACATTAGTCCGAGTATCAACAGGATTTGTCACGGGAGCATTAACACCGCTGGGGCGCGCAACCGGTTGTGGCCCACCCACTACGTGACTTCCGCCTCCCCGTACAACATCCTCTTCCGTATCAGACATCTGGCAAAGCAAATCGATCTTCTGAGAGAAATTCAAACTGTTTCCTGACTCGTCGAATGACAATCCGTTTGCGAACGTGACCCTCTGTATACGCTCGGGGTCAATAGATGAGAAAATACGCACCTGTTGAAGTAGTCAGTCGGGACAAAGTCGACTGGCCACGAAACCCCTGTATCGATTTGATTAAAAACCGACCCCGCAATTTGGTTTTCTAGCTCGAGCGCTCTTGTTGGCTTCGAGTAATACGCCTATTAGATTGGGTGCTCAAAATCCCTAATCCCCCTGATATCCTTTTTTCTGAATCCTTGTCTACCTCCTCGGCTTTGTCAGACATTCGCTAACCAGAAAGGTTTGTCGACTTCTATACTGGCAAGTACCGAATTCCTATTAAGATAAAAAGTTCAGAAAGAGTATGAAAAATTCAAAGGCTGGATATGTGCAAATACGTATTGTGACGAATTCGATGATTCCTTGATTATTTTCCCTGAGTTCGATCACTGTACGTTAAATAAAACACTCCGATTCTGTTTAATAAGTAGTACGCTTTATTCAGTACTAAAAACCGTAGTACAATATCGCGGGTTAATTTACTGTTCAGTACTTCACTGTACAACACTTCAAAATAAACTGATTGATTTGCGTTGTCTTTGCGCGGTTTATATACCCTAGCAAACAGCAGCTTCACAACCTAGAAATGTCTACCCCTTTCTGGTTTATTCGTGCAACAGTGTTCTCGAAGCGTTCATCTATCGTCATCTCCTCTTTGTGCCACATTCGCAAACACGCGAGCTGCCTCTCCCTCTGTCGCTCTCACGTCATGTATCTAAACAGCTGTAGTTGTGGTAGTGACGCTAGTGGTGGAAGATGAGCGATTCTTGATAACATTCGCCACACTGCCCTCCACCTAAGTCTGATCGTCCCGATCAGACACATTTCCCGATCCAAACGTTGCTAGCCTCTCCAGGTGAACCACCTTCATTTTGTTTCGTGGCCTTCCAACAGTTTGTATGCGGTAGACAACATCATTTATCCGCTTTATTACTTTATATGGGCCTTCCCAGTTACATTGCAGTTTTGGGGACAAACCTTTCTTTCGTTGTGGGTTGTATAACAGCACTAAATCTCCTTCTTTAAAACCTTCCGAGTTGATAGCTTTGTCGTATCTGGCTTTCATCTTATCACTCATGATCTTCGTCCGTTGTCTTACAAGATCGTGTATTTCTCTCATTTCTTCTTCCAAGATGCTAGTGGATTTCCTGGCATTTATTCCTTCATCAGCATTTATCCCAAACTTCAAGTCAGCTGGCAACCGAAGATCATTCCCAAAAATTACTTTTGCTGGAGTCTGACCCGTTGTTTCATGTATTGCCGAGCGATATGCCATCAGGAACAAGGAGATGTGCGTGTCCCAATCTCTCTGGAACTTATCCACTACTTTCCTCATGTGCTCTTCCAAGGTTCGATTGAAACGTTCCACCATGCCATCTGACTGAGGATGCAGTGCAGTTGTTCGCGTTTTCCGAATACCCAATGTCTTGCACATTTCTTGGAATACAACTGATTCGAAATTCCTTCCTTGGTCGGAATGTAACTCCATCGGTACACCGAACCTCGCTACCCAATTATTTATGAACACCTCTGCAATGGTTTCTGCCTCTTGATTTGGAATCGGGTAAACTTCTGGCCATTTGCTGAAATAGTCCATAACAACTAGTACGTATTTGTTTCCGAGTTTGCTAGTAGGAAATGGACCAGCTACATCCATGGCAATCCTCTCAAACGGTGCACCTGTGTTGTACTGCTTCATCTGTCCATGGCTTCTCGACTTCGGACCCTTTGCTCTGATGCACACCTCACAGTTGGCGATCCACTCCGCGATCGACTGCCGGCAACCAACCCAATAGAATCTCTGCTTGACTTTCTCCAGTGTTTTTGTGACTCCTAGATGACCTCCACTTGGACCATTATGTAGTTCATACAAAATATCAGAGATTTTCTTCCTTGGGACAACTACCAGCTTCCGAGCGCATTGACCATCTTCGCTTTCCCATACTCTATGTAAGCAACCGGATACCAATTTCAAACTGTTCCACTGTGCCCAATATGACTTGGCAACAGGACTCTCTGCTGACATCTCCTCTCTTGTTGGTCGTTCATTTTGCTCGATCCCCTGCATCACACGTACCAGATCTGGATCCTCTAGCTGATACTTCCTTAGTTTATTCATGTTCCATTCGTCCGTAGATGTTATAGTCATCAGCCGAACATCTAAACATCTTCCTTGGCCTCAGCTTTCGAACAATGCTTGCATTCCAGGTTACATGGTCGCCGGGACATTGCATCAGCATTGCCGTGGTTGCTGCCTCGACAACCCACAATTTGTTTGTCCCATAATCTCCATCAATCCTTGCCCAAACGACTGCCTCCGACTTCGGTGGAATTTGTTGACTGTCTTCCACGAGTACCCGCTTACTGATATACTTGTTCTCGTAACCAAATTTGAGTGGCACATCCATGTTCTTATAGCTCATGGTCCTGTTTTGCATGTCGATCTTGATGCCTTGGTTGCTTAAGAAATCCACACCAACTATGATCTCATCAACAATATCTGCCACTATAAAATTGTGCAGTACGGTGACATTTCCAATTCCGATTTCACATGTTATTTCTCCTTGGACTTGAGTGTCCTCACCAGTTGCCGTACGCAATTTTGCTCCATGTAATGGCCTCACTTCTTTGTTGACTAAATCAGATCGAATGATGGAATGAGATGCGCCCGTATCAATAGTCAGTAAACGCTCTTTTCCGTCCACGAGTCCTCCAACAGTAACATTACTTGACTTCCTTCCGATCTGTGAGACAGAGATTATGGGGCATCCAATTGCGGGAGCCAGCCTACGCCCCTTGCGGCTGACTCTCTTTAGTTTAACGGTTGGTTGGATTGGGAGACTTGATCATCTCCTTCAGCCTTGCGCTTACGTCCGCTTCCATTACTGGAAATATTGGAGCTAGATCCAGATCCACAATAACGTGCAATGTGACCAGATTTTCCGCACTTGAAGCATTTAATGGCCGCTTCATTTTTCTGTTGCTTTCCGTTTACTGCTTCTAGGATTGCGTCCACCCATTCTGGTCGTTCTACTTCCACACGATGAGCTTTGTACGCTGGTTTGCACAAAAGTGATGCTGTTTCTTGAGTTAAAGCATGTGACACCGTCTCCGCAAATGATCTCTTTGGATTTGCATAGGTGGCCCGCTTCGTCTCCACATCACGTATTCCATTTATGAAACTTTGTATCTTTACCCTCTCCATGTATTCTACAGGTGCATCCGCGTTTGCTAGGTGCGCTAACCTCTCGATGTCCGATGCAAATTCTTGTAAGGTCTCATTGGGCTTCTGGCAGCGATTTTGTAGCTCTATTTGATAAATCTGCTTCCGATGCTCGCTACCATAACGTCTCTCCACAGCACCCATCAATGCTTCATAGTTGTTTCGTTCGCCATCAGGAATAGTCTGTAAAATTTCGGCTGCCGGTCCTTTCAATGATACGAAGAGTGCAGCGACTTTATCTTCAGCGCCCCAGTTGTTCACAGCTGCTGTCTTCTCAAATTGTAGCTTAAATACCTGGAAAGGAACAGAACCGTCAAATGATGGGGTTTTTACCTTGGGTACGCTTGTGGAAACACTTGGACGATTCAGCTGCAACTCCTGGATACGACTTCTTAACGCATCCACCTCGGCTTCGACTTTCTCCTCAAGCTGCATTAGTTTCTCGTCCATGCGCGCCTCTAGTTTTGAGGACATACGTGCTTCCTGTTCCTCTAGCTGTGTAGACAAGTGCAATATTTGAGATGCCATGTGCGTCTTCGTTTCTTCCCACTGAGATGCCAAGCGTGTCTCTTGTTGTTCCAACTTTGATGTTATATTCGTCGACATCTGAGTCAATACAGCCAACAGCGAGTTTGTGTCCACATTTGCCACTGAATCCGGAGTATCCTTTTGCTCTTCTATTTTCGTCGCTGCCTCTTCCGAAAGCTGAAAAACATAATCGTCAACGTTGATTCCTTCCGCTTCCATAGCCTCCCGTAGACGTGATTGTAGCTCTGGCTTATTGCCTGTTGTTACCATTCCACGTTTCTCCAACTCGTTTTTGAGTTGTTGGATCTTCAAGTCATTAAACTTTGCCATATCCTTGCAATGTCCTTTGTTACCTTTACAATGTCCTAGTTATCCTTTTCAATGTCCGTGTTATCCTTTTCAATGTCCTTGTTATCCTTTTCAATGTCCTTGTATTTATTTAACAATACCGCTTCTGACACCAATTGTGACGAATTCGATGATTCCTTGATTATTTTCCCTGAGTTCGATCACTGTACGTTAAATAAAACACTCCGATTCTGTTTAATAAGTAGTACGCTTTATTCAGTACTAAAAACCGTAGTACAATATCGCGGGTTAATTTACTGTTCAGTACTTCACTGTACAACACTTCAAAATAAACTGATTGATTTGCGTTGTCTTTGCGCGGTTTATATACCCTAGCAAACAGCAGCTTCACAACCTAGAAATGTCTACCCCTTTCTGGTTTATTCGTGCAACAGTGTTCTCGAAGCGTTCATCTATCGTCATCTCCTCTTTGTGCCACATTCGCAAACACGCGAGCTGCCTCTCCCTCTGTCGCTCTCACGTCATGTATCTAAACAGCTGTAGTTGTGGTAGTGACGCTAGTGGTGGAAGATGAGCGATTCTTGATAACATTCGCCACAGTATATATATTTGAAATTACTATAACCTAGTTAAGAATTCAGTGTTTGGTTATGTAAATTAACTTACTTGCTAATTATGTAGACAGTTATGAGAAATGAAATGTTTAGAGAACAAAATTCAAAAATTTCAAGTGAAATCTACTTCCAAAAAAAAAATAGTAACTTAATAACTAGTAGAAGCGAATTCGATTTGGCTTCTAACTTTGTGTATATGGTGAGTCTACTTCAGATACCAGTAGCCTCGTATATGCGTATGTTGATTATGTTTAATTATGTGTGTGAGGTATTAACGCCCTAACAGCTAATTTGTGACTTAACTTCAGAAAAAGAATGTAGAATCTCTTATTGCAATAGAAACAGCTATAAGAAAAATTTTGCAACTAAAGATTTACAAAATTGTATAGCAACCAAAACAATTTTTTTATAATAATAATAAATAGAAAAATAAAAAAAAACAAAAGAATAAAAAAATAAAAAACAGAGAAATCCAAATAAGGCTCGTTCACGTGCAACTAAGCAATTATCGAATTGTCTGTTTTGGTGTGTGTGGTGCTGCCTAGGCGAAGGTTCAGCGATGGTGATAAGTCCGTTTGTAGCTTTCGCCTCTGTCCTTTGTCGGTCAGCGTACGGTCCTTGAAATGTGGCACTACACATTCGGTGATGAATCCAAAGTGTGAATGCCACATCTCCCTACTCTCATCGTGGCGACTTGTTGCAAACCGCACTTACCGATAATGCTGGACCATCGGTAAGGTAGCTTGAACAGGTCGTCACGATCTCCTACCTAGCGTCCGTCTCTAACTGTGTGCCACACCTAGTACCACCTACTCGGGTTAAAACCCAAGGAGGGAACCCTGGTATGGTCACTCAGCTTACTCCTACTCTATTTGTCATGATGCCACAAGCTGTCAGGATAAATCCCAGTAGCGATGCCATCATGACGGTCCCTGTACAAGTCAAAGAAGGAAATTATAGCAGTTATAGATAGGTAAGAAATATGATAGAAAAGCAAAAAAAAACAAAAATGAAAGAAGTTAATGATTAATTTTTAGATGAAAAAAGATAGAAATGATGGTTCGCCTGTCCATCAGTCAGTCATTTTTCTCCATACTCACCATCTTGTAACCATGCGCGCGCAAGCGCAGCACCAACACCAAAATTAACGCCTAGCCCTGCATGTTAGCTACAATATACACAAGGTTTCAACCGAACATGACAATGTATTTATTAATAATGAACGAATCTTGCTTAAACCTACCCTAGATTTCCTGTCTCTAGAAGTGTTAGGACTTCAGTAAAACTTAACTCTACTTCCTAATGCATAAAAAACAGAATTGTATAAAAGGTTAAGGAAAGCTGGGAGTATAGACGTTAATCAAAAATAAAATTCAAAACTTAAAAGATATAAATGTAATAAAAGAACTTCAAGGCAAATTATGTTTTTTACCAAAAAAACTTAATCTAAAGCTAATATATATTTCTACATATATGCGACTCTCTAACACTCTAAAATTCATATGCGTATATAAATTATTATTTTTAATATGTATGTTTATGAACAACTCTAACTCGCAAGATTTCAAGCCAGTGGGTAGCCCCAGTACTATAGATACTCCAAAAAATCTAACAATTCAACAAAAATGCAAAAAAAAATTCTTCAACTAAAGGAAAAATTTTAAGCCCCCCTAATGCAGGTTATTGGGATCAGCTGTTCTGTCCCAAGTATCTAACAAGTTCAATGACCCGAATATATAGTAGAAAAACGTAGTTATGTATGTTTGGCAGTAATATATGTAAATAAGCGCAAAAAAAATGTGTATAGGAAAATGTACAAGAGAGTTTATGTGCATGTGTTTATAGGCAAGGAGATAGTTATGTCTGTACTTATGTATGCAAGTACTCGATCACCGCTCGCTCGTTATCTAGCTCATCTGCTGATGGAGAGGGGTATTAGCTACGCGTTGATCGACGGTCATACATAAATACACACAGCATATACACTCTTATCTTCTATCACTCACCTGATTGCTCTCCAAAGGCGCCGATGTTGAGAATCTGTGCTGAAAAGGGGAAAGAAACTCCAAGCATATATGCTTCCTAAATACCTACATGCATCTACAAGCACTACGGGCGCTCTCAGCTGCTCAGCCACACCGCTAGTGTGGTGGTCCTATGGGGTCAGTGTATGTATAATTTTTATTTTAAGGGAAATCTCTCATATTATAAAGGCCGGAGAGATTCAGCCGATCACAGAGGCTATCCCGAAAGACAGCCGGAAAAGATCATGAGAATTAAAACAGAAGACACTAGTGATCTTGGGTATTGAGCTGATTAGTTAGTAAATTGGCAATGTGCTAACACCATGTGCGCGCAAACCTTTTCATGTCAAAGTAGCATCCGTTTGGGTGCAGGGCAATCCCTACAAACTAGCTAAATGCAGGATATCAGTCTACCAGGTGGAAGGCCAAATGGCTAGCACAAAGCAGAGAATATCGAGGTAATAAATTGAAAAGTTTCTATACATTGAAAAAAAAAATGCAAAGCAAAAAAATGTATAAGCACAAAAAAATACCAACGTGGTATTTTCAGGAATGCGTTAGTAGGAACGCTGGTGTGCTAAAACAAAACATGAAATTGAAACTCTGCAAAAAAGTAAAGGAACCAAAAAAAACTAATGACCACGAACGAAAATAATGCAAAAAAAAAAACAAAGTTCTTCCCTGACAAAAGAAAAATCCCAAAATTTAGAATTTTATAAAAAAAATGAAATAAAATGAAAAATAAACTGGCCAAATATCAAAAAATCTCAGTTTAACTGCTCCGCGGATCCCTTTCCCTGTTCTACCCCTTACAGGCACAATGCTACCCCCATGGAATACAACGTCCTGGTACTATTATAACAAGCATAGTTCTTGTTGTTGTAGCGTTGTGCTGATTTTCGGCGTGGTGGTCGTTGTTGTTATTGCTGGCCCAGCAAGGTTTTGCCGCTTTCACCAAAGTGCCTGTGTGTGAGTGTGTTTTTGTTGCTGTTACTACCAACGCTCAGCTGCTTCGGCAAAGGGTTTCGTTGTTATAGTGCTCCTTTCAGCTTTGTGCCTCTAAATCAGCGCTATGTGGTCGTGCTGACGGATAAAGTCTAAGTTGTTGCGGTTGTTGTTGTTGCTGTGGCGCTTATATATTAGATTCAAGTGGTTGCTGTTGATGTTGTTGCTGTGGCGCATATATTGGCGTGGAACCGCCAATTCTCCGTGCCCTGCGGGCTTTCTCTGGTGCAGTGATCTGGGGGATATAGGGTCGACTTTAATGAAATTCAATTTACAATAAGGGCGCGAGATACGTGGATATATGTACATCGGTGCAGCTAGAGATAAATCTATATATATACACATTTGTGCATATATGTGTATACTTCTCGGCGTTCACCATAAGTACACCTATCCACATCTGTGTGGATATGTTCGGGATAGAGCTCACTTACCTGGATTTTTTTTCCAATTCAAGGCGAGGATTTCAGGAACAAATTTTATAGGGTTACTTCGCCGGTGTTTAGTATTTTAAAAAGTTGTCGCGGGTCGTACACTTAAACGGCAGATCGTTAGGCTTTTTTCGCTTTTAAGATTCGCGCACTTCACTTCTTCACACCACTTCACAGGGCACAGTTTTGACATGACTTTGGCCCGTTGACCACTTCTGCGCCCTTTTATATTCTCTGCCATGGCAGAGAAAGCCACCTTTTCGGGAAACCTTTCACACTTAAGCAAAACTTACCATTCCCCATTCCTGCATTCACACCTACGCACTCATACATTCACACAAAAATGATAATATAGGCCTTTATTTTCTACCATAGACACAATGTTGCTAGGCGTTCGGCAACATTGCATCTGTTACAACAGTATGTTATCTGCAGGAGGTGGGCGCTGTTACTTACAGCTGCTACAGATGCGACGTTGTCGAGGCCCTGCTACATTATGTTAACCAGTTAGCATTGTCATATCTTGCCAGTATGGCGAAAGGCTGTCGTTACAATATATAAATAAAATTAAAGAAAAAAAACTTTTTTAAAAATAAGGTTTTATTATTGGTTTATAAAATTAACTAAAAAGTAAAGTAAAATTAAAGAAAAAAAACTTTTTTAAAAATAAGCTTTTATTATTGGTTTATAAAATTAACTAAAAAGTAAAAAATAAATTGACTGTAAAGGAATATAACACTTTATAAGTTCTTTGTAACCTTTAAAGATAATTTGGCTTCTTCGTCTGCCACAAAATATTTCCATATTGTACATAATTATATATTTCTAACATTAAAACTTTACACCTAAATTATTAAATCTTCCAGTATATATCACATTCCTAATTTTATTAATAATAAAAGCGTGTTAAATTTTGATGGTATAATTAAGAACATTTAGGACCTTCTTTTCTATTTGATGGTATAATTAAGAACATTCAGGACCTTCTTTTCTTGCTATCGAAATATAATAATATATATCTCTACTCGTGCGCCACCTATCGGAATTATTTTTTTGTTATTTTGCGTGGAGGCAGAAAACTAAACTGATATGTATCTAAACAAATTTAAATGTACTAAAACGATTAAAACTTAACAACACTGACAGCAAGAACTGACATTGACAGTTCTTAACGCGGACATCTTTTTGGTCTTCTTCTGGATTTGACCGCCTAACGAAACAGATACGTATAACATTGCCCCCGTAATTTTCTGTATATTAATTAGATTAAATAAAGTTATAGATATCAAATTCAACAATTTTATTTGGTCTTAACAAACATAACATTACTGGCGACGAGGGCAAACGTCTTCCAAATAAGAGAAGTAATTTTCATGCATACGTGTTTCATAAGAGAAAATGGACTCAAAAATAATTCAGGAATTACTCCAGCAGCAGCAAACATTCGCAGTATCATTGCTCAATCAGCAAAAAGAATGGATGCAATCCATGCAGCAATCGCTTCTGAACGTCAGTGATACGGCCCGCACTGGAGAAACTACAGTGGTCTCACCTTTTCACTCGTTCAATAAAGAACAACAAAATTGGGAATCGTACTTGGAGAAGCTTTCACAGCATTTCGTGGCATATTCTGTAAGCAATCCAGATAAACAAAAATCCTTTTTTCTATCGTGGATTGGTACGGAATTATTTGAGCTATTGAAGAATTTGTTTGGCGTAACAAATCTACAATCGCAATCCTTCAAAGAATTGACAACGAAATTAACAGAGCACTTTCACTCAAGAAGACATGTAGTCGCGGCTCGTTACGAATTTTTCAAGCGGGAAATGAAACCCACTCAAAAGCACCGCGACTGGGTTGCCGACCTACGTGGTATAGCAAGGGAGTGCAAATTCAATTGTACAGCAACAAATTGCACAGCAAATTTCGTTGATGAAATGATACGGGATCAACTCATCGTTCGCACTCCACACGATCAAGTACGCACCGCCGCCCTTCAAAAGCTACAGCCATCATTAGAAGATGTGCTTCTCATCGCTGAAACATTTGAAGCAAGAACTAAAACTGTAGCAGCACTCAAAGAAAGCACGAGTTCATCGCTAACGCAAGTAAATGCCATGCATACACACAAAAACAATAAGAATGAAGCTAACAAGCAAAGTAATAAGCAAGAACAGCATAAAAATCACTCAACAAAGCAAGTGAAGTTTCAGTCATGCTCTGGGTGTGGACATTCTCACTCAAGAGAACAATGTAAGTTTCGAAATGTCATTTGCAACAAGTGCAAGAAAAAGGGACATATAGCAGCAGTTTGTATGTCTAAACAAACAAAACAAGCGAACAAAAAGCAAAATTCCGATAAAGGTAAAAAAGAAAATGAACATCGCGTTGACACATTAGATGCAGTGAATGTAGTTACCGGCATAATAAAATCGGAAGAAAACAAGAAAATGTTTGAACTAGAAATTAAAAACAAAACAATTAAGTTCCAAATCGATTCGGGTGCTTCTGTGTCAATAATTAATAGAAAAACGTACGATCTGCTGAACCGGCCAAAACTGATACAGTGTACAAAGACTTTATATGCTTTTGGGCAAAAGCAAATTCCTATTTTAGGTGAATTGCACGCCGAAGCAAGGTGTGGTAGCAAGCAAAAAAATATTGTGGTTATTGTCGCAAATGTGGAAAATTCTTACAACCTCTTTGGTTTAGATCTTTTTAGAGAATTTGGGTATCAGATTACCGAAATAGCAAACTTTTGTGAAATGGAAACGCATTCACAAAAAATTAATGAATTATGCAAAAAATACCACGATATATTCGACAAGTACAGGGCCAATAAGAAACTTCAAAGCTACTATTCAGATGAAACCAACTGCTACGCCCAGTACCATTTGCGCAAATAACAAAGTTCCGTGAAGAAGCTGATAGGCTGATCAAAGCAGGTATTTGGAAACCGGTGAAATTCAGCAACTGGGCATCCCCAATTGTATTAGCACCAAAGCCAGATGGCTCAGTGAGAATCTGCGGCGATTTTAAGATTGCAGTCAATTCGCAATTAGAAATTGAGCAATATCCATTACCAAAACGCGAAGAGTTGTTACATACCATACGTCGGGGCACTCATTTTTCGAAAATAGATCTGAAAGATGCTTATTTGCAAATGGAAATCGATGAAGAGTCGATGCAAATGATGGTGGTGAATACGCCTTTAGTAGGGCTGCCAGACGTCCCGGTTTTCCGGGACATGTCCCGGTTTTAGGCCATTTGTCCCGGTGTCCCGGTCCAACCCTAAAATGTCCCGGTTTTTTAATCTAATCGATTGTAAGGAGCCATGAAATCTACCAACTATTTGGTTTGCTTATAATGCGCCGCTCCAACTAGTCTGAATAAAAGTACCAACTACCGACTTCAATTGTAAGACTCTAGCATCGCTCGATAGTTGCACATTGTATAGTAGGGATGTCAATTTTTCGGGTTTTGGCCGTCCCGGGATTTTCGGGATATGCTTTTACAAATCCCGGGATCCCGGGATTAGTCCCGGGATTAGGGATTCGTTATTTCTAACAGGTTTGCTTCAAAAAGACTGGAGAAAATGTTTGTGAAACTGTCAATTTTTAAATAAATAACAAATAAAATTAATTAAATTTATTTATCCCTTATATTTTTTATTTACTTTTAATGTATTTCATTTGAATAAAAAAAAATAACACACTTCAATAGAAAGTTTTTTTTTGTAGTTGAACTCCTACATTAATATAAATGTATTAAACAGTTTAATAATGGTAAGTATTAATTAAAAAGTAAAAAAAAATTTGGTACATTCAGCGCGCCTCTTCCCAGCCAGCAAGATACCTTACATTTTACGAACATTGCGTTTTACGAGCTATTCTCGAATCAGCAACAACTAAAAACACAAGCTTTTTTTATTTTGTCAAAAAAAAACAAGACCCAAGTTCCAAAATTTAGATGCCGCAAAGATATTAACGTTCATAAAATGTTTGTTTGACACAGATGTCCATTCGTCAAAAACTACGCAAAATTTTTCACCTTCTTTTACGAGCTTTTCAATTTCATGTAAAAATCCTACTCTAATATTTTCGTAATAGTTGAGTACAATACTTTGTATAGTGTTTCTGGATTTTGGTAAATCGAAGCCATTACCTCGCATTACATCGCGTAGATCTTGTGATTTGGTGAAAGCTGAAAAAGCAAAACCATCAACAGCCGTCATCCTAGCTAAAACAGCTTCCATACTCCTCTCCGTTTTATTACTAAAAAATTTATGCAACTTTTGCTGTTTACAAGGTACAGGATTGGCTTCTGGAGCTTTTGTTTTACGGCACACAACAATATTATGTTTTTTCAAATGCGTGTGCAGCCCTTTTGTTGAGCCACCTTTCGTTAATAATATTTGACTGCATTTTTTGCACTGAGCTGACTCGTCGTTGTCGCGCGCAACTAAAAAATAGAACCACACGGAAGACTCCTCTTCCGCCTTTGTTTTATGTGCAACAAAACCTGTACGAAATAAATTTCAATTTCATTACAGTGATTCTTTATTTAATGAAAATGAAATACTTCGTATAAAAATGGATGAGTGCGAGGTATTCCACTTCACCGAAGTTATAAATATATCTATATTTACCTGAAGTGGACGGCTTTTCAGTCATATTTAATTATTCTTATTATTCATCAATCAATTATTCGCGCAAAAATAACAATGAAACCAGCTGATTTCTACGTCAACAGTGTTGTAAACGCTAACCCAAATTTCAGTGTGGTTTCTTTGCTATACAAGAGGGATTTTTCTCACATCCCGAAAATCCCGGGATTGCTGGAACACAATCCCGGGATTTTCGGGAGCTTAAAAAGGGTCGGGATCCCGGGATCCCGGGATGACATCCCTATTGTATAGTATACATATATCGATTATCGATGTAAAGTGTTCTTCCTAATTAGCTACAGCTGTTTTTGTTTTGCGCTAAGTATTTGGTTCTTCGAGTTGAGTGTTTCTGATTTCATTGTAAGTTTTCTCACAAAATTTATAAAATAGATATGTTTATAATACATTAAACCACTTGGAATGTTCTTTTATGAAACGTGGGAGAAGTGAACATGAATCGTTGCCATTGGTAACGGTGGTCGCTCAGATATTGTTGATCATATCGGCAGTTCCAAGCACAAATCAAGGTTATGCGAGGCGTCTACTTCAAAAGAAATTTCTTCTTTTTTTGTAAAAACAAATACAGCAAAGAGGCATCTGATCTCCGCCGCTGAGCTAACAAATGCCTTTAAGATTATTAATCACTATCAGTACTTCAGCTCAATAGATGTCACTACAAAACTAAATGCGCTCATGTATCCTGATTCGGAAATAGCAGCAAAGTAATCAGTTTGCAGGACCAAAGCAACAGCTTTAATCAAAAATATTTTGGCTCCGCATTCAGTAGCAAACTTTGTAGATATTTTAATAAAAAATGTACATTTTTATGGAATTTCAACGGACACCAGCAACCACAAAGCCGAAAAAATGTTTCCATTGCTTGTTCACTTTTTCTTGAATTTCCAAAGTGTCCCGGTTTTGCCCCAGGGGGACCTGGCAGCCCTACCTTTAGGCCTTTTTCAGTATCAAAGATTACCATATGGCATTGCTAGTGCGCCCGCTATTTTTCAACGCTACCTTGAACAACTCCTAAGTGGTATAGAAGGATGTGGAAATTATTTAGACGATATAATCATCACTGCGGCGTCAATTAAAGAACACATAGATCGAGTAGAGCAAGTCATGAAGGTACTACAGGAAAACGGCATCAAATACAAAAAGCAAAAATGTTTCTTCTTAAAGGAGGAAATCGAGTACTTGGGCAGAAAGATCAGCGCTAAGGGAATACTCCCAGACGATTCGGGGATTCAAGCTATTAAATTACTGAAACCCCCTGGTAACTTAGCACAATTAGAAGCTTTTGTAGGTAAGATAAATTACTATTGTAATTTCATACCAAACTTTTCTCAGCTAGCAGCGCCGCTCAATAGGCTACGTCGTAAAAATGTAAAATTTTCCTGGGGCACTGAGCAGCAAGAGTCTTTTACTGCTTTAAAGTCACACATTATCAATGCTACCCAATTAGACATTTCGATGAGGAGTTGCCATTAAGTCTTGCCGCTGATGCATCATCTTTTGGAATTGGTGTTGTGTTATCGCACATCAATACCGATGGAAGCGAACGTCCAATCGCTTTCGCTTCGAAAACTTTGGACATGCATCAAATTAAATACAGCCAAATCGAGAAGGAGGCTCTCTCTATTGTATATGGAGTGCAAAAGTTTCACCAATACTTGTATGGTCGAAAATTCCTGCTCATTACTGACCATAAGCCACTCGTACACATTTTCAACCCGAGTAAAAATCTACCACAAATGACTTCGCATCGTTTACAACGTTGGGCTCTAATATTAATGGCATATAACTTCGAAATCAAATACCGCAACACACATGCACATGGCAATGCCGACGCACTTTCACGGTTGCCCGTGAACACCGATGAAAATTTTGACATAAACGAGGCGTGCCATAACATAACTGAAATTCAAACACCAATCGATGCGAACGTGATTCGCAAGCATACAGCTCAAAATAGAACGCTTATGAAAGTTCGCAATTTTGTCGAAAAGGGTTGGCCTGAAAAGCTATCTCCGGGCGATACAGAGATCCAGCCATATTTTCTTCGTAGGTTTTCGTTAACTATTTATAAAAACCTATTATGTTTAAACACGGATGCAAATCGGATTATAATTCCACAAACTTTAAAACAAAGAATTTTACAATTGTTACACGATGGGCACTGGGGAATCGTCAGAATGAAACAGCTGGCCCGACATCACGTCTGGTGGCCAAAGATCGACGATGACATTGCAAAAGTAGTGCGCGAATGCGACATTTGCAAAAGGGGTAATCCAGCACCTGCACGCGAATATCTCAGTTGGCCAGAAGCAAAAAGTCCTTGGGAAAGGGTCCACATTGATTTTGCCGGCCCAATATTTAATTCGATGTGGCTTATTTGTATAGATGCTTATTCGCAATTTCCATATGTAACACAATTACCGTCAACTACTACAGATAATACTATACATGCACTAACGTCTATTTTTGCTATTGAAGGCTTCCCGTCTACACTCGTGAGCGACAACGGACCTCAATTGACGTCCGAGCTATTTGAACAATTTTGCAAGCAAAATAGTGTCAGCCACATAACGACAGCGCCATTCCATCCGGCATCAAATGGCCTCGCTGAACGTTTTGTACAAACGTTTAAGGCATCTGTTCGGAAAAATATCAATGCCGGCCTAACAATTAAGACCGCCGTTGTAAAGTATTTGACAACTTATCGTTTCACCCCAAATGCAAAAGGGAAAACACCAGCAGAACTTCTGCATGACAGACCGGTTAGAACAATGTTAACTCAACTTTTTGAGACACCACCACAGAACAAACGTACAGACAACAACGCACACAAATTTCGGCGAAATCAAGCAATATATGCCCGAAATTATGCCAAAGGGGAAAAATGGATCAAAGGAAACATAATCCATCTGATTGGTAAAATGATGTTTATGGTGCAAACCAAAAGCGGTAAGTTTAAGCGTCATATTATCCAACTCAAACCAAGATCGACCACAAATTGTGATAAACATTCATCGGGGTACAATGTTCGTCTGCCGTTGACAGAGGCGCCTGAAGTAGGGGTATCCTACAACCCACTTACACCTAGCTCTGAAAAGAACTTAGAAAACATCCAAGGTAATTCACCAAGCAATTCACAGAACGCATCTCCGCAGCCTAATCGAAACCTATTAGACGAACATGCTGAAACACAAACGCCTGGCATTCGTAAAAGCAGTCGTTCGCGGCAACAGGTTAACCGTTTCACAGCCCCAGACTTTAGATCCAAATAAAATTGTAACTTGTATAAAAATTGTTTTAAAATAACATTGCAACTTAAGGGGAGATGTGATATGTATCTAAACAAATTTAAATGTACTAAAACGATTAAAACTTAACAACACTGACAGCAAGAACTGACATTGACAGTTCTTAACGCGGACATCTTTTTGGTCTTCTTCTGGATTTGACCGCCTAACGAAACAGATACGTATAACATTGCCCCCGTAATTTTCTGTATATTAATTAGATTAAATAAAGTTATAGATATCAAATTCAACAATTTTATTTGGTCTTAACAAACATAACAAAACGATGATGAAAATTTCAAGATCCTACCTCAACGGGAAGTTCGTTGAAAAACGAATTAATCGACACTGAAAACAGACCTTCGTAATTCTCAAATAAAGCGACTCACGCGCCACCTTTAACATTTAGAAATTAATTAAGTAACACACACGTAAAATATCAGCCAAATCGGTCCATAATTACGATTTTGAGTTTTTATTACCGCTATCTCAGCCCCACCTAGCGGAATTTTTTTTTACAAAAATATTTCTTTTCATGGTAGTAATACATGTTACGAATTTTAGCTAAATTGGACCATAAATGCGAATTTTGAAAATATAGCGACCCACGCGCCACCTATCGAATTTTTTTTTTTATAATATTGCATTGTCATCGGGGTTATACATGGGTGCAGAATTTCAGATCAATCGGACACCGGGAAGTATGTCAAATTTAGCTTGCAAGATTTGATTACTGGTGAAACTAAATAAAAAAAAAATAAAAATAAAATAAAAGCTTATAAAATGAATGCCCATTTCCCTTGGTGATCATATCACGGCTGAACGGATGGACCGATTTCACAAATTTTTTTTTATTGTATTTGTTTTTGCCCGGAGAAGGTTTTTATAAAGTAACAAGTTACAAAAATTTGAGATATTGACCAAAGTGTGGACCAGGGGTGACCCAGAATGTGTTTTTACGATATGGGTATCAAGTAAATTTCATTTTATTTATTATTATAAAGCATTAGTACAATAAGAAGTATATATTCTTTTTTAGTACAACAGTTAGGTAATACAGCAAAACTGTCAAAAACGCAGTAATACATGCAAGCTTAAGAGTAGTTAATTAATTAAACACGATAGAAACCTGGGCCCGTAGTCAGGTTTCCAAATCTGGTACGCCAAATCTGGAAACATATTCCTTAATTAAACATTGACCAACCGTTTTAGTCTCAATATCTTCTAAACTGACAAAATATATTTGTAACCATTTGGTGGTAAAGGGTGGTATTAGGGTGATTAAAAAAAAAATAAACCGGAAACAGTAGAAAATACTAAAGAAAAATTAAAAAGATTAAATAAAATAACCGCGCGTAGCCAGTACACGTGAAAGAAGTTAACTTCTTAACCCTTCGTCTTACACATGAGTCCGGCCACACCTTTTCCATTCCATTTCAACCTTAATATACCTTCTGTGTGTGCGCCGATATGGAACATTTAGAGAAACACATAACGATCAGGTATTTAGGTAATTTATTTAGTTAAATAACAAAATTTAGTAGCTAACAAGCAGAACTTTTACTTGTAGACCATAGCCATTTAAACTGGATATTAAATACTCGGTTCCAGGCGAACTTAGACTTCCTTATTTTTAAACAGAATTTTAGATTTTCTCTAAATTGCAAGAGTGAGATGCAAAATATGAAAGAAAGAGTTAGTTGACAAAAATAGCGGAACGCTTTTTCATTCAAAAATCTTCAAGAAATGTAGCCAAAATCGCACTTTTAATGAAATGAAATAATTGATTGGACGGACGGACATAAATTGCAAAACTTCAATCGAGAAAAATGATCGAAATCCATCACGCACCACCAGGCGATCATAAAAATTAGCGCATAACTTGCAACTTCTAAGCCGTACTCAACGATGACGTAACGTTGTCAAATAAACACGCACAAACATTCATACTCCATGAGTTAAGTATGTGTGTAAAAAGTCGCATACGCTTTTGTTCCTGTACATTGCGTGCATAAACCCACACATGTGGTTTCTGCGCTTGTTTGAAAGCGACTGAAATTATTTTTCATCCCTAAAATATTAACCAATCGCACGACGTCGTTGTATGCAAGCACACAATATATGCAAAACCGTCTTTCAGGACAGGGTTGCCATTTTTTGGGGAAATGTTTCAGCAAAATGTCGTTCGCTGCCTAATTTTTATGTATGCCTGGTACCCTAAAATCTTGCTTCTTCAAAATTCAAAGTCTTTGGTTGAGAAAGTAAATTGTGATGGTTGAGAAAGTGGCATTGTGTGCGTAAACTCACACGCCTTTGGCCCATGAAAAAGTGCGCAACAGCGATTGTCATCGTGTCAGCTGGTTTACGAACAAACATTCATACTCGTTTAGTTATTAATATTGCTTGCTTGTTTTTATGAGCGCCTAGGCATATAACTTAAGAAATCAGCAAAAATTACTCCATTTATATCTATTTCCGTGGCATAGCTTCGGTTGCATAACTTCCGTTGCATTGTCATCCATTTTTTCAAATTTTACTCTCAATCAAAAACTTCATATCGCCGCCTAAGAAGTTAACTTCAAAATGTCGACTTGGTCTTACCCCCTAAAAAGTTAGGTATTGATGAGAAAATTATTATTATTATTATTATTATAAGGCCTTATTACACCGCGACCTTTAGTACGATCTATTGTGTGACCTATCAGCTTATTGTTCTATGTGGAGGCTCTTTATAAATTTGAGCACCTCCTCAGGTTTTTTATTCCATATTACGAACGGATTGAGAGTGACCCCACCTAGGTAGCAGACTCTCTTTCTTGCTAACGCACTGCATTCGCAGAGTATATGAACCGGCGTTTCATCGTCCAGTTCGCAAAACCGGCAACTTGTTGTATCTGACAGATTCAGCTTACTCAGGTGATAACTCAGACCACAATGTCCCATAAAATACCCAGTGAGGGTTCTTAGATCCACCCTCCTTAGATTCCATAAATAGTTTGGACTGCCTCTTCTCTAGGCTGCTTAGCCAATGCTGCCTAAACTGTATATTTTCCCAGCTGCTTATGGTATCCTTAACGTGGGCCTTCGTGAGTCCACAAAAGGGTTCCGGACCATAAAAAGCTGTTAGAGCACCATGTTTGGCCAGGTGATCTGCTTTTTCGTTGCCGTCATGCCCTTCATACCCTGGGACCCAACCTAACAAAACTTTGTTTTTGGCTCCCAGATCATTAAGGACTGCGACGCACTCATCGACAAGCTTCGAGGTTATAGTGTAAGACTGCAAGGCACGTAGGGCGGCCTTACTGTCCGACATAATGTAGATTCGCTTAGAGGATAGTCTTCTTCGGAGGCATTCTCTGCCACATAATTCTATTGCGTTTATTTCCGCTTGAAAGGTAGTGGGGTAGTTACCCATCGGTACCGATTTTTTGTAATTTGGTCCATAGATACCAGCTCCCGTTTTACCATCTTCCAGCTTCGATCCATCCGTATACCAAATCTTCTAATCGGATTCAGCATAAGGATTCCCTGTGTCCCCGAGCGCCCGATCTACGATCGAAATTTCAAAGTTTGGCATGATCCTGAGCGTAGGAGTTATTGCATCACTTACTAGCAATATAGGACTACAACTGTATTAAACGCCCAGTACGTCATTTTGGGAGGCAGCCCCCATGTTTTGCCATAAAGCTAGTGCAGGCGAAAAAGGCCCTCGTTGTGTTATTTATGGTTGCCTCCAAATGAGCATTCCATGTGAGGGTTTTGTCCAATGTTACCCCTAGGTATTTCGCTTCCGTCGAAAAACCTATGCGGCTGCCTCCTAGGGGCGGCTCTAACATAGAAATCTTTCTTCGCCTCGTGAAAGGTACCAATACTGTTTTATTTGGGTTAATAGATAACCCTTTGTTAGCGCACCATCTTTCAATGATGCGTAGGGCTTGTTGCATGCGATCGGATATTGTTTCTTCATGCATTCCTGTTACGCAGACTACTAAGTCATCCGCATATCCCTGTACGTCAAAGCCATTGCCATTCAAAAGATGAAGAAGTTCGTCTATGACTAGGGTCCACAGTAGAGGAGAAAGTACACCTCGCTGAGGGCATCCTCTTGTGGCCACGATTGAGCCAGCACTCCCTCCTAACTCAAAGCTGATTTTCTTTGCTTTAGCATGGCCAGGACCCAGCGAGTGATCATTGGGCTTACGTCCTTGCTAATCATGGCTTCCTCAAAAGCGCCTGATATATCGATGACTGCATACAGGGCTATGTTTTTAGACTATGGCCTTTTCAATTTTTTCAGTAAGGCAATGGATACCAGTCTCCGTAGATTTTCCGGGTTGGTAGGCAAATTGGTGTTTACACAGAGTGTGTTTCTTTAAGTTTACTTCCCTAATGTGCTGATCTAAAATTTTCTCCATTCCTTTTAGGAGAAAGGAACTGAGACTTATTGGTCAATATGACGATGGCAGATTTTCCGGTTTCCCTGGCTTCGGTACAAATACAACCTTAACCTCTGTCCACCTGTTGGGAATATATCCTAACAGCAGGGATGCTCTATATAAATCTGATAGGACTGGAGCTGTATAGTTGATTCCTTGCAGCAACAAACAAGGATAGACACCACCCGGTCCTGGAGATTTGAAAGGACTGAAAGTCGATAACGCCCATTGGACCTTGTTAACATTGGTTAGCTTTGTCGCCAGGTTCTTTTCTCTACAACTAATTGTTGGAGAATATACTACGGGATGTGAATGTTGATAGCCTGGTATACAGTCCGGAAAGTGAATAGCAAGCAAAAGTTTGCATGTGTCTTCCGGCTGCTTCGTATAGTTGCCATCTGAGTTCTTCAGAGTACCAATGACGTTGCTATGGCCTCTCGCAAGGCCTTTTTGAGCCGCACTTCCGTAGGGAGATCTTTAATATTTTCGCAGTGTTCTCTCCACGTTGCCCTCTTAGATTTTCTAAGTTCTCTATTATAAGAAGTTAGAGCATTTCTATAGGAGACCCAGTCTCCAGTGTCTTTAGCTGCATTAAACAACCTTCTGGTTCGACATCTTAATTGTGCCAGCTTTTTGTTCCACCAAGGAACATCACGTTGTATACGCTGTTTGGCTTGGGGACAACTCTCGCAGAAAGCTGTTGTGATATCTGAGTGAAGCTGTTCAGTAGAGTGGTTCACAAATATGGACTTTTTGGAAGTTCTAAAACGCTACCCGCAATTATTGTTCCTTATGACAAAAAAAGAGGCTGCTATTTTTTTTTGGTAAAGGTGGTTTAGAGGTCGCGCTACTCGTTTTTATAAAAAAAACGAGATACTTGCAATTTTAATTTCTTTTTAACATGTTTAAGTGCAGCAAAAATTTGGGTTTTTGTGTGTTGTTATTCTGTTTTCATTGGCGAATATTCCTGCAATATAATAGCCTTCTTGGATGAGTAGAAAGGGTTTAACTCCTGAAAATATGTTTCGAAACAGAAAACGGTGGACCTAAAACGCCTACACTGACCCCATTGCGCATTGGTTTTTTGGATATATTTCGCATCTAAAAGGTTTATGACATCGCTGATTATTCAAAGTGGTGGATCCAATATGGCAGTGCATTTTTGAAAACTAATTCGACTGTGTGAAACTCATCACTGTTGGATTTATTACATCGATTTATATGAACTAGTATCGCTTGTGATCGAAAATTCGACCAATAAAGCCGGGTCTAGAGTTCACACTATGTAATTGATTTGTTTTGCCGCTTTGAGAGAGCGGTGGAGTCTCATTAATCGTAGCTTCTGCTGTGGACTCCAGCTGAATCTTAGTTTGTACATTCTCCAAGCCTTGCGTCACCTCTGCCAATTTTGAGCGGCAGGCTGTTTGTTCAACAGCCTTCTTTTCTACCGCAACATTTTCATCATTGCCGATGGCTTCATCAGCTACCCGGTGTCCGAATGAGGATTCTCCAGTATCTGGTGTCTAGGGCCGGGTTTTGAACAGAAATAAGTCGGAGGATATGCTCGTTTGAGGGGCAATCGTCCTCTTTAAAATACCCGACAAAGATAATGCGACGGGGTACTTCTGCATTCGAGACTACCTTCAGTTTCGCCCCCTCCCAAGGAGTTAATTTTGGGACGATATCTTTTAACCACTCTGAAATATTAGAATCATCGCATACAATTTAAAGCCATCCTTGGCGATCGAGCAGCCCGTGAAGCGGGGACTGATAGTGCCAACTTGCAGTTTAAACACTTCATTCAAAATGGCCCTATGATCTTCAGTTGTTCAGAAGACCAGATGGTACTAGGATAATCCTGTGGGATTATGCCCAGCTTAATAGTGGTCAGGGCATCTCTAAAAGATCCCGATGACACACCGTCAGGATGAGCCGCGGTTACTAAGGCACTGGCTGCCTCTCCATCAAGAGGAAGCATCTGCCTTCTCCTCTTTTGGAAATTTGGTGGGGTCCTCCTATTGGATCGCCCCCTTTTATTGGTCGCCTCCCTTTGTGCCGGCCCTTGGGGCTGTTTGGCAATTGCTAAGGCGGTTTCGTATCTGACACCGTTAGCCAAGACTTTCTTAAGACGCTTACGAGCGGCACCATTCAAGTGCTTACGTTTTCCAGCATTTTCAGTATCATGGGGGGGTCCATTCAGCCCCACCATGCCTGTGGTTTCAGCTTTTGATTCGGTAACCTCCGAAAGGCCAGATCTGGCCTAATCACATGAAAGCAGTTCAACTTTATCATGATCTAAAGTATAGTTTTTCTCATTTAATCGGTACATATAATTCCCACGAGTGTAGGGGAAAGACGGTCAACTGGGACATAGGCCCCGATATCCCAGTAAGACTGATTACAACCAGAGGGCGCCAGGTATCTGGAGGCCACCGTTATAAGACACACTAACGTAGTGCCATTCATCCCATGAGCACGGTATGGATCACACTCGGGATTACGGGTTTTATTGAGTTGTCCTCTCTTTGCATTTAAGTCGCCTACCGCGGGCATATTCTAGAACCCCAACCCGCAGGAGGGTTAATTATTTTAATAGGTGGCGGTAATTATTTTAATAGTTAAGATAACCGCATATGGCATACCATTTTGGAAGCTTCAAAGCTTCAGCTTTAAGAGTATGTAAAAATATTATGAAAAAAGTTTCAAAAATTAAAAGAAAATTCACTTTGAAAAAAAAAAAAAGCATTTTTCCCTATACAAAATGTAAGGGAAAGGGCGAAAAAAAATAGCCACCCCTAAGGGTTAAGTCAGAGAGCTAATATTTTGCAGGGTTTATTTTCTCATCAATACCTAAAGTTTCAGGGGGTAAGACCGAAAAAAAAACAAATTTTTTTTTATTTGAATCACCCTAATGTATATGCTCGAAACGACCTGGGGGAATTGGAAACTTTTCTAACTGAGATTTTTTATGGCTTCCAATTTTACATTTTTGACATTGCAAATATTGTTTAGACCATTCATTTACATCCTTATTAATTTTTGGCCAAAAGTATAAATGGGTGATTTTTTCGAGTTGATCTAATACTGGGATGGGAAATATCATGAATTAAATGAAATAATTTCTTTCTAACAGTGGAAGGAACATAAGGTCGGCATATGCTAGTGGACAAATCACACCAAAGAGATTTATTAGGGGAAAATTCTATTTTTCTTAATTGAAACGATTAATTTTCAGATTGATTGGCTCTTCAATGTTTAAGCTGTTCATCAATTTCTTGCTCTTCAGCTAAAATTTCAAAGTTGGGTTTATCCATTTTAAGAGGATCTATTCCGGGTCGTGATAATGTATCTGAAACAATGTTATCACTGCCTTTAATGTACCGAATATCTCCAGTGAATTGTGAAATGAAATCCAATTGGCGAGCTTATCTGGGAGAACGTTCAGTTTTCGTGAAAAAAGCTGTTGTAAGTGGTTTGTGCTCCGTAAGAACAAAAAAATCGCGACCTTCGACAAAATGTTGCAACTGTTTAATTGCTTCATCTTACTTATGTATATATAATAAAATTAAAGAAAAAAAAACTTTTTTAAAAATAAGCTTTTATTATTGGTTTATAAAATTAACTAAAAAGTAAATAAAATTAAAGAAAAAAAACTTTTTTAAAAATAAGCTTTTATTATTGGTTTATAAAATTAACTAAAAAGTAAAAAATAAATTGACTGTAAAGGAATATAACACTTTATAAGTTCATTGTAACCTTTAAAGATAATTTGGCTTCTTCGTCTGCCACAAAATAATTCCATTTTGTACATAATTATATATTTCTAACACTAAAACTTTACACCTAAATTATTAAATCTTCCAGTATATATCACATTCCTAATTTTATTAATAATAAAAGCGTGTTAAATTTTGATGGTATAATTAAGAACATTTAGGACCTTCTTTTCTATTTGATGGTATAATTAAGAACATTCGGTGTTAAATTTTGATGGTTTAATTAAGAACATTTAGGACCTTCTTTTCTATTTGCTGGTATAATTAAGAACATTCAGGACCTTCTTTTCTTGCTATCGAAATTTAACACGCTTTTATTATTAATAAAATTAGGAATGTGATATATACTGGAAGATTTAATAATTTAGGTGTAAAGTTTTAATGTTAGAAATATATAATTATGTACAATATGGAATTATTTTGTGGCAGACGAAGAAGCCAAATTATCTTTATAGGTTACAATGAACTTATAAAGTGTTATATTCCTTTACAGTCAATTTATTTTTTACTTTTTAGTTAATTTTATAAACCAATAATAAAAGCTTATTTTTAAAAAAGTTTTTTTTTCTTTAATTTTATTTTTTACTTTTTAGTTCGGTTTATCAACAAGAAATATACCTATAAGCTTGTGCTTAGAAAATCTTTTTTCTTGAATTTATTTTAAATATAAAATATTGTTTAAATTAGTTATGCAGAAAACATAGAATCTTCTTCTAAACTTATTCGTCACAGCAACAGCGGCACAATCAACTATATGAGAGCCAAGTGTAAAATGCTTCTTCTCATGCTTTTCATGCATACAAAGTTGAAAGTTGGCAACTTTTGCATGTCAGATGTCGCTCGTGATGCTGCGGCAAACATTGATTGTGACGCCGCTATAAAGCCGTGCGGCAAAGAGGCAATAATGTCGCAGCGACATCAATCGGCTGCTAGCAGCAACAGAAAACATAGAATCTTTTACAATAAAGCCGCGTGGTTAATAAAGTTACTTTTGGGATATTGGAATAAAGACTAAACTAAACGATAAATGGGATTTTTGAAATTAAGCAAATTTTTTTATTTACTGTTAGCGAAGCCTGAACGATGATGAAAATTTGCAAAATCCCATCTTAACTGCAAGTTAGTACAATATCAAAAGCAAAATTTCCTGGAATGAAAACTTTCGAATATCTCTACTCGTGCGCCACCTATCGGAATTATTTTTTTGTTATTTTGCGTGGAGGCAGAAAACTAAGCGATGATGAAAATTTCAAGATCCTACCTCAACGGGAAGTTCGTTGAAAAACGAATTAATCGACACTGAAAACAGACCTTCGTAATTCTCAAATAAAGCGACTCACGCGGCACCTAGCGGGTCCAATTTTTTTTTAACATTTAGAAATTAATTAAGTAACACGCACGTACAATATCAACCAAATCGGTCCATAATTGCGATTTTGAGTTTTTATTACCGCTATCTCAGCCCCACCTAGAGGAATTTTTTTTTACAAAAATATTTCTTTTCATGGTAGTAATACATGTTACGAATTTCAGCTAAATCGGACCATAAAGGCGAATTTTGAAAATATAGCGACCCACGCGCCACCTATCGAAATTTTTTTTTTTATAATATTGCATTGTCATCAGGGTTATACATGGGTGCAGAATTTCAAATCAATCGGACACGGGGAAGTGTATCAAATTTAGCTTGCCAGATTTGATAACAGACAGCCGTCAGGTGAAACTAAATAAAAGCTTATAAAAACGTAAGTTTGTGACTGACAGTTAATGTTTGTGGCTCTTTAACGTCTGAACCAATGCCCCGATCTTTACCAAATTTTGCACACAAATTCTTAGGAGTATAGAGTCTGCAATAGGCACCATGAAATTTCGATATATTTATCGATAACATAGTTATCGATCAAAATGTAGTTTTACGTAAACTTTTGAATATTCGCACAAAACGAAAGGGGAAGACCACAGCGTGCATTTGGACTTTGGTTCATTTCGATATATTTATCGATAAAAGAGTTATCGGTCAAAACGGGGTTTGGGGTTAACTTTGGAATATTTTCACAAATTTGATATCAAACGAATGGGAATGACCACAGCTTTCATTTGGACATTGGTTCATTTCGATATATTTATCGATAACAGAGCTATCGCTAAAAATGTGCATTCGGGTAAACTTTGGATTATTTGCACAAAATTAATATCAAACGAATGGGAAACACCACAGCTTTCATTTGGACTTTGGTAGATTTCGACATATTTATCGATAACAGAGTTATCGGGCAAAATGTGGTTTGGGTATACCTTGGAATATTTGCAGAAAATTGAAATCAAACGAATTGGAATGACCACAGCTTTCATTTGGACTTTGGTTCATTTCGATATATTTATCGATAACCGAGCTATCGGTAAAAATATGCTTTCGGGTAAACTTTGGAATATTTGTACAAAAGTGATATCAAACGAATGGGACAGACCACAGCTTTCATTTGCACTTTGGTAGATTTCGACATATTTATCGATAACAGAGTTATCGGGCAAAATGTGGTTTCTGGTAAACTTTGGAATCTTTGCACAAAATTGATATCAAACGAATGGGAATGACCACAGCTTTCATTTGGACTTTGGTTCATTTCGATATATTTATCGATAACAGAGTTATCGGTCAACATGTGCTTTCGGGTAATCTTTGGAATATTTTCACAAAATTGATATCAAACGAATGCGAATAACCACAGCTTTCACTTGGACTTTGATTCATTTCGATATATTTATCGATAACAGAGTTATCGTTGAAAATGTGGTTTCGGGTAAACTTTGAAATATTTGCACAAAATTGATACCAAACGAATGGGAAAAACCACAGCTTTCATTTGGATTTTGGTTGATTTCGATATATTTATCGATAACAGAGTTATCGGTCAGAATGTGCTTTCGGGTAAACTATGAAATATTTTCACAAGCTTTCATTTGGACTTTGATTCATTTTGAAATATGCATCGATAACAGAGTTATCGGTCAAAATGTGGTTTCGGGTAAACTTTGGAATATTCGCACAAAATTGGTTTCCAACGAATTTGGGAGATCACAGATTTCATTGGGACTTTGGTTCATTTCGATATATTTGTCGATAACAGAGTTATCGGTCAAAATGTGGTTTCGGGTAAATTTTGTAATACTCGCCCAAAATTGGTATCTAACGCTAGGGGAAGACCACAGCTTTCATTTGGACTTCGGTTCATTTGGATATATTTATCGATAACAGAGTTATCGGTCAAAATGTGGTTTCGGGTAAACTTTGGACTATTCGCACAAAATTGGTTTCAAACGAATTGGGGAGATCACAGATATCATTGGGACTTTGGTTCATTTCTATGTATTTGTCGATAACAGAGGTATCGGTCAAAATGTGGTTTCGGATAAATTTTGAAAAACTCGCACAAAGTTGGTATCTAACGATAGGGGAAGACCAGAGCTTTCATTTGGTATCTGTTTCATTTCGACATATTTATCGATAACAGAATAGGCGTTCAAAATGTGGTTTCGGGTAAACTTTGGAATACTCGCACAAAATTGGTAACTAACGACAGGGGAAGACCACAGCCTTCATTTGGACTTCGGTTCATTTGGATATATTTATCGATAACAGAGTTATCGGTCAAAATGTGGTTTCGGGTAAACTTTGGACTATTCGCACAAAATTGGTTTCAAACGAATTGGGGAGATCACAGATATCATTGGGACTTTGGTTAATTTCTATATATTTGTCGATAACAGAGGTATCGGTCAAAATGTGGTTTCGGGTAAATTTTGAAAAACTCGCACAAAGTTGGTATCTAACGATAGGAGAAGACCACAGCTTTCATTTGGTATCTGTTTCATTTGGAGATATTTATCGATAACAGCTGTATTCTAGAATAAGCGTTCAAAATGTGGTTTCGGGCAAACTTTGGAACACTCGCATAAAATTGGTAACTAACGACAGAGGAAGACCACAGCTTTCATTTGGACTTCGGTTCATTTCGATATATTTATCGATAGCAGAATTATCGGTCGAAATGGGGTTGCGCGTAAACTTTGAAATATTCGCACAAAATTGGTATCAAACGAAAGAGTAAGGCCACAGGTTTCCTTTGGACTTTGCTTCATTTATGTAGCTTTTATTTTGATAACGGCTGGACATAATAAAATTAAATTTGTAAGCGAGATTTCGTATCAGCTCGAGATGGTTATACGATAAGAAAAATAAAGGCATTTGAAAAGATTTTGGAGATATCGCTCAAAATGTGGAGCAGGGTAACCTTATTAAGTGTTCGTTCAATATGGGCATCGAATGAAAGGTATTGATAAGTGTTTTAAAATTGTGTACTTTTCAGTCCAATATGAGACCCCGTTTTCGAGATATTATTTAAAATGTCAACCAGGAGGTTGCCTCAGTGCGATATAAGTATTAAATGAAAGGTGGTGACAAGTGATTTAAGATGTTTTAGTATTTTTCCCATATAAGACCAAAGTTTTTAGATATTGATCACCACGTGAATCAGAAGTGGAGCTAGAAGGTTTTTGTAAAAAACGGTTTAAATTAAATGTGTGAGTTTTAAAGGGGAGCCATATTAATTCATTTTGGGAGTGGGATTGGGAAAGGGATAGGGGTTGGCCTAAAATGACGCCAAAAACTGAAAATGCCATATCGTCTAGGATGCTGTCCTGATCATGAATCACTTTGGTTTGAAATCCTAGCTGATCCCTTTTGGAAAATATGCACTTTTTTGCATTTTTTAAGTATATAACACATTGCACCTAAAGGTTTAATTAGAAATAAAGAACTCAACTAAAAACTGAAAAGCACAATTCGTTTACAATGTCATCCAGTTTAAAAAAAGGCTTTAGTTGAGATCCTAGCTACCATACTTTGGAAAATATGCAAATGTTTGCATTATTTTTTTGTTTTGTTATTTTTGTACTGCCCTAATGGTACCGGTTTCGATGCATTATCTTGTATATACATATTGTTTTTTGCATAACATATACCTATGCATGTGTATATATAAATCAAAATAAAATTTTTTCTTTATATATACATAAGATTACATTTATATCATTTTATACATAAATATCCCAGTAGGAAAACTATATGTGCTCCTATATAAATCGTCCCCGCCAAGTCATTTTTGGCGAGATCTTAAATTTAAAGCTGGTATTTGAATAAGCTTGAATCTACCTTTTCTTGAAGGTAATTGGTAGAGTTTTGTTGCCATAGCAACGGAGAAAATCAAAGTTTTGTTTTAAATTTGATTCAAAATAAATTTACAATTTTTTTGTGTATGGAAAAATAACTAGTCCTTACACAATTTATTGCCATAGAATTTCCCTAAAACCCATAAGTCCGCAGAAATATTTCTACTACATACTATTTAGGTTAGGTTGAAGTGGCTGCCGCAGAGGCACACCTAGGCCAGTATTAAAAGGCCCGTTGTGATACCACCAACACTAGGAAAGTCAGTTCCGGGACCCTGCCAATTGGAAAATCCCGGTATTAAAGGAATTCTCCACATAGCAGAATCCCGGGACTGACCTTCCTATACCGACACCGTTACTCCTCCTCGAACCATTTAGATGACTTGATGAAGGCCATCAGGTCCTTTATGTCCAGCTATGTGACCTGGCGTAGGCTGACCAGAAAGGGAACTCCCAAAAAGCGCATTCTCGCGCCACTTAAAGCAGGGCAGTTGCAGATGATCATAAATTTGTCTTGATCTTTTATGATCCCATTTCGGCCAGGTTTCTTTGGATATCCGGCATCCTGGAGATTGCAGCCATCTTTCGTTGGCTTGGCGGAGTGTGTACTCCTTCAGCATAAGCTTGCATGTGGGAAACGGCATACCTAAGCGCTCTTTATCGCCAAGAACCTGCTTGGTCGTGCCCTGCCTCGCAAGTTCGTCTGCCCTACAATTTCCCTCAATGTCCCTATGCCCCGGGACCCATGGGAAGTTAACGCGATTCTGTTGGGCCATCTCTTACATCTACATACTATTCTTCGTTATGATTTTGAAAATTGTTTCCATACATAAAAAATTAATGTATTAAGTAAATAATTAGGAGTGTAATGGGGTGTGGTTGTATAGTTAGCCAAACGGCTGCAACTGTGCGACCCTGCTCAATCCCGACTCTTGCGTCCTCGTTCGTGCACTCTGGTCAACGTGAACTACTTACGCTCCCGGCAGAAAGAGAGGAAGCCCCGGTGGGGCCACTCTAACCTATTCGGTTTAAGGGCTCATCGAGGTCTTGTTTCGCAGCGTTTGTTCACCATGTGGTGCGGTTGCAAGCGGGTGTCTGTCTTGTAGCAAGCGGCTCGCTATATAAATGTGAATATTTTTATTCAAAACTCCGGAGACGGGTTGTGCGCTGGGTTTGGGACCCGCCACGTAACAAATTTAGTCCAATGAAAAATTTAAAAAAGCCTCGGATGAGAACCCCCTTTAATGTTGATGACCCGGCAAAACGAATTAAGGACAATGAGAAGGATATTAGGGCATGTACCTGGAATGTCCGGACCCTTTCTAAGGAAGGTACCGCTGCACGACTGGTTGATGCCCTCCCTAACGCAAAGGCCGACATCACCGCCCTACAGGAAATGCGATGGACGGGACAAGGAAAGACGACCATCGCACCTTGTGACGTATACTACAGTGGCCAGACACGCAGCAAATCGCGTGGTGTAGGATTTGTGGTGGGAAAGAGACTTCGCCGCCAAGTACTAGCGTTCATTCCTGCGATCCGCATCAAGGCGATGTTTTTCAACATAACATTTATCTGCGCCTATGCGTCGACTGAGGAGACGGACGACGCAGAGAAGGGCTCCTTCTGCGATAAACTTGAACAGACTTATGATCGCTGCGCGCAACATGATATCAAAACCGTGCTCGGCGACGAAGGTGGGCAAGGAAGTAGTATTTGGTCATACAGTTGGAAAATTTAGTCTCCACGATATAACATCACCCAACGGCACTAGGTTGATTGACTTCGAATACACCAAGCCACCTGGCTGTCCCCTAATCAAAGACGAAGAAACCAGATTGATCATGTCATGATCGACGGCAGACATAGCTCCACCGTTCTAGACGTGCGTTCTAGACAGGCAGATACGCACACGCCTCTGTGCAGCGAAGAAAGTGCGCACAGTAACGGAAGGAAAGTTTGACGTCGAGAAGCTGCGCATGACACAGACTGCTGATAATTTCTCCACTCGACTCTCACACCTGCTATCAGAGGGCAATCCTCGACCTAACGATGTAACCGAGCAATGGAAGCATATCTCTCACTAATGGCGTACTGCCGCTGAGGCCACTATAGGGTTCCATCGAGCCCGCAAGAAAAACTGGTACGATGAGGAATGCAAAGCTGGCTCGAAAATGAAGGACGCTGCCTACAAGGAGACGTTGCGAACGGGCGCAGCCCGCAGTGTATGGCAACGCTATCGTGAGGCAAAGAAGGAAGAGAGACGCCTTTTCAGAAAAAAGAAAAGTGAGGCCGAAAGGCGTGAGTGTGAGGAGCTTGAGATGCTGGCTGACAGGAATGATGCCCGAAAATTCTATGAAAATAAACGGCGGATGACGGAAGGTTTGAAGACCGGGGCAAGTTCCTGTAAGGACAATAATGGGGACCTGGTAACCGACGTACAGAGTGTACTTTAATTATGGAGGGAGCACTTCTCCTCACTGCTAAACTGCGAGGGCGACGTCGAACCCGATACCCCAATCCCTGACGATGGAAACGTCGTCTCACCACCTGACTATAATGAAGCGAGGATAGCTATATCCGGGCTCAAGAACAACAAATCGCATGGAAAAGACGGACTACCCGCCGAGCTGTTCAAACACGGAGGCGAAGAGCTGGTAAAAAGCATGCATTAGTTCTTATGCAGAATATGGTCACATGAGTGCAAGCCTCCGGATTGGAATTTAAGTGTGCTCTGCCCAATCCACAAGTAAGGTGATCCCGCTAACCGCTCCGCTATAAGGTTCTTTCTAGCGTTTTGTGTGAAAGACTGAAGCCCATAGTAGACAAACTGATTGGACCTTATCAGTGTGGGTTTAGACCTGGTAAGTCTACCGTCGACCAGATTTTCACCATACGTCAGATCCTGGAGTAGACCCATGATAAAAGAATCGACACACACCATCTCTTTGTCGATTTCAAAGCCGCTTTTGGCAGCGCAAAAAGGAGTTGCATGTATGCCGCCATGTCTGAATTTGACTTCCCTGCAAAGCTTATACGGCTTTGCCAAAGGACGTTGAGAAATACCCACAGCTCCGTCAGGATCGGGAGGGATCTCTCTGAGCCATTTGAAACCAAACGGGCTTCAGGCAGGGCGACTCCCTTTCGTTCGATTTCTTCAACCTGATGCTGGAGAAGATAATTCGAGCATCAGAGGCACCATGAAATTTCGATATAATTATCGATAACATAGTTATCGGTCAAAATGTAGTTTTACGTAAACTTTTGAATATTCGCACAAAGTTGGTATTTAACGAAAGGGGAAGACCACAGCGTGCATTTGTACTTTGGTTCATTTCGATATATTTATCGATAATAGAGTTATCGGTCAAAACGGGGTGTTTGGGCGTACAGCCAAACCTAACGAACATCACAGGCCGCCCTCGTAAGTTTGTTAGTTTCTTATAATTACATTACCGGTCGAGCTGTTTATGTTAACGATGTTAAAACATCGCTGGAAGATATAAACAGTTCGACCGACAAAGAATGGCAAGATCAACATTCCATTCTTTCACTTGGATCCAACATTCAAAGCGACGAGACGTGTTCCAGCCAACTCCAGAGGTACGTAAGTTGACCTGTAAATATATATATAATTAATCTGTACTTGACCAAATATTGAATTAAAATAATCAATTTGAAATAAAATTCTAATATTTGGATTTCTTTTTATTTCCTTTGGTGCATTCAATCACTTGACTGAGAGCTGCGTCTGGTCAAGACATTGGTCCATCATCGCCATCTTTTCAACCAGCGAATAATTACAGTCCACTCAACACCATTTTGAAGTCCACTTAACATTTATTTGCGAGCAACATCTTTAAATTATTTGCATCAGCTGCAGCATCTTGGGTGAAGAAAATTTACAAACCAGCTACTGGCTATCATTTTAACGTACAGCAGCATCATCCACACATACATATTCCTAATCATCAGTTCTTGATCTATTTAAATTAAATAAAAAGGTACGTGGTTATTTCTGTGGTGCAAATTTATAAAAAATACAAAAGTTTCAGTGTCAAGTGAATAGACAAATTAAAGTGAAAGTGCGAGTGTTAGTGTTTTTTGGTGCTTTAAGGCAAAGTGAATTAGTGTTGTTACAAATAGCCCTTTTGTCTATCAGGTTTCACCCCCCACCAGAGGTAAGGGATTCCTGACACAGCTTAGGGGTTTTTCAGAATTTTATACACTCACATATTTGTACAACTTTGTTTTTGGAAAATATATTTAAAGCTGCAAGTATTTTCATTTTCGGGAATAAATTTATTTTATTCCATCTTTCTACTCGCTACTTGCACTTTTTGTATTTTACATTCCAAAAACAACAACAATTCACTGAGAATATAACCCACTTTGCCCTGTAATTGCTCTTAATAATTTTCAAAGTTTATTAGCAAAAAAAAAAACACTCTAAACGTCACTATAATTTATTATCAAACATTTCTTTAATTATTGAAATAATTTAACGAATGAATAAATTAGTTTGATTGAAAGTGCTAGTGATTTGTTGTGCATTGGAAAAAATAAATTGTTGTTGTTGTTACAAATAGTCTTGTTGGAAACTTTTAGACAAAGTTGCAAGTAATTTTTCTTCTCCGGGAATATTTATTCCATATTGCTTCTCGCTACTTGCACCTTTCTTGTAGTTAGCGCTCCAACAACAACACTGCACTGTGAACACTACCTCACTTTGCCCCTTTGAGTTTATTAACGATCAAAGTTTTTTTTTTTTTTAGCACACAAATTACTTCACACTTCTCCCGTGATACAACAAAACCAAGTAACTAGTTTTTTCAAAATGTTGGGAAATTAAGGGTTTGCGTAGCAGCCCATATCTCCGGAAAAAATCAACTTGTTTATACAACTTTTTGAATTATGACAAGATAAGACCCCAAGTTTTTTTTATGCACATTGGCAAGGAGTTTTTTGCGACGTTGTTATGGATTTATTGGCCAAGAAAAACAGTTACAGAGTTTTTAAAAAACACGATTTTCGCCTTTCATACAAAAAAAGTTTTTGTTTCAGAACAAACCCAAGCAACTTTGATTTTAGATTGTTACGATTTTTGGCTTTCATACAAAAAAAAATGTTTTTTCACGACAAATCCAAGCAAGTTGAAAGTTACTTGGGTTTGTTGTGCATTTTCATATAAAAACGAAGTTGCATGCCGGAAGCAAATCCTTTTTATTGTTTGGGTCTCACACTAAATTTTTCTTGTTTATCTCCTCGATAGTCGAAATCCAAAGGAGAATCAATATCGCCAACAAGTGTTACTTTGGAGTAACTAAGTAGGCAACTGAGAAGTAAAGTCCTCTCTCGACAGACAAAGGTCACGTGTCAAGAGAAGATAAGATGGCACTTGAAGTATTTGAGAGAAAAGTTCTCCGGAAGATTTATGGTCCTTCCAGTGATGCCAAGGCGAGTATCGATGGAAATTAAACGATGAGCTCTACGAAATTTACGCAGACCTGACCATAGTTCAGCGAATTAAAGCCCAAAGAAACTCCAGCACAGAAGGTTTTCCTATCGACACCCGAATTGGTCAGCAGAGGAAGGGGGAGACCTCGACTGAATGGAAACAACAAGTGGAGGATGACTTACTCGCTTGGTGTTTTCAATTGGCGTAAGTTGTCGCTAAAAAGGAACGACTGGCGTGGGTTGATACGAAGCGGCCAAAATTGCCTAGGCTGTTAAGCGCCAATAAACAATGATGAAACCTGGTTGAATGTACTTTCTAGATTCTCACCATCCGGCAAGCCAAGATTGGATCTCCCCGATAGTTGGCTGCACTTCAGGAAAAAGAAGCTCTTGGCCTGCGTCTGACTCAAGACTAAAAAGTTCTCTTACAATACCATAACTAACAGATATAGTATAAAAGTCCTTACTTCTCCTGCAAAATGTGTTCGCCATCTGATGCTGGGCTGAAATCACATAATATTTCCTAGCTTTATCTCAAATACTTTTCTTGTAACAATTATATAAATCAAGCATCTTTAAAAGTTACTTGGTTTTGTGAAATAATCACATACATTTTTTTAGGAAATTCTAATAAATCTTGATTAACAAATGATTTTTAATGGGGTTTGAATTAATAGGAGATCGAAACTAAAAGAGGAAATTATAGTGACGATTATAAATTGATTTAGAATGACCTTTTGTAAAAAAGCCTAGTATTTGTTGTAAAATTTTTAGTTACTAAAAAAAGAACACGAGTTACTTGGTTTTATAACTTTTTTAGTTTAAGGTACTTAGACAAAGAAGCTCCAGCACAGAAGGTTTTCCTATCGTTGCCTGAATTCGGCAGCAGAGGAAGGGGGAGGCCTCGACTGAGATGGAAACAACAGGTGGAGGATGACTTGAACTCCCTTGGGGTTTCCAATTGGCGTCGGTTATCGCTAAAAAGGAATGACTGGCGTGCTTTGATACGAAACGGCCAAAATCGCTTAGGCGGTTAAGCGCCAATAAATGATGAATGACTTAGAAACAAGATAGGAAGAAACGGATCGATGTCCCTGATAGATTTTTTTAACGGGATTCCGAAAATTCGTAGAACGACGAAACCAAGTAACTGACACTTACTTGGTTTTGTGATATCACGAGAGACTTAACTTTGATATTAACAATTTATTTAATTATAATATTGGAGAGGAATTGTTTTTTCTTTCCAATTAAAGCACTTTTTGGTTCATTTTTTCTTTTTTTCACTTGACATTTTTATCAAAATATACACACACATACAAATTTTTTTCGTTTGGTTGGCGAGCAATATATATATATAAGCGCTTTTACAGCACTCTATTAGGGTGGCTCAATAAATTATTGAAAATATAAATTTTAAATTTTTTGATCTTTTTATTTTTCTGCGATTTTTTTGGTTGGTTTGTTGGCAGGCTTTTGTTACACACTTCCATATTCGGTTTCTTTTTGTACAGATTCTGACTCTGTGCTATTTTATAGTTTGGAAAAGAGAAGTTTCCGTGTAGTTTTTTATTCGTGTTTTTATTTCTTTTTTTTTAATTTTATTTGCACACCTTAATATGGAAGCATACACTCGCTTGGCTGACTCAGTCCAAGAGTTCGAAATGGGTTTCATGGCCATAGCCTCAAGCGACCACTCCACATTTTCCCTGAAACTTCAGGAAGAGGAGTGCAGAACCATGTGGACGAAAGCGAAATCAGCTTTTGACTCATTGCTAGTTGACGAGACGATCACTGCAGCAGAGCTTTTGTCAATTAGAAAGAAAAACAAAGCAGCCTATGCAGTATTTGTCCGATGCATGAGTAAAATAGATAAGCTTATGGAAAAGTTGGAAAAGTTAAAAAAAGAAGAAGAATTATCTCTTACGCCGTACCACTTACATCTGCCACCTCGTGATACGGAAGTTTTTAAAGGGGATTATGTGTCATGGCCATCTTTTCGTGATATGTTCACGGCCATTTATATTCTCAATAAACGACTTTCTCCCATTCAAAAACTGTTTTACTTGACACAAAAGACACAAGGTGAGGCGCAAGAAATTATCAAAAGGTGCGAACTGACAAACGAAGGCTTTAACCTAGCCTGGAAAAACCTTTGTGATAGGTATGAAAATAAGAGAATTCTTGTCAATACCCAGCTGAAAGTTTTATTCAATCTTAAAGGGGTTGAGACTGATTGCGGCACGTCGATTAAAAGATTACAAAGGTATATAAACAATTGTATATCATCTTTGGAATGCCATCATATTGACATCTCCAGCTGGGACCCAATCATAACATATCTCTGTTCAACAAAATTACCTGATGTCACCCTTTCGCTGTGGGAACAGTCAGTGGAAAACAAAACAGAAACTTCCAAGTGGCAGGATATGGATCGTTTTCTGACAAATCGGTTCCAAACTTTAGAATCCTTTTCGGGTTTAAGAGGAATCATGCCAAAGCCAACTACAAAGGTGGAAAGCAATACGCATTCCTCTAAACCACCGCAAAGGAAGCTTGGTACATTCCAAGTTAGCGTCGCGAAAAATACATGTAAAATGTGCCAAAGTACCGAACATAAACTACACGAATGCCCTAAGTTTAAAAACTTAGTACCTTCCGATAGAATAGCCTTTGTAAAAAATAATGGTTGTTGCCTTAATTGCCTCATGGTGGGTCATACACTGTCTAGATGCACTAGTCCCTATAATTGTTTCACATGCCATTCTAGACACCATACCCTTTTACATTTGCAGGCAGCCAAACCGAAATCAAAGGTGAACTAAACCACCGATTCGGCTGATGAGTTACCATGCACATCTGCGCAGGCTCAATCGAAAAATGAGTCTGCAAAACAAGGAAAGACAAATAAACCAGTCAATTTAAAATCAAATTTCGGGAACACAAGTAAAGGTGTATTATTATGGACGGCTCGTGTAACCATTCATTATAATGGTGTAGATTTTTCGGCCAGAGCTCTCATAGACTCTGGATCTGAATGTTCTTTTATTACTGATAGACGCAGACTAAACTTGCCCACTAGGAAAATGCATGCTCAAGTTTCGGGCATTAATAATTCAATTTCTGCCAAATTGACCCACTTATTTCTATTGATGCTGTGGTGTTAGTTTTGCCACACTTAACAGGCAATTTGCCAACTTGCGATGTAAGTGTGCTAACCCAGCAAGCATTTCCTGATCTGGTTTTGGCGGATAACAGGTTCTTTGTCAACGAACAAGTCGATCTTGTTCTAGGAGGAGACCTATATCCGCAAATTATCTTGAGCGGTATTAAGAAGAATATTCTGAATACTCTTTTGGCCCAGGAAACTGTGTTTGGTTGTCACAATCACAATCGAGTCTCCTTTTTTAATGAAGTAGCTTTAGACAAGCAACTAAGCACTTTTTGGGAACTTGAAGATTTGCCTAAAGCTAAGGCCCTCACAACGGAAGAATCCCACTGTGAGGAACTTTACAAACGGACAACTCAACGGGACTCCGAGAGTTCTCATCCAATAGCCTCGAATATTTTGCGAAAAAATATGTACGTCGACGATGTTCTCGCGGGTGGGCACACTTTTGACTCTGCGATCCGAGCAAGGGATGAAATTTCTGGGGTTTTAAAATCGGCTGAGTTTCCACTACGAAAATGGACAGCTAATAGCACCGAAATATTGCAGGGCATTCCAAAATCTCACTTGCTGAACGAAGATTTTCTGGAATTCGAAGATTCTAGCAGCTTTAAGGCTTTAGGTATCCGGTGGAATGCTCATTCCGATCAATTTTATTTTACGACAAACCCAATAGAGAGCGAAACTAAGACCACAAAAAGGGCTATACTGTCTGCTATCGCAAAACTATTCGATCAATTATGGTGGCTAGCCCCAACTATTATTGTCGCAAAAATGATAATGCAAAATATTTGGTTAGAGGGTACTGGTTGGGATGAAACCGTATCCTCTTCAACATTAGATAGGTGGCAGAACTTTAACACAAATTACAAAGAATTAGATAAAATACGGATACCGCGGTGGGTATCATTTTCTCCGACAGGAAATGTAGAAATTCACGGATTTTGCGATGCCTCCGAAAAGGCATACGCCGCAGCCGTCTACCTACGCGTGAAAGGCAATGACAAAATACTTGTCAACTTACTTTCGTCAAAACAATCTCTCTCCCTCGACTGGAGCTGTGTGGGGCAGTACTACTTGCGGAAATCCTCGAATCAATCATAAGTAACCTCGATTTAAGCCACCTAAAATTTCATCTTTGGACTGATTCCACCATTGTTTTGGCGTGGATTCGTAAACCACCATGCTCATGGTCAACCTTCGTTGCCCATCGGATAACAAAAATCATCGACAAGGTTGGAAATAACAACTGGTCTCATGTGGACTCAGGTACAAATCCCGCAGACTTAGCAAGCAGAGGTGTATCAGCTCAGGATTTAAACAACAACATGCTGTGGTGGATAGGACCTTCTTGGCTCCAAGAAAATGAGGAAAATTGGCCAACTCAGGATAAGGATTTCACAACAAACGTCGAGGAAAAACGAGTGCATGTTCATGCAGCAACAACTACGGACAACATTAGTGACATTCTTGATAGGTTTTCAAGTCTACCGCGAGCTTTGAGGGTAATCTCATATGTGTTAAGATTTTTTCAAAGAACCCATCCGAAAACGAAAACTTCTATCCAGCCGGACTCTTGCTTAATTTCGTCAGATGAAATTAAATCTACGACTACCCGTCTGATTAAAATCGCTCAGAAGCAACACTACGGAGCAGATATAGGTAAATTGAAAGCTAAAGAACCACTTGAGTCAAAAAGCGAAATACTTCCATTAAACCCATTCCTCGATAAAGACGAAGTTATGAGAACGGGCGGGCGTCTTGGTGCATCTAGCGACCTGGCGTATTCCGAACGCCATCCGTTATCTTGCCATACAATTGTAGGTTTTCCCGTTTGTTTGTCCAGTTTGTCCATGAAGATTCATTTCACGGTGAAAATCAACTAATGTTGCGCATTATTCGAACGCAATATTGGATCGCTAAGGTCAAAAATATGATTAGGTCCGTAATTCATAACTGTAAGATCTGCACGATCCACAAAAAACGTTCCCCGAGTCAGCTCATGGGGATTCTTCCGCAAGAACGAACAACTTTTTCACGCGCATTTACCAACACAGGGGTAGATTTTGCAGGGCCATTTGACATAAAAAGTTATAGAGGGCGCGGGTGCCGCACCTCCAAGGGTTACGTCTGTCTGTTTGTATGTTTTTCTACGAAGGCGATACATTTAGAGGCCACTAATGACTTGAGCACTCCTTCGTTTCTGGCAGCCTTTTCAAGGTTCGTAGCTAGACGAGGTTGCCCAAAAAACATTTACTCAGATAACGGAACTAACTTTGTGGGCGCATCTCGCACGCTCAAGGCAGTGTTTAAAGCATTTCTGGCAGAATCTCGAGCTCAGACGCTCTCAAAATATGCTCATCAGGAGTTAACATGGCATTTCATACCAGCTGGAGCTCCACACATGGGCGGACTCTGGGAAGCTGGTGTAAAAAGCTTCAAAAGACATTTTAAAAAGGTAGCATGTAATGGGAGATTTACGATGGAGGAGTTCAACACACTTCTATGTCGTATTGAATCCAGCCTTAATTCACGTCCGCTTAGCCCAGCTTCAAACGAACCATAGGATTTAGAACCCCTTACACCGGGACACTTTTTGGTTGGCGGGCATTTGTTAGCCCCACCAGAATTAGAAATCCAGCATCGGTAGTCAATCGTTTGGAAAAACTAAAGGCCTTGCATCAGAATTTCTGCAAAAGATGGAAAACCGAATATCTTTCGGAATTACAGAAAAGGACAAAATGGAAACATCCCAAATCAAATATAAAGGTTGGAGATTTGGTGGTCATCAGGGAGGATAACCTACCACCAAATGAATGGAGACTGGGGAGAGTAGTAAATTTACACACTGGTTCCGATAACCGGGTACGAGTCGTCGACGTTCGTACAGAAAGAGGACAAGTGACAATACCACTTGTCAAACTAGTACTACTACCATCAGCTAGCAATGAAACGGAGGACCCTACGACATCGAAATCTGCATAAAAATCTGAAAAGCCAACTTGCTAATATGAAATTTAACCTTTTTTGTTTGGAAAAAATTCGGAGAGGGAAAAACTGCTTTTATGCCCAGCCTAATGTGTGTTATATTATATGTACATATGTATGACTTTCAATACACACATGAGGGTGTTATTTTTTCTAACCCATTGGGTCAACCAACAAAACTAATCGACGCAAAGTTTCTCATCCCGACCAGGCCTGCATAATAACGTTGTTTGTTATAAAAAACAAGTAAGGAAGTCTAAGTTCGGGTGAAACCGAACATTACATACCCAGCTGTGCACATAAAGTGGGCGTGATCGTTCACCGATTTTTCTTATTTTCTGTGGTAGTACTCTACATAAACATAACATGCCTGGTACCAAGTTTTGTAAATCTATCTCACACCGTTCTGAAGTTGTTAGCAGTCGAATTTAAAAATTGCTTGACTCATAAGTGGGCGGTGTCACGCCCACTTTCCAAAATTTTGAAAAAATTATGTAAAGAATATGAAAGTTGATGTATGTACCAAATTATATTATTATAGCGAAATCAGTTAATTAGATATGGACTTTTCAATATTTCCACCTCCTTTCAATATAACTTTTATGAAAAAGTAGGCGTGATCGCGAAGCGATTTCGTTTATTTTCTATAGCTGAATTTACCACAACAATAGTATGTCCTCTACGAAATTTCGTTATACTAGCATAAACTGTTCTGAAGTTATTAAGAGTCAAAATTTTAAAATTTCTTCAAATATACGTGAGCGGTACCACGCCCCCTTTTCAAACATTTTTATAAAATCGGCCTTAGAACATCTAAATCAAAACATATTGCAAATTTTATCATTGTAGCTGCTTCTAATATTGAATTAACCCATTTTATACGTTTTTCGAAATTTTCGATATCGAAAAAGGGGCGTGGTTATGGTCCGATTTTACCCATTTTCAATAGCAATCTATTCTGAACCCAAATAAGTACGCATGCCAAATTTGGTGAAGATATCCCATTATTTGCTCAAGTTATCGTGTTAACGGACAGACGGACGGACGGACAGACGGACGGACATGGCTCAATCAAATTTTTTTTCGATCCTGATCATATTGATATATGGAAGTCTATATCTATCTCGATTCCTTTATACCTGTACAACCAACCGTTATCCTAACAAAGTTATAATACCCTGTGTACAAGTACAGCTGGGTATTAAAAAAGGGGAAAAATATTTTTGGTTTTCAATTCGTTATTCAAACGTTTAAACGTTTTTAGATCAACGAAAAGTTTTTCGTTTCATTGAAACCAAAATCAAAATTTCAAAAATTTTGTTTATTTTGATTGTTTGAGTCAGATTATATTTTTCCAGCAAAATCGAAATTTTTTTTTTTTAAATATTTTTTTTGATAACGTTACTTTCAAAAAATTTTTGTTTATTTTGTTGTGCAGCCTTGATCCCGACAACACTTAATCTTAAGATATTAATGAATGAATAATTTTTTTTTCTCAACAAAAAAATTTTTTTTTGTGTGATTTTTCTCTTTACCTTCGAATTTTCTCACTTTATGTCGGTGTAGTAAAAAAAAGGATATCACACCTTTTTTAATTTCATCCTCTACCAATGCCATTGCATACACCCTTCTTAGTAAAAAGCACATAAAAGTTCCGGTTTCAGATTAAATTTTGTTTTCTCCTCTCCACCCCAATACACAGTCACTTTTGTCACTTGAAGATATTTTGGTTTAAAATAAAACCGCTTCCAAGTTTTGCCAACTCAAAAAAAAATAATAATACATTTTTTTTTTGGGACGCCCTAATGCTACCCACGCTATTTGGCATCATACGAGTATGCCGCTATTTCATTGAATTGCACAAAACACAAAAACAACAATATGCTGTAATCAATTTACTATTAATTAATGGCCAAAAGGCATTTTCTAGCATAATTTTTTAAGGAAATAAGTAGTTACCGCTTTACAACTCTTTCCTGTACACTTATACTTATGTACATATGTATGTATGTACGCTCATTTCACTTAACACTTTCACTTTTTGGCACTGAAGAATTTTATTCAACACCCGCACGCAGTTAAATAAACATCTTCTCTATTTTTACACCTTTTTTTTTTTGGTTCGAAACCCGCATTATTATCGCCACGAACACGAACTTTTCACGCGACACGTTTTTTCTTACAACCGGCGCCATTCACAAATTAAAATAAACTTAGGAAAGAGACTAGATTATCGAGACCATATCGATTTCGATAAGTGCTCACTTCAATCATATGATAGTCAAGCATCGTAGGGTAGGTGCAGACCATCAATAAAAAAATATTTATTAAGGTGCCTGCAGACGATCAATCCAGATTGTCAGTCAAAATGCACTTTTGCGAAAGAATAGCTAACAATGACTTTAAACAGCATTTTTACGCTATTATCTTGTTTCCTTTGTTTTTTCGGGCCCGAGGATTTCATTGGCAAATCAAATGAATATGTTTGACGAGTTAATAAGTAATACTGTACTAATAAGTATACTGTAAAATCTTTGAACCTTGCTGCCAACAACCACCAAATATATTTTAATTATTGCTCGCCATTCAAAAAGTATATGCTTTTTTTGAAAAAAATAAAAACGAAAAACGTGTTATTCTGTTACAGAAATGACACGCTGCACTGCTATCCGTAAGAAAGCCGAAGCAGATATGTTCTCCTTGGTCTGTAGGTTATGCGACAATCGGCACCCACTACGAGTCTGTCCGAAATTTCGTGCGAGTAAGCCAGAAGAGCGATGGATTCAGGCTATAAAAAAGCATTATTGTACCAACTGCCTGTCGTCGTTGCATAGTGCAGCTAAGTGCACTCATGAAGGCAGATGTAGAAAATGCGGTGACGATCACCATACTATGTTGCATATGAAAGATGATTGTGATAGACCAGGGAAAAACGAAGTTAGTGAAGGCGATGCCATTTCTATATGTGCATCTGAGATCGAAGCGGAATCCTGGCATCTCCGTCACGACTCGGATGAAGAAGATGTATATGCCACTGGAGCGGAAACATCTGCTTTCCGCCCAGTAGCTGTGACTGGAGTGGGATCACGTGCATTCCACCCAGCCTCTACGCGCGGACCGGAACCTCAGCGTTTCCGGCCGCTTTTACGCCATGAGAAAATAAGCGGATTGGAAATGCAAACTTTCCAACCGCGCAAAAAACAGCGTCGTGCAGTCCGAGCCCATAAACGAAGGCAGACCAATTATAAATACCGGCAGCGGAGAGTGGAATCCCGTGCATTCCACCTCCCGAAACAGTTCCGATCGGGACAGATAATAGATAAGAGCACAGAGCCAAAAATGCCTAATAAAATTAAAAAGATTGTCTTCATGATCAGCTTTTGGGCAAAGGGGTAGTCGCAACGGTGCAAACGAAGAAAAAACTGTACGGAAATCTTTTTGGTTCTAAGAAGAAATTCTTATTAAAAAACTATACATTTAGTACAAAGGTGTAGTTAGACGCTGGCAATTATTAGTATACGATGGCCGGATGGTTAGCAGCTGGGTTTAGCAATCGAAAAATTGTAAGTTCGATTCTCTCTCTCTTTTTTTCCTAATTAGAAATGTTAAAAAGAAATCTTCTTAAATATATTTATAAGATTTTCCTTTGAAACATTAACAACTCTACACATATCGGTAATTAGAAGCTGGCAATCAAAAGTGAGCCATGGCCTGATGGTTAACAGCTGGGTTTATCATTCCGAAAATTGTAAGTTCGATTCTCGGTGAGGGCGATATCATTTTATTTTTCATTTAAAATATTAAAAAGAAAATCTTCTTAATAAAATTAAAAAGACGGTCTCTACAATAATAAGAAGCACATCTTCTTGAAGAAAATCTATAGAGATATCTTATGACTTTTGTTCTATTTTATTAGGCATTGTTGGCTCTGTGAGGATGCCACCCCAGCCTATCCAGTGTCTTACGTCGATTACCCCGACAGCAATGGTGGGTATAGAAATTCGAGGCCGTTTACGGCCAGTACGCGCGCTAATTGACCCATGCGCCACCACTAGCCTTATCTCCACTGCGCTAGGCCGATGGCTGCGCCTAGATGTAGACTGGATAGGTAACCAGAGAGGGTGCTTTATTCGCATACGTGGGAAGCATGGCCAATCAGTGACCATCACCACGCATGCAGCCTGCGTATACAACTTTAGAAGACGGACTCCTGTGAGGAACGTAGATGTGGCGATAGCTAGCCAATATGCCAACCTAAAGCTCGCCGATCCACAATTTCATATGGCCGCTCCAGTAGAGCTAGTTTTGGGTGCCGAAATTTATCCGAAGATTTTGCTGGGCGCAATTCCTGCTGGCACACTGGGCCCACTCTTGGCCCAAGACACAATATTCGGATGGGTCTTATCGGGCGCATGCTGATTATGAGTTGAATAAACTTTATATATTTTAAACTTACCATGAAATTTTATAAAATGAAGAAATGAATTTAAACAAGTAAGGAAGTCTAAGTTCGGGTGAAACCGAACATTACATACCCAGCTGTGCACATAAAGTGGGCGTGATCGTTCACCGATTTTTCTTATTTTCTGTGGTAGTACTCTACATAAACATAACATGCCTGGTACCTAGTTTCGTAAATCTATCTCACACCGTTCTGAAGTTGTTAGCAGTCGAATTTAAAAATTGCTTGACTCATAAGTGGGCGGTGCCACGCCCACTTTCCAAAATTTTGAAAAAATTATGTAAAGAATATGAAAGTTGATGTATGTACCAAATTATATTATTATAGCGAAATCAGTTAATTAGATATGGACTTTTCAATATTTCCACCTCCTTTCAATATAACTTTTATGAAAAAGTAGGCGTGGTCGCGAAGCGAAGTTATTAAGAGTCAAAATTTTAAAATTTCTTCAAATATACGTGGGCGGTACCACGCCTCTTTTCAAAAATTTTTATAAATTCGGCCTTAGAACATCTAAATCAATACATATTGCAAATTTTATCATTGTAGCTGCTTCTAATATTGAATTAACCCATTTTATACGTTTTTCGAAATTTTCGATATCGAAAAAGGGGCGTGGTCCGATTTTACCCATTTTCAATAGCAATCTATTCTGAACCCAAATAAGTACGCATGCCAAATTTGGTGAAGATATCTCATTATTTGCTCAAGTTATCGTGTTTGGCGGCCGCCGTGGTGTAGCGGTTAAGTGTTCGGCCTTCTACACCAAGTCGTGGCGGTTCGATGCCCGACAAAAGTAACATCAAAAATTATTTAGAAAAAGAATTTTTCTAAACGGGGTCGCCCCTCGGCAGTAGTTTGGCAAACTCTCCGGGTGTATTTCTGCCATGAGAAGCTTCTCAGCAAAAAATTCATTTGCTTTGCAAGTGCCGTTCGGAGTCGGCAAAAAACTGTAGGTCCCGCCAACTTGTAGGAAAAACTCAAAAGCAACACACCACAAGTTGGAAAGAGAAGCTCGGCTAAAAATCTCGTTAGAGGTTATGATAACCTGTTGGTATATCGCCGCCATTAGTTTTTTTTTTTTTTTATCGTGTTAACGGACAGACGGACGGACGGACAGACGGACGGACATGGCTCTATCAAATTTTTTTTCGATCCTGATCATATTGATATATGATCAGTCTATATCTATCTCGATTCCTTTATACCTGTACAACCAACCGTTATCCTAACAAAGTTATAATACCCTGTGTACAAGTACAGCTGGGTATAATAATAAAACAAAAAAAATCTATTGCGCCACTGAAATACTGCCACGTTTGTTATTTAATTTTCTCTTTTTCCTCTAGACTTTAGGTACTGCACGAGAACCGGAGTTAGAGATAGATACTTAGTTTTTAAGCTAACCCTGGACCCGAGGCAGGAATACGTCTCGTTTTATTTCTATCTTGCGTATCGCAAGGGGGCCGGCATGTTTGGGCCTACATCCAAACCTAACGAACATCACAGGCCGCCCTCGTAAGTTTGTTAGTTTCTTATAATTACATTACCGGTCGAGCTGTTTATGTTAACGATGTTAAAACATCGCTGGAAGATATAAACAATTCGGCCGACAAAGAATGGCAAGATCAACATTCCATTCTTTCACTTGGATCCAACATTCAAAGCGACGAGACGTGTTCCAGCCAACTCCAGAGGTACGTAAGTTCACCTGTAAATATATATATAATTAATCTGTACTTGAACAAATATTGAATTAAAATAATCAATTTGAAATAAAATTCTAATATTTGGCTTTCTTTTTATTTCCTTTGGTGCATTCAATCACTTGACCGAGAGCTGCGTCCGGTCAAGACACGGGGTTTGGGGTTAACTTTGGAATATTTTCACAAAATTGATATCAGACGAATGGGAATGACCACAGCTTTCATTTGGACTTTGGTTCATTTCGGGTAAACTTTGGAATATTTGCACAAAATTGATATCAAACGAATGGGAAACACCACAGCTTTCATTTGAACTTTGGTAGATTTCGACATATTTATCGATAACAGAGTTATCGGGCAAAATGTGGTTTGGGTAAACTTTGGAATATTTGCAGAAAATTGAAATCAAACGAATTGGAATGACCACAGCTTTTATTTGGACTTTAATTCATTTCGATATATTTATCGATAACAGAGTTATCGTTCAAAATGTGCTTTTGGGTAAACTTGGGAATATTTTCACAAAATTATTATACCCAGCTGTACTTGTACACAGGGTATTATAACTTTGTTAGGATAACGGTTGGTTGTACAGGTATAATGGAATCGAGATAGATATAGACTTCCATATATCAATATGATCAGGATCGAAAAAAAATTTGATTGAGCCATGTCCGTCCGTCTGTCCGTCCGTCCGTCTGTCCGTTAACACGATAACTTGAGCAAATAATGAGATATCTTCACCAAATTTGGCATGCATACTTATTTGGGTTCAGAATATATTGCTATTGAAAATGGGTAAAATCGGACCATAACCACGCCCCATTTTCGATATCGAAAATTTCGAAAAAGGTATAAAATGGGTTAATTCAATATTAGAAGCAGCTACAATGATAAAATTTGCAATATGTATTGATTTAGATGTTCTAAGGCCGATTTTATAAAAAATTTTGAAAAGGGGGCGTGGTACCGCCCACGTATATTTGAAGAAATTTTAAAATTTTGACTCTTAATAACTTCAGAACAGTTTATGCTAGTATAACGAAATTTCGTTGAGGACATACTATTGTTGTGGTAAATTCAGCTATAGAAAATAAACGAAATCGCTTCGCGACCACGCCTACTTTTTCATAAAAGTTATATTGAAAGGAGGTGGAAATATTGATAAGTCCATATCTAATTAACAATGTCTGAAACCGATTAAAATAACGTTCCGGTTTCGGTTTCGGTTTTTGCAACGTGTTTCGGTTTCGGTTCCGGTTTCGTTCTTCAAAATTTATTTCGGTTTCGGTTACGGTTTCGTTCCGGTTTCGGTTTCCAAATAAAAACAGGAAACAAATGTTTCTACTAAAATACTCAAGTACCTATGTAGCTACCATATAGGTCTGAATTTTCATAACTGTTTTTCTGCGGCCATGATGGGATTTCTCCAATATAATAATACATTTATTAACTCTATGCATAGATGCACAACAAATTCCTAAAGTTAACTCTACTTTTTTATTAAAATGGAAGCCAAATGAAATGTATAAATCGTTAAAAACATTAAAATTAGTGGCACTTTCCGAGGCAAGCCTGAACATTTCTTTTTCGGATCTCGTGAATTTTTTCGATCGCTCCATTCAACTATATTCAAACTTCCTCTTTCAGAATTTTGATACTGATGTCAAAACGTGGCTCCACAATCTTCCATGAAAACTTTCAGGGTACCTATTTGTAAAACGAAGTACCTATGTGCCCACTCACATAAGTAAGGTATTGAAAAAATTCAAAACCGTTTGGAACCGGTTCCGGCTTTTGAAACGGTTTCGGTTTCGGTCTTTTCCATATCAAAATAACGGTTACGGTTTCGGTTTCGGTTTTGAAAAATGAATCGGTTTTAATCGGTTACGGTTACGGTTTCGGTTTCGGTTTCAGTCCTTGCTAATTAACTGATTTCGCTATAATAATATAATTTGGTACATACATCAACTTTCATATTCTTTACATAATTTTTCCAAAATTTTGGAAAGTGGGCGTGACACCGCCCACTTATGAGTCAAGCAATTTTTAAATTCGACTGCTAACAACTTCAGAACGGTGTGAGATAGATTTACGAAACTAGGTACCAGGCATGTTATGTTTATGTAGAGTACTACCACAGAAAATAAGAAAAATCGGTGAACGATCACGCCCACTTTATGTGCACAGCTGGGTATGTAATGTTCGGTTTCACCCGAACTTAGACTTCCTTACTTTTTATCATACGAATGGGAAAGACCACAGCTTTCATTTGGATTTCGGTTCATTTCCATCTATTTATCGGTAACAGAGTTATCGGTGAAAATGTGCTTTCGGGTAAACTTTGGAATATTTTCACAAAATTGATATCAAACGAATGGGAATAACCACAGCTTTCATTTGGATTTTGGTTCATTTCGATATATTTATCGATAACAGAGTTATCGGTCAAAATGTGGTTTCGGGTAAACTTTGGAATATTTGCACAAAATTGATATCAAATGAATGGGAAAGACCACAGCTTTCATTTGGACTTTGGTTCATTTCGATATATTTATCGATAACAGAGTTATCGTTCAAAATGTGGTTTCGGGTAAACTTTGGAATATTCGCACAAAATTGGTTTCCAACGAATTGGGGAGATCACAGATTTCATTGGGACTTTGGTTCATTTCGATATATTTGTCGATAAAAGAGGTATCGGGCAAAATGTGGTTTCGGGTAAATTTTGAAATACTCGCCCAAAATTGGTATCTAACGATAGGGGAAGACCACAGCTTTCTTTTGGTATCTGTTTCATTTCGACATTATCTAAGCTGCAGTTAAATGTGGGCGGCGAGCAGTTTACTATTATTGTTGTTGTTATATTATATGGTTGAGGGAGTTGGCCGGCGTTGCCGGTTCGAATCCCACCTCAACCAAAGTTTTTTAATTTTATTTATTTTATTATTTTAATTTTCTATTTAGTTTAGTGAACTGTAAAATCATTTTATTAAACTTTATTGTTATTTAATGAGGGTGAGCGCTAGGCCTAACGAGACAGTTAGCAGCAAAAGTTGAATGATACTCAGCACTAGGCCCTGAGGCAGTTAGCAGCCTTAGCTGATTGACACTCACTTTACCCACATTATATTGTTTTATACTTAGTATTTATTTTGGGATGTAGATCCCTTCCAAAAGTTATTTATATGCATCGTTGTCATTAGGGGCGTAGATTCCCTTCGAAGCGTTTGCATAGGAGGCTAGCGTGAGTGCTAAAACCACGATTTGTTGAAGAAGCTATAAGCTATGTATTCAGAAAATTCTATAAACTGTCTGCGAATTACATTGGTATGTAATGCAGAAGATATGAAATGAACGAAATAATCATAGCTTATGCTGCGTAAACATACTCCCCGCCCTAGACGGCTTAGTCGTCTAGTAAAGAGCCATAGGTGCTGGTTTGATCCCGCTCGAAGGACCATATCTAAGCTGCAGTTAAATGTGGGCGGCGAGCAGTTTACTATTATTGTTGTTGTTATATTATATGGTTGAGGGAATTGGCCGGGGTTGCCGGTTCGAATCCCACCTCAACCAAAGTCTTTTTAATTTTATTTATTTTATTATTTAAATTTTCTATTTAGTTTAGTGGACTGTAAAATCATTTTTTTAAACTTTATTGTTATTTAATGAGGGTGAGCACTAGGCCTAATGAGACAGTTAGCAGCAACAGCTCAATGATACTCAGCACTAGACCCTGAGGCAGTTAGCAGCCTTAGCTGATTGACACTCACTTTACCCACATTATATTGTTTTATACTTAGTATTTATTTTGGGATGTAGATCCCTTCCAAAAGTTATTAATATGCATCGTTGTCATTAGGGGCGTAGATCCCCTTCGAAGCGTATGCATAGGAGGCTAGCGTAAGTGCTAAAACCACGATTTGTTGAAGAAGCTATAAGCTATTACATTGGTATGTAATGCAGAAGATATGAAATGAACGAAATAATCATAGCTTATGCCGCGTAAACAGACATATTTATCGATAACAGAATAGGCGTTCAAAATGTGGTTTCGGGTAAACTTTGAAATAGACGCACAAAATTGGTAACTAACGACAGGGGAAGACCACAGCTTTCATTTGGACTTCGGTTCATTTCGATATATTTATCGATAACAGAGCTATCGGTCAAAATGTGGTTTCGGGTAAACTTTCGAATATTCGCACAAAATTGGTATCAAACGAAAGAGTAAGGCCACAGGTTTCATTTGGACTTTACTTCATTTATGTAGCTTTTATTTTGATAACGGCTGGACATAATAAAATTTAATTTGTAAGCAAGATTTCGTATCAGCTCGAGATGGTTATACGATAAGAAAAATAAAGGCATTTGAAAATATTTTGGAGATATTTATGAGACCCCGTTTTCGAGATATTATTTAAAATGTCAACCAGGAGGTTGCCTCAGTGCGATATAAGTATTAAATGAAAGGTGGTGACAAGTGATTTAAGATTAGTATTTTCCCCATATAAGACCAAAGTTTTTAGATATTGATCACCACGTGAACCAGAAGTGGAGCTAGAAGGTTTTTGTAAAAAATGGGTCTAAATTAAAGATGTGAGTTTTAAAGGGGAGCCATATTAATTCATTTTGGGAGTGGGATTGGGAAAGGGATAGGGGTATTGACAATTAGAAAAACAAAATGAAAAGAGCAAATCAAAGGAAAAGATGAAGGAGGAGTGGTCGGGAAGAAGGTTGTGGAGCTGAAATGAGAGGGGCGAGTCACATTTAATAAATAAAAACAAGTTAATATTTGGGCAGTAAGCCGGGTCAGCTGATAAATACCTAAAAGTTCTTTGTCGAAAGTGGAATATTTTATTTGAGCTGCATTCAGTTTTTTGCTGAAAAATGACAAAGGCTGCCATTGTTTATAACCATTAATTATTAATAATTATTTACATATTCTGCCCTAATGGTACAGGTTTCGATGCATTATCTTGTATATACATATTGTTTTTTGCATAACATATACCTATGCATGTGTATATATATCAAAATAAAATTTTCTATTTATATATACATAAGATTACATTTATATCATTTATACATAAATATCCCAGTAGGAAAACTATATGTGCTCCTATATAAATCGTCCCCGCCAAGTCATTTTTGGTGAGATCTTAAATTTAAAGCTGGTATTTGAATAAGCTTGAATCTACCTTTTCTGGAAGGTAATTGGTAAAGTTTTGTTGCCATAGCAACGGAGAAAATCAAAGTTTTGTTTTAAATTTGATTCAAAATAAATTTACAAATTTTTTTTGTATGGAAAAATCCCATATGGAAAATCCCGGTATTAACGGAATTCTTCACATAGCAGAATCCCGGGACTGACCTTCCTATACCGACACCGTTACTCCTCCTCGAACCATTTAGATGACTTGATGAAGGCTATCAGTTCCTTTATGTCCAGCTCCGTGACCTGGCGTAGGCTGACCAGGAAGGGAACTCCCAAAAAGCGCATTCTCGCGCCACTTAAAGCCGGGCAGTTGCAGATGAGGTGCTCCACCGTTTCCTCCTCCTCATCATCCTTACAACTCCTACAGCATCGAGATTGCAGCCATCTTTCGTTGGCTTGGCGGAGTGTGTACTCCTTCAGCATAAGCTTGCATGTGGCAAACGGCATACCTAAGCGCTTTTTATCGCCAAGAACCTGCTTGGTCGTGCCCTGCCTCGCAAGTTCGTCTGCCCTACAATTTCCCTCAATGTCCCTATGCCCCGGGACCCATGTGAGGTTAACGCGATTCTGTTGGGCCATCTCTTACATCTACATACTATACTTCGTCATGATTTTGAAAATTTTTTCCATACACAAAAAATTAAAATATTAAGTAAATAATTAGGAGTGTAATGGGGTGTGGTTGTATAGTTAGCCAAACGGCTGCAACTGTGCGACCCTGCTCAATCCCGACTCTTACGTCCTCGTTCGTGCACTCTGGTCAACGTGAACTACTTACGCTCCCGGCAGAAAGAGAGGAAGCCCCGGTGGGGCCACTCTAACCTATTCGGTTTAAGGGCTCATCGAGGTCTTGTTTCGCAGCGTCTGTTCACCATGTGGTGCGGTTGCAAGCGGGTGTCTGTCTTGTAGCAAGCGGCTCGCTATATAAATGTGAATATTTTTATTCAAAACCCCGGAGACGGGTTGTGCGCTGGGTTTGGTACCCGCCACGTAACAAATTTAGTCCAATGAAAAATTTAAAAAAGCCTCAGATGAGAACCCCCTTTAATGTTGATGGCCCGGCAAATCGAATTAAGGACAATGAGAAGGATATTAGGGCATGTACCTGGAATGTCCGTACCCTTTCTAAGGAAGGTACCGCTGCCCGACTGGTTGATGCCCTCGCCAACGCAAAGGTCGACATCACCGCCCTACAGGAAATGCGATGGACGGGACAAGGAAAGACGACCATCGCACCTTGTGACGTATACTACAGTGGCCAGACACGCAGCAAATCGCGTGGTGTAGGATTTGTGGTGGGAAAGAGACTTCGCCGTCAAGTACTAGCGTTCTAGACAGGCAAGATACGCACACGCCTCTGTGCAGCGATGAAAGTGCGCACAGTAACGGAAGGAAAGTTTGACGTCTAGAACCTGCGCATGACACAGACTGCTGATAATTTCTCCACTCGACTCTCACACCTGCTATCAGAGGGCAATCCTCGACCTAACGAGCAAGGGAAGCATATCTCTCATTCATGGCGTACTGCCGCTGAGGCCACTATAGGGTTCCAGCGAGCCCGCAAAAACAACTGGTATGATGAGGAATGCAAAGCTGCCTCGAAAATGAAGGACGCTGCCTACAAGGAGACGTTTCGAACGGGCGCAGCCCGCAGTCTATGGCAACCCTATCGTGAGGCAAAGAAGGAAGAGAGACGCCTTTTCAGAAAAAAGAAAAGTGAGGCCGAAAGGCGTGAGTGTGAGGAGCTTGAGATGCTGGCTGACAGGAATGATGCCCGAAAATTCTATGAAAATAAACGGCGGATGACGGAAGGTTTAAAGACCGAGGCAAGTTCCTGTAAGGACAATAATGGGGACCTGGTAACCGACGTACAGAGTGTACTTTAATTATGGAGGGAGCACTTCTCCTCACTGCTAAACTGCGAGGGAGACGTCGAACCCGATACCCCAATTCCTGACGATGGAAAAGTCGTCTCACCACCTGACTATAATGAAGCGAGGATAGCTATATCCGGGCTCAAGAACAACAAATCCCATGGAAAAGACGGACTACCCGCCGAGCTGTTCAAACACGGAGGCGAAGAGCTGGTAAAAAGCATGCATTAGCTCTTATGCAGAATATGGTCAGATGAGTGCCTGCCTCCGGATTGGAATTTAAGTGTGCTCTGCCCAATCCACAAGTAAGGTGATCGCCCTAACCGCTCCAACTACCGCGGGATCAGTCTTCTTAATATCGCATATAAGGTTCTTTCCAGCGTTTTGTGTGAAAGACTGAAGCCCATCGTAGACAAACTGATTGGACCTTATCAGTGTGGCTTTAGACCTGGTAAGTCTACCATCGACCAGATTTTCACGATAGGCCAAATCATGGAGAAGACCCATGATAAAAGAATCGACACTCACCATCTCTTTGTCGATTTTAAAGCCGCTTTTGACAGCACAAAAAGGAGTTGCCTGTATGCCGCCATGTCTGAATTTAACTTCCCTGCAAAGCTTATACGACTTTGCCAAATGACGTTGAGCAAAACCAACAGCTCCGTCAGAATCGGGAAGGACCTCTCTGAGCCATTTGAAACCAAACGAGGCTTCAGACAGGGCGACTCCCTTTCGTCCGATTTCTGATAACCTGATGCTGGAGAAGATAATTCGAGCATCAGAGGCACCATGAAATTTCGATATAATTATCGATAACATAGTTATCGGTCAAAATGTAGTTTTACGTAAACTTTTAAATATTCGCACAAAATTGGTATTTAACGAAAGGGGAAGACCATAGCGTGCATTTGGACTTTGGTTCATTTCGATATATTTATCGATAATAAAGTTATCGGTCAAAACGGGGTTTGGGGTTAACTTTGGAATATTTTCACAAAATTGATATCAGACGAATGGGAATGACCACAGCTTTCATTTGGACTTTGGTTCATTTCGATATATTTATCGATAACAGAGTTATCGGTCAAAATGTGATTTCGGGTAAACTTTGGAATATTTGCACAAAATTGATATCAAACGAATGGGAAACACCACAGCTTTCATTTGGACTTTGGTAGATTTCGACATATTTATCGATAACATAGTTATCGGGCAAAATGTGGTTTGGGTAAACTTTGGAATATTTGCAGAAAATTCAAATCAAACGAATTGGAATGACCACAGCTTTCATTTGGACTTTGGTAGATTTCGACATATTTATCGATAATAGAGTTATCGGTCAAAATTTGGTTTCTGGTAAACTTTGGAATATTTGCACAAAATTGATATCAAACGAATGGGAATGACCACAGCTTTCATTTGGACTTTGGTTCATTTCGATATATTTATCGATAACAGAGTTATCGGTCAAAATGTGATTTCGGGTAAACTTTGGAATATTTGCACAAAATTGATATCAAACGAATGGGAAACACCACAGCTTTCATTTGGACTTTGGTAGATTTCGACATATTTATCGATAACAGAGTTATCGGGCAAAATGTGGTTTGGGTAAACTTTGGAATATTTGCAGAAAATTCAAATCAAACGAATTGGAATGACCACAGCTTTCATTTGGACTTTGGTAGATTTCGACATATTTATCGATAATAGAGTTATCGGTCAAAATTTGGTTTCTGGTAAACTTTGGAATATTTGCACAAAATTGATATCAAACGAATGGGAATGACCACAGCTTTCATTTGGACTTTGATTCATTTCGATATATTTATCGATAACAGAGTTATCGTTCAAAATGTGCTTTTGGGTAAACTTGGGAATATTTTCACAAAAATTATTATCATACCAATGGGAAAGACCACAGCTTTCATTTGGATTTCGGTTCATTTCCATATATTTATCGATAACAGAGTTATCGTTCAAAATGTGCTTTTGGGTAAACTTGGGAATATTTTCACAAAAATTATTATCATACCAATGGGAATAATCACAGCTTTCATTTGGATTTTGGTTCATTTCGATATATTTATCGATAACAGATTTATCGGTCAAAATGTGGTTTCGGGTAAACTTTGGAATATTTACACAAAATTGATATCAAATGAATGGGAAAGACCACAGCTTTCATTTGGACTTTGGTTCATTTCGATATATTTATCGATAACAGAGTTATCGGTCAAAATGTGGTTTCGGGTAAACTATGGAATATTCGCACAAAATTGGTTTCCAACGATTTGTGGAGATCACAGATTTCATTGGGACTTTGGTTCATTTCGATATATTAGTCGATAACAGAGGTATCGGTCAAAATGTGGTTTCGGGTAAATTTTGAAATACTCGCCCAAAATTGGTATCTAACGATAGGAGAAGACCACAGCTTTCATTTGTACTTCGGTTCATTTCGATATATTTATCGATAACAGAGCTATCGGTCAAAATGTGGTTTCGGGTAAACTTTCCAATATTCGCACAAAATTGGTATCAAACGAAAGAGTAAGGCCACAGGTTTCCTTTGGACTTTGCTTCATTTATGTAGCTTTTATTTTGATAACGGCTGGACATAATAAAATTAAATTTGTAAGCGAGATTTTGTATCAGCTCGAGATGGTTATACGATAAGAAAAATAAAGGCATTTGAAAAGATTTTGGAGATATCGCTCAAAATGTGGAGCAGGGTGTTTTAAATTTGTGTACTTTTCAGTCCAATATGAGACCCCGTTTTCGAGATATTATTTAAAATGTCAACTAGGAGGTTGCCTCAGTGCGATATAAGTATTAAATGAAAGGTGGTGACAAGTGATTTAAGATTAGTATTTTTCCCATATAAGACCAAAGTTTTTAGATATTGATCACCACGTGAACCAGAAGTGGAGCTAGAAGGTTTTTGTAAAAAATGGGTCTAAATTAAAGATGTGAGTTTTAAAGGGGAGGGGTATAGATGACAATTAGAAAAACAAAATGAAAAGAGAAAATCATAGGAAAAGATGAAGGAGGAGTGGACGGGAAGAAGGTTGTGGAGCTGAAATGACAGGGGCGAGTCACATTTAATAAATGAAAACAAGTTAATATTTGGGCAGGACAATGTAAGCCGGGTCATTTAGTAAATAGCTAAAAGTTCTTTGTCGAAAGTGGAATATTTTATTTGAGCTGGATTCAGTATTTTGCTAAAAAATGACAAAGGCTGCCGTTGGTTATAACCATTAATTATTAATAATTATTTACATATTGTTGTAAAACACCCTTTAATGCTGTGTTTGAAGCATCAGAGCTTATAGAAACTGGGGCATCTGTTTTGGGAAATGTCAATAAGGTTGCATTTGATGATGCTAACTTTGCTGTTTTGAATGCAGTTTCACACTCATCGAAACATTTAAACTCTTCACCTTTTGAACCTAACTTTTACGAATTTGTAAGATGTGAATATAAGGGAGGCAAAATTTTTGCAGGATTTGGAATGAATCCATGATAGAAATTAATCATACCTAAAAATCTTTGTAACTGCTTGATCGATGTCACAGCACTCCTGAACGAAGAATAGGTTGGCCTCAAATGACGCCAAAAACTGAAAATGCCATATCGTCTAGGATGCTGTCCTGATCACTTTGGTTTGAAATCCTAGCTGATCCCTTTTGGAAAATTTGCACATTTTTGCATTTTTTAAGTATATAACACATTGCACCCAAAGGTTTAATTAGAAATAAAGAACTCAACTAAAAACTGAAAAGCACAATTCGTTTACAATGTCATCCAGTTTAAAAAAAGGTTTTAGTTGAGATCCTAGCTACCATACTTTGGAAAATATGCAAATGTTTGCATTATTTTTTTGTTTTGTTATTTTTGTTCTGCCCTAATGGTACAGGTTTCGATGCATTATCTTGTATATACATATTGTTTTTTGCATAACATATACCTATGCATGTGAAAATATAAATCAAAATAAAATTTTTTCTTTATATATACATAAGATTACATTTATATCATTTTATACATAAATATCCCAGTAGGAAAACTATATCGTCCCCGCCAAGTCATTTTTGGTGAGATCTTAAATTTAAAGCTGGTATTTGAATAAGCTTGATTCTCTCTTTTCTTGAAGGTAATTGGTAAAGTTTTGTTGCCATAGCAACGGAGAAAATCAAAGTTTTGTTTTAAATTTGATTCAAAACAAATTTACAAATTTTTTGTGTATGGAAAAATAACTAGTCCTTACACAATTTATTGCCATAGAGTTTCCCTAAAACCCATAAGTCCGCAGAAATATTTCTACCACATACTATTTAGGTTAGGTTCAAGTGGCTGCCGCAGAGGCATACCTAGGCCAGTATTAAAAGGCCGGTTGTGATACCACCAACACTAGGAACGTCAGTTCCGGGACCCTGCCATATGGAAAATCCCGGTATTAACGGAACTCTTCACATAGCAGAATCCCGGGACTGACCTTCCTATACCGACACCGTTACTCCTCCTCGAACCATTTAGATGACTTGATGAAGGCTATCAGGTCCTTTATGTCCAGCTCCGTGACCTGGCGTAGGCTGACCAGGAAGGGAACTCCCAAAAAGCGCATTCTCGCGCCACTTAAAGCCGGGCAGTTGCAGATGAGGTGCTCCACCGTTTCCTCCTCCTCATCATCCTTACAACTCCTACAGCATCGTCGGTAGGGCACACCAAGTCTTTCTGCGTGCCTACCAATGAGGCAGTGCCCAGTTAATACGCCTATTAATATGGAGATTTCTCTTCTTCTTAGGGCATAAATTTGTCTTGATCTTTTATGATCCCATTTCGGCCAGGTTTCTTTGGATATCCGGCATCCTGGAGATTGCAGCCATCTTTCGTTGGCTTGGCGGAGTGTGTACTCCTTCAGCATAAGCTTGCATGTGGCAAACGGCATACCTAAGCGCTCTTTATCGCCAAGAACCTGCTTGGTCGTGCCCTGCCTCGCAAGTTCGTCTGCCCTACAATTTCCCTCAATGTCCCTATGCCCCGGGACCCATGTGAGGTTAACGCGATTCTGTTGGGCCATCTCTTACATCTACATACTATACTTCGTCATGATTTTGAAAAATTTTTCCATACACAAAAAATTAAAATATTAAGTAAATAATTAGGAGTGTAATGGGGTGTGGTTGTATAGTTAGCCAAACGGCTGCAACTGTGCGACCCTGCTCAATCCCGACTCTTACGTCCTCCTTCGTGCACTCTGGTCAACGTGAACTACTTACGCTCCCGGCAGAAAGAGAGGAAGCCCCGGTGGGGCCACTCTAACCTATTCGGTTTAAGGGCTCATCGAAGTCTTGTTTCGCAGCGTCTGTTCACTATGTGGTGCGGTTGCAAGCGGGTGTCTGTCTTGTAGCAAGCGGCTCGCTATATAAATGTGAATATTTTTATTCAAAACCCCGGAGACGGGTTATGCGCTGGGTTTGGTACCCGCCACGTAACAAATTTAGTCCAATGAAAAATTTAAAAAAGCCTCGGATGAGAACCCCCTTTAATGTTGATGGCCCGGCAAATCGAATTAAGGACAATGAGAAGGATATTAGGGCATGTACCTGGAATGTCCGTACCCTTTCTAAGGAAGGTACCGCTGCCCGACTGGTTGATGCCCTCGCTAACGCAAAGGTCGACATCACCGCCCTACAGGAAATGCGATGGACGGGACAAGGAAAGACGACCATCGCACCTTGTGACGTATACTACAGTGGCCAGACACGCAGCAAATCGCGTGGTGTAGGATTTGTGGTGGGAAAGAGACTTCGCCGCCAAGTACTAGCGTTCTAGACAGGCAAGATACGCACACGCCTCTGTGCAGCGATGAAAGTGCGCACAGTAACGGAAGGAAAGTTTGACGTCTAGAACCTGCGCATGACACAGACTGCTGATAATTTCTCCACTCGACTCTCACACCTGCTATCAGAGGGCAATCCTCGACCTAACGAGCAATGGAAGCATATCTCTCATTCATGGCGTACTGCCGCTGAGGACACTATAGGGTTCCAGCGAGCCCGCAAAAACAACTGGTATGATGAGGAATGCAAAGCTGCCTCGAAAATGAAGGACGCTGCCTACAAGGAGACGTTTCGAACGGGCGCAGCCCGCAGTCTATGGCAACCCTATCGTGAGGCAAAGAAGGAAGAGAGACGCCTTTTCAGAAAAAAGAAAAGTGAGGCCGAAAGGCGTGAGTGTGAGGAGCTTGAGATGCTGGCTGACAGGAATGATGCCCGAAAATTCTATGAAAATAAACGGCGGATGACGGAAGGTTTTAAGACCGAGGCAAGTTCCTGTAAGGACAATAATGGGGACCTGGTAACCGACGTACAGAGTGTACTTTAATTATGGAGGGAGCACTTCTCCTCACTGCTAAACTGCGAGGGAGACGTCGAACCCGATACCCCAACTCCTGACGATGGAAAAGTCGTCTCACCACCTGACTATAATGAAGCGAGGATAGCTATATCCGGGCTCAAGAACAACAAATCGCATGGAAAAGACGGACTACCCGCCGAGCTGTTCAAACACGGAGGCGAAGAGCTGGTAAAAAGCATGCATTAGCTCTTATGCAGAATATGGTCAGATGAGTGCCTGCCTCCGGATTGGAATTTAAGTGTGCTCTGCCCAATCCACAAATAAGGTGATCGCGCTAACCGCTCCAACTACCGCGGGATCAGTCTTCTTAATATCGCATATATGGTTCTTTCCAGCGTTTTGTGTGAAAGACTGAAGCCCATCGTAGACAAACTGATTGGACCTTATCAGTGTGGCTTTAGACCTGGTAAGTCTACCATCGACCAGATTTTCACGATAGGCCAAATCATGGAGAAGACCCATGATAAAAGAATCGACACTCACCATCTCTTTGTCGATTTTAAAGCCGCTTTTGACAGCACAAAAAGGAGTTGCCTGTATGCCGCCATGTCTGAATTTAACTTCCCTGCAAAGCTTATACGACTTTGCCAAATGACGTTGAGCAAAACCAACAGCTCCGTCAGAATCGGGAAGGACCTCTCTGAGCCATTTGAAACCAAACGAGGCTTCAGACAGGGCGACTCCCTTTCGTGCGATTTCTTTAACCTGATGCTGGAGAAGATAATTCGAGCATCAGAGGCACCATGAAATTTCGATATAATTATCGATAACATAGTTATCGGTCAAAATGTAGTTTTACGTAAACTTTTAAATATTCGCACAAAATTGGTATTTAACGAAAGGGGAAGACCATAGCGTGCATTTGGACTTTGGTTCATTTCGATATATTTATCGATAATAAAGTTATCGGTCAAAACGGGGTTTGGGGTTAACTTTGGAATATTTTCACAAAATTGATATCAGACGAATGGGAATGACCACAGCTTTCATTTGGACTTTGGTTCATTTCGATATATTTATCGATAACAGAGTTATCGGTCAAAATGTGATTTCGGGTAAACTTTGGAATATTTGCACAAAATTGATATCAAACGAATGGGAAACACCACAGCTTTCATTTGGACTTTGGTAGATTTCGACATATTTATCGATAACAGAGTTATCGGGCAAAATGTGGTTTGGGTAAACTTTGGAATATTTGCAGAAAATTCAAATCAAACGAATTGGAATGACCACAGCTTTCATTTGGACTTTGGTAGATTTCGACATATTTATCGATAATAGAGTTATCGGTCAAAATTTGGTTTCTGGTAAACTTTGGAATATTTGCACAAAATTGATATCAAACGAATGGGAATGACCACAGCTTTCATTTGGACTTTGATTCATTTCGATATATTTATCGATAACAGAGTTATCGTTCAAAATGTGCTTTTGGGTAAACTTGGGAATATTTTCACAAAATTATTATCATACCAATGGGAAAGACCACAGCTTTCATTTGGATTTCGGTTCATTTCCATATATTTATCGATAACAGAGTTATCAGTGAAAATGTGCTTTCGGGTAAACTTTGGAATAATTTTACAAAATTGATATCAAACGAATGGGAATAATCACAGCTTTCATTTGGATTTTGGTTCATTTCGATATATTTATCGATAACAGATTTATCGGTCAAAATGTGGTTTCGGGTAAACTTTGGAATATTTACACAAACTTGATATCAAATGAATGGGAAAGACCACAGCTTTCATTTGGACTTTGGTTCATTTCGATATATTTATCGATAAAAGAGTTATCGGTCAAAATGTGGTTTCGGGTAAACTTTGGAATATTCGCACAAAATTGGTTTCCAACGAATTGTGGAGATCACAGATTTCATTGGGACTCTGGTTCATTTCGATATATTAGTCGATAACAGAGGTATCGGTCAAAATGTGGTTTCGGGTAAATTTTGAAATACTCGCCCAAAATTGGTATCTAACGATAGGGGAAGACCACAGCTTTCATTTGTACTTCGGTTCATTTCGATATATTTATCGATAACAGAGCTATCGGTCAAAATGTGGTTTCGGGTAAACTTTCGAATATTCGCACAAAATTGGTATCAAACGAAAGAGTAAGGCCACAAGTTTCCTTTGGACTTTGCTTCATTTATGTAGCTTTTATTTTGATAACGGCTGGACATAATAAAATTAAATTTGTAAGCGAGATTTCGTATCAGCTCGAGATGGTTATACGATAAGAAAAATAAAGGCATTTGAAAAGATTTTGGAGATATCGCTCAAAATGTGGAGCAGGGTGTTTTAAATTTGTGTACTTTTCAGTCCAATATGAGACCCCGTTTTCGAGATATTATTTAAAATGTCAACCAGGAGGTTGCCTCAGTGCGATATAAGTATTAAATGAAAGGTGGTGACAAGTGATTTAAGATTAGTATTTTTCCCATATAAGACCAAAGTTTTTAGATATTGATCACCACGTGAACCAGAAGTGGAGCTAGAAAGTTTTTGTAAAAAATGGGTCTAAATTAAAGATGTGAGTTTTAAAGGGGAGGGGTATAGATGACAATTAGAAAAACAAAATGAAAAGAGAAAATCATAGGAAAAGATGAAGGAGGAGTGGACGGGAAGAAGGTTGTGGAGCTGAAATGACAGGGGCGAGTCAAATTTAATAAATGAAAACAAGTTAATATTTGGGCAGGACAATGTAAGCCGGGTCATTTAGTAAATAGCTAAAAGTTCTTTGTCGAAAGTGGAATATTTTATTTGAGCTGGATTCAGTATTTTGCTAAAAAATGACAAAGGCTGCCGTTGGTTATAACCATTAATTATTAATAATTATTTACATATTGTTGTAAAACACCCTTTAATGCTGTGTTTGAAGCATCAGAGCTTATAGAAACTGGGGCATCTGTTTTGGGAAATGTCAATAAGGTTGCATTTGATGATGCTAACTTTGCAGTTTCACACTCATCGAAACATTTAAACTCTTCACCTTTTGAACCTAACTTTTACGAATTTGTAAGATGTGAATATAAGGGAGGCAAAATTTTTGCAGGATTTGGAATGAATCCATGATAGAAATTAATCATACCTAAAAATCTTTGTAACTGCTTGATCGATGTCACAGCACTCCTGAACGAAGAATAGGTTGGCCTCAAATGACGCCAAAAACTGAAAATGCCATATCGTCTAGGATGCTGTCCTGATCATGAATGACTTTGGTTTGAAATCCTAGCTGATCCCTTTTGGAAAATTTGCACATTTTTGCATTTTTTAAGTATATAACACATTGCACCTAAAGGTTTAATTAGAAATAAAGAACTCAACTAAAAACTGAAAAGCACAATTCGTTTACAATGTCATCCAGTTTAAAAAAAGGGTTTAGTTGAGTTCCTAGCTACCATACTTTGGAAAATATGCAAATGTTTGCATTATTTTTTTGTTTTGTTATTTTTGTTCTGCCCTAATGGTACAGGTTTCGATGCATTATCTTGTATATACATATTGTTTTTTGCATAACATATACCTATGCATGTGTATATATAAATCAAAATAAAATTTTCTCTTTATATATACATAAGATTACATTTATATCATTTTATACATAAATATCCCAGTAGGAAAACTATATGTGCTCCTATATAAATCGTCCCCGCCAAGTCATTTTTGGTGAGATCTTAAATTTAAAGCTGGTATTTGAATAAGCTTGAATCTCCCTTTTCTTGAAGGTAATTGGTAAAGTTTTGTTGCCATAGCAACGGAGAAAATCAAATTTTTGTTTTAAATTTGATTTAAAACAAATTTACAAATTTTTTGTGTATGGAAAAATAACTAGTCCTTACACAATTTATTGCCATAGAGTTTCCCTAAAACCCATAAGTCCGCAGAAATATTTCTACTACATACTATTTAGGTTAGGTTCAAGTGGCTGCCGCAGAGGCACACCTAGGCCAGTATTAAAAGGCCGGTTGTGATACCACCAACACTAGGAACGTCAGTTCCGGGACCCTGCCATATGGAAAATCCCGGTATTAACGGAATTCTTCACATAGCAGAATCCCGGGACTGACCTTCCTATACCGACACCGTTACTCCTCCTCGAACCATTTAGATGACTTGATGAAGGCTATCAGGTCCTTTATGTCCAGCTCCGTGACCTGGCGTAGGCTGACCAGGAAGGGAACTCCCAAAAAGCGCATTCTCGCGCCACTTAAAGCCGGGCAGTTGCAGATGAGGTGCTCCACCGTTTCCTCCTCCTCATCATCCTTACAACTCCTACAGCATCGTCGGTAGGGCACACCAAGTCTTTCTGCGTGCCTACCAATGAGGCAGTGCCCAGTTAATACGCCTATTAATATGGAGATTTCTCTTCTTCTTAGGGCATAAATTTGTCTTGATCTTTTATGATCCCATTTCGGCCAGGTTCCTTTGGATATCCGGCATCCTGGAGATTGCAGCCATCTTTCGTTGGCTTGGCGGAGTGTGTACTCCTTCAGCATAAGCTTGCATGTGGCAAACGGCATACCTAAGCGCTCTTTATCGCCAAGAACCTGCTTGGTCGTGCCCTGCCTCGCAAGTTCGTCTGCCCTACAATTTCCCTCAATGTCTCTATGCCCCATGTGAGGTTAACGCGATTCTGTTGGGCCATCTCTTACATCTACATACTATACTTCGTCATGATTTTGAAAATTTTTTCCATACACAAAAAATTTAAATATTAAGTAAATAATTAGGAGTGTAATGGGGTGTGGTTGTATAGTTAGCCAAACGGCTGCAACTGTGCGACCCTGCTCAATCCCGACTCTTACGTCCTCGTTCGTGCACTCTGGTCAACGTGAACTACTTACGCTCCCGGCAGAAAGAGAGGAAGCCCCGGTGGGGCCACTCTAACCTATTCGGTTTAAGGGCTCATCGAAGTCTTGTTTCGCAGCGTCTGTTCACCATGTGGTGCGGTTGCAAGCGGGTGTCTGTCTTGTAGCAAGCGGCTCGCTATATAAATGTGAATATTTTTATTCAAAACCACGGAGACGGGTTGTGCGCTGGGTTTGGTACCCGCCACGTAACAAATTTAGTCCAATGAAAAATTTAAAAAAGCCTCGGATGAGAACCCCCTTTAATGTTGATGGCCCGGCAAATCGAATTAAGGACAATGAGAAGGATATTAGGGCATGTACCTGGAATGTCCGTACCCTTTCTAAGGAAGGTACCGCTGCCCGACTGGTTGATGCCCTCGCTAACGCAAAGGTCGACATCACCGCCCTACAGGAAATGCGATGGACGGGACAAGGAAAGACGACCATCGCACCTTGTGACGTATACTACAGTGGCCAGACACGCAGCAAATCGCGTGGTGTAGGATTTGTGGTGGGAAAGAGACTTCGCCGCCAAGTACTAGCGTTCTAGACAGGCAAGATACGCACACGCCTCTGTGCAGCGATGAAAGTGCGCACAGTAACGGAAGGAAAGTTTGACGTCTAGAAGCTGCGCATGACACAGACTGCTGATAATTTCTCCACTCGACTCTCACACCTGCTATCAGAGGGCAATCCTCGACCTAACGAGCAATGGAAGCATATCTCTCATTCATGGCGTACTGCCGCTGAGGCCACTATAGGGTTCCAGCGAGCCCGCAAAAACAACTGGTATGATGAGGAATGCAAAGCTGCCTCGAAAATGAAGGACGCTGCCTACAAGGAGACGTTTCGAACGGGCGCAGCCCGCAGTCTATGGCGACCCTATCGTGAAAATAAACGGCGGATGAGGGAAGGTTTTAAGACCGAGGCAAGTTCCTGTAAGGACAATAATGGGGACCTGGTAACCGACGTACAGAGTGTACTTTAATTATGGAGGGAGCACTTCTCCTCACTGCTAAACTGCGAGGGAGACGTCGATCCCGATACCCCAATTCCTGACGATGGAAAAGTCGTCTCACCACCTGACTATAATGAAGCGAGGATAGCTATATCCGGGCTCAAGAACAACAAATCGCATGGAAAAGACGGACTACCCGCCGAGCTGTTCAAACACGGAGGCGAAGAGCTGGTAAAAAGCATGCATTAGCTCTTATGCAGAATATGGTCAGATGAGTGCCTGCCTCCGGATTGGAATTTAAGTGTGCTCTGCCCAATCCACAAGTAAGGTGATCGCGCTAACCGCTCCAACTACCGCGGGATCAGTCTTCTTAATATCGCATATAAGGTTCTTTCCAGCGTTTTGTGTGAAAGACTAAAGCCCGTCGTAGACAAACTGATTGGACCTTATCAGTGTGGGTCTAGACCTGTAGCCCGATTCCCTAACTTTTAACCACTCGCCAATCGTTTAGGTTTTCGCCAGGGTTTGGCGTTTGTTCTAAACGAAACTGTGATTCTCTAACTTGCCTTTAACGCATTTCCATATTTTCAATATTTTGCACCAAATAAAGCGCCACAAACTCAAAAGACATTTTTATTTCAATTTAAATTTATTATTTTCTCTTAAACACTTTTAAACACTATCAAATTAATCCGCGATAACTAGCTACAATAAAAGTGTTAGCGAAAACAGCTGATCGAGCTTATCGACTTTTAGTGTGGTTAACACTTAGAGAATAGGGAAAAGCGATAAAACTGGCGTTAAACAGAATTAACGCTAACACTTGGCGATAAAATAGTTAGGGAATCGACCTACAGGTAAGTCTACCGTCGAGCAAATTTTCACCATACGTCAAATCCTGGAGAAGACCCATGATAAAAGAATCGACACACACCATCTCATTGTCGATTTCAAAGCCGCTTTTGACAGCGCAAAAAGGAGTTGCATGTATGCCGCCATATCTGAATTTGACTTCCCTGCAAAGCTTATACGGCTTTGCCAAAGGACGTTAAGAAATACCAACAGCTCCGTCAGAATCGGGAGGGATCTCTCTGAGCCATTTGAAACCAAACGGGGCTTCAGGCAGGGCGACTCCCTTTCGTTCGATTTCTTCAACCTGATGCTGGAGAAGATGATTCGAGCATCAGAGGCACCATGAAATTTCGATATATTTATCGATAACATAGTTATCGGTCAAAATGTAGTTTTACGTAAACTTTTGAATATTCGCACAAAATTGGTATTTAACGAAAGGGGAAAACCATAGCGTGCATTTGGACTTTGGTTCATTTCGATATATTTATCGATAATAAAGTTATCGGTCAAAACGGGGTTTGGGGTTAACTTTGGAATATTTTCACAAAATTGATATCAGACGAATTGGAATGACCACAGCTTTCATTTGGACTTTGGTTCATATCGATATATTTATCGATAACAGAGTTATCGGTCAAAATGTGATTTCGGGTAAACTTTGGAATATTTGCACAAAATTGATATCAAACGAATGGGAAACACCACAGCTTTCATTTGGACTTTGGTAGATTTCGACATATTTATCGATAACAGAGTTATAGGGCAAAATGTATGTTTACGCGGTACCACACGTCCAAATCCATTCCATTCCATTCAATGTATATATTTATTATTCCATCTTGTAAATATTCATATTACGCTTTTATCTAGTAATTATTCATTATTTTGTAATTTAGTTCATCAGTCATGACTTATAAAATAATCTTTCATGATTATTTTTGGTTTGGACGTGTGGTAACACCACCCGCATAAATCCCCCAAGTCGAATTCGCCGCATTCAAAAGGTAGCGATCTGGCAGGATCGCTACCTGTCAAACCGGCTGATTTATTATTATTCTTTTTGTATTTTTTCTTGGTGTTGCCGGCAAAATATAAGCTTGTGAAAAACCATTATTTAAAGTGAATTTTCCTTTTGAAATACATTGTATACATTATTATATAAGTGTGTTTGCTTTCTACTCAATCGCAACGTTGACCGTGTAACCCCATTTTTGCTTGTAAGCAATTTCACCCGGTACGAGGATAGCAACACCGCCCGGATTGACCTGACTCTTGGATTCCCAGTAAATCGTGAGTAGTTCGAGTAAGTTCCACCACGGCCTATCCCTTGAGTCAACTAATGTGGTTTGGGTAAACTTTGGAATATTTGCAGAAAATTCAAATCAAACGAATTGGAATGACCACAGCTTTCATTTCGACTTTGGTTCAGTTCGATATATTTATCGATAATAGAGCTATCGGTAAAAATGTGCTTTCGGGTAAACAAAAAAATTGATATCGAACGAATGGGAAAGACCACAGCTTTCATTTGGACTTTGGTAGATTTCGACATATTTATCGATAACAGAGTTATCGGTCAAAATTTGGTTTCTGGTAAACTTTGGAATATTTGCACAAAATTGATATCAAACGAATGGGAATGACCACAGCTTTCATTTGGACTTTGATTCATTTCGATATATTTATCGGGTAAACTTGGGAATATTTTCACAAAATTATTATCATACCAATGGGAAAGACCACAGCTTTCATTTGGATTTCGGTTCATTTCCATATATTTATCGATAACAGAGTTATCAGTGAAAATGTGCTTTCGGGTAAACTTTGGAATATTTTCACATAATTGATATCAAACGAATGGGAATAACCACAGCTTTCATTTGGATTTTGGTTCATTTCGATATATTTATCGATAACAGATTTATCGGTCAAAATGTGGTTTCGGGTAAACTTTGGAATATTTACACAAAATTGATATCAAATGAATGGGAAAGACCACAGCTTTCATTTGGACTTTGGTTCATTTCGATATATTTATCGATAACAGAGTTATCGGTCAAAATGTGGTTTCGGGTAAACTTTGGAATATTCGCACAAAATTGGTTTCCAACGAATTGTGGAGATCACAGATTTCATTGGGACTTTGGTTCATTTCGATATATTAGTCGATAACAGAGGTATCGGTCAAAATGTGGTTTCGGGTAAACTTTGGAATATTTGCACAAAATTGATATCAAACGAATGGGAATAACCACAGCTTTCATTTGGATTTTGGTTCATTTCGATATATTTATCGATAACAGATTTATCGGTCAAAATGTGGTTTCGGGTAAGGTAGGTAGGTAGTTAGAAGTGGCTGCCGCAAAGGCACACCTAGGCCAGTAATAAAAGGCCCGTTGTGATACCACCAAACACTAGGAAAGTCAGTCCCGGGGCCCGGCCATATGGAAAATCCCAGTGCTGTTGGGACTCTCCATATAGCCGAAACCCGGGACTGACACTCCTAACCGACACCGCTACCCCTCCTCGAACCATTTTGATAACTTGATGAAGGCCATCAAGTCCTTTATGTCTAGCTCCGCGACCTGGCTTAAGCTAACCAGGAAGGGAACTCCCAGAGAGCGCCTTCTCGCTCCGCTTAAGGCCGGGCAGTTGCAGATGAGGTGCTCCACTGTTTCCTCTTCCTCATCATCTTTGCAACTCCTGCAGCATCGTCGGTAGGGAACGCCTAGCCTTGCTGCGTGCCTACCAATAAGGCAGTGCCCGGTTAAAACACCTATTAATATGGAGATTTCCTTCCTTTTTAGGGCGTATATGTGTCTAGATCTTTTAAGATCGCATTTTGGCCAGGTTTGCTTGGATATCCGGCACCCTGGGGCTACAAGCCATCTTTCGTTGGCTTCGCGGAGTGTATGCTCCTTCAGCATTAGCTTGCACGTGGCAAACGGCATACCTATGCGCTCTTTATCTTGAAGAATCTGCTTGGTCGTGCCCTGCCTGGCAAGTTCGTCTGCCCTACAGTTTCCCTCAATGTCCCTGTGTCCCGGGACCCATGTGAGGTTCACGCGGTTCTGTTGGGCCATCTCTTGAAGAGATCGACGACAGCTGAGCGTCAGTTCAGAGTTGAACGAGTAAGAGCCAAGGGATTTGATGGCCGCTTGGCTGTCGCTGAAAATACAGATATCCTGTCCGATGGTGCGTTTACCTATCCAAGTCACGGCGTCCATGATTGCAGAAACTTCAGCGTGGAAGACGCTGCAGTGATCAGGTAGTCTAAAGGAGAGTTCTAGGTCCAAATCCCTTGAGTAAACCCCTCCTCCGACTCTGCCGTCTAACTTCGAGCCGTCGGTGTATATAAAAGTGCCGCCATTAGTAGCGGGACACCGATCTATGTTCTCCCAGTCTTCCCTGCTGGGAATGTTTATTCTAAAACAACAATCTCCGACTGTTGTGGTCGCACACCGATCTGTGCTCAGAGGGAGAAAGCTGTAAGATCTTAGAATACAGGAGTGTCCAATAGTGCTTGCGCCCCAGACGGACGTTTCCCTTAGACGCAGAGCCGATGCCGCTGCTGCCTGGTACCCTTCCAGATCGAGTGGCAAAAAGCCAAGAATGGCCTGGAGAGCTTCATTGGGCGTTGTTCTTAACGCCCCGCTTATACAGATCATGCTCGATCTGTGGACTTTTCCTAACAGATTTAGGTTTGTTGCCTTTCCTAGCGCAGGCCACCATACCACGACTCCATACAGCATAATTGGCTGGATTATCGCAGTGTAGATCCATCTGCAAATTTTGGGGCTGAGCCCCCATTTTTTGCCAATGGCTCTTTTACACGTGTAAAGTGCAATGCACGCTTTCCTCTGGCGCTGGATGACATTCTCCTTCCAGTTAAGCTTTCTATCTAGAACTGTACCTAGGAATTTGGCTTTATCAGCTAAGTTCAGGCGCACGCCATCTAGTTCTGGTAGGTTCAGCGGTGGTATCTTGTACCGCCTGGTATAAAGGACAAGCTCCACCTTTCCCGGGTTGATGCTAAGTCCGCAGCGAGAAGACCATGAAGAAACTTCTCGCAGTGCTACTTGCATCAAGTCACACAGGGTTTGTGGGAATTTGCCCCTATATGCAATAGCTAAATCGTCTGCATATGCCACTATCTTCCCGCCCCCCCACCTTGTGTCTCGTAGCAGCGAGTTTACGGTGAGGTTCCATAGGAGCGGGGAGAGAACACCACCCTGAGGCGTTCCTCTTGTGACATAGCGTGAAAGATCAACTGTTCCCAGTGAAGAAACTATTTTCCTTCCCTTTAGTAGTTGATCAATTAGTCCAATAAGATACCTATTTATGCCCAGGTTTGTTAAAGCAGTGTTAATAGCCTCCGGCCTTATATTGTTGAAAGCCCCTTCGATGTCCAGAAAGGCCACGAGACAGTACTCCTTTTCGTGCAATGATTTTTCAACAATAGAGACTAGGCTGTGGAGCGCAGTTTCCGTTGATTTACCTTTGGTGTATGCATGTTGATAGCTAGAAATAAGGTTGCTATCAATAGTAGAGGAGAGATAATCGCTAATTATCCTCTCGAAGGTTTTAAGTGCAAAAGACGAGAGACTGATCGGTCTGTAGTCTTTAGGCTCATAGTGTGAGGCCTTCCCAGCCTTTGGAATAAAGACTACCGTGGCGCTTCTCCAGGAGCACGGAATGTAATTAAGAGCCAGGCAGGCTGAATAGAGAACTACCAGCCATTTAGCTGATATTTCCAGCGTGTTTATAAGTTGTGCGGGGAAAATCCCGTCTGGCCCGGCTGCCTTGAACGGCTCAGATTTATCGGTCAAAATGTGGTTTCGGGTAAACTTTGGAATATTTACACAAAATTGATATCAAATGAATGGGAAAGACCACAGCTTTCATTTGGACTTTGGTTCATTTCGATATATTTATCGATAACAGATTTATCGGTCAAAATGTGGTTTCGGGTAAACTTTGGAATATTTACACAAAATTGATATCAAATGAATGGGAAAGACCACAGCTTTCATTTGGACTTTGGTTCATTTCGATATATTTATCGATAACAGAGTTATCGGTCAAAATTTGGTTTCTGGTAAACTTTGGAATATTTGCACAAAATTGATATCAAACGAATGGGAATAACCACAGCTTTCATTTGGATTTTGGTTCATTTCGATATATTTATCGATAACAGATTTATCGGTCAAAATGTGGTTTCGGGTAAACTTTGGAATATTTACACAAAATTGATATCAAATGAATGGGAAAGACCACAGCTTTCATTGGGACTTTGGTTCATTTCGATATATTAGTCGATAACAGAGGTATCGGTCAAAATGTGGTTTCGGGTAAATTTTGAAATACTCGCCCAAAATTGGTATCTAACGATAGGGGAAGACCACAGCTTTCATTTGTACTTCGGTTCATTTCGATATATTTATCGATAACAGAGCTATCGGTCAAAATGTGGTTTCGGGTAAACTTTGGAATATTCGCACAAAATTGGTATCAAACGAAAGAGTAAGGCCACAGGTTTCCTTTGGACTTTGCTTCATTTATGTAGCTTTTATTTTGATAACGGCTGGACATAATAAAATTAAATTTGTAAGCGAGATTTCGTATCAGCTCGAGATGGTTATACGATAAGAAAAATAAAGGCATTTGAAAAGATTTTGGAGATATCGCTCAAAATGTGGAGCAGGGTGTTTTAAAATTGTGTACTTTTCAGTCCAATATGAGACCCCGTTTTCGAGATATTATTTAAAATGTCAACCAGGAGGTTGCCTCAGTGCGATATAAGTATTAAATGAAAGGTGGTGACAAGTGATTTAAGATTAGTATTTTTCCCATATAAGACCAAAGTTTTTAGATATTGATCACCACGTGAACCAGAAGTGGAGCTAGAAGGTTTTTGTAAAAAATGGGTCTAAATTAAAGATGTGAGTTTTAAAGGGGAGGGGTATAGATGACAAATAGAAAAACAAAATGAAAAGAGAAAATCATAGGAAAAGATGAAGGAGGAGTGGACGGGAAGAAGGTTGTGGAGCTGAAATGAGAGGGGCGAGTCACATTTAATAAATGAAAACAAGTTAATATTTGGGCAGGACAATGTAAGCCGGGTCATTTAGTAAATAGCTAAAAGTTCTTTGTCGAAAGTGGAATATTTTATTTGAGCTGGATTCAGTTTTTTGCTGAAAAATGACAAAGGCTGCCGTTGGTTATAACCATTAATTATTAATAATTATTTACATATTGTTGTAAAACACCCTTTAATGCTGTGTTTGAAGCATCAGAGCTTATAGAAACTGGGGCATCTGTTTTGGGAAATGTCAATAAGGTTGCATTTGATGATGCTAACTTTGCTGTTTTGAATGCAGTTTCACACTCATCGAAACATTTAAACTCTTCACCTTTTGAACCTAACTTTTACGAATTTGTAAGATGTGAATATAAGGGAGGCAAAATTTTTGCAGGATTTGGAATGAATCCATGATAGCAATTAATCATACTAAAAATCTTTGTAACTGCTTGATCGATGTCACAGCACTCCTGAACGAAGAATAGGTTGGCCTCAAATGACGCCAAAAACTGAAAATGCCATATCGTCTAGGATGCTGTCCTGATCATGAATGACTTTGGTTTGAAATCCTAGCTGATCCCTTTTGGAAAATATGCACTTTTTTGCATTTTTTAAGTATATAACACATTGCACCTAAAGGTTTAATTAGAAATAAAGAACTCAACTAAAACCTGAAAAGCACAATTCGTTTACAATGTCATCCAGTTTAAAAGAAGGTTTTAGTTGAGATCCTAGCTACCATACTTTACATTTATATCATTTTATACATAAATATCCCAGTAGGAAAACTATATGTGCTCCTATATAAATCGTCCCCGCCAAGTCATTTTTGATGAGATCTTAAATTTAAAGCTGGTATTCGAATAAGCTTGAATCTACCTTTTCTTGAAGGTAATTGGTATAGTTTTGTTGCCATAGCAACGGAGAAAATCAAAGTTTTGTTTTAAATTTGATTCAAAATATATTTACAGATTTTTTGTGTATGGAAAAATAACTAGTCCTTACACAATTTATTGCCATAGAATTTCCCTAAAACCCATAAGTCCGCAGAAATATGTCTACTACATACTATACTTCGTCATGATTTTGAAAATTTTTTCCATATATCATATCATTTATTGGTAAGGCATTAGTACAATAAGATCTTAGATCTTTTATAGTACAACAACAGTTATAATAAAAAAGGTAAATTTGAAAAGAGAAGAAAAAAAGAATAGTAATTATATAATCAATAGATAAATAAATAACAAGAAGAATAACAATATATGTGTATATGTATAAGCGGGAAAACAAATATATGAACAAGGACTAACAAAAATTAACAATCATTAAATCAAAGACTTAAAGTTGAATTAATCTTTCATAACGCCAACCAGCTGATCCATTAACCCAACAGAAATCAATGCATTCAATTTGGCTTTGTGGTATCACACCGTTAGTCGATTAAATTTACTCCGGTAGGATTAGTTGGGTCAGCTGCCCTACCCGACTAAGGCGCAGTTATGGGTATGAAAGATACACTGATGCTTTATAGCAGGCCCTGGATTCTCCAACTGTGAGTTTACAAATTTTCACCTTTTCACCATTTAAAATATATTGGAAAAAAGCGTACATTTCAAAAACTCACAGTTAGAGAATCCAAGGCCAGGAATTACAAATTAAATTTTAAAAACAATAAAAAAATATATCTATGTATGTAACTCTAAGGTGGTAGATAGGCAAGATCACAGGTTTTTAATATATTTTAACTGAAATGGGTATAGAGAACGTTTTTAAAGTTGCTTTTATTTAAACTACTTCTAACAGATACTGGAATAGAGTTCCAAATACGAATAGCATTTACAAAGAATAGCCGCCCGGAGGTCAAGTAATTATACCTTGGCACAATCATATCGGTAATCCGAAGAGACTTGGGGAAAACTAGTTTATCATACAAATAGCTGGGCTCTTTATACATAATGAGTCTACACAGGAAGATAGAATTCCTGGCTTTCAAGTAATCAAAAATATTACAGCCTAACAAATGTGACCTCCAGCTAGATATATGGTCAAACCTTGCTAAACCAAACACATAACGTGTAACATGATTAAATACTACATCAATTTTATGAGCTGACTGAGAACTCAGCTTACTGTAGACTAGTTCAGAGTAACATATGATTGGCATAATTAACTGTATAGCAAGCTTTCTCCTAACATTGGTGGATGTATACGTTGCTGACATACGTAAGTTCCTAAGGATGTAGTATACTTTACTAACCACCGAGTTCATATGATCATCACAAGATAACGTCGTATTAATGATGAAACCAAGGTTATTTACTTTTGACACCAGCTTCAGGCACTTGTCAGCAATGTATATGCCAGGAATGTTTTCGAAATTTACTTTTTTTAGCTATAGGTAGCACGTAAGACTTATCACTATTAAGACATAATTTATTTCTCCTTGCCCATGCAGAGATGGAAGCCAAGTCATTATTTAACTTTGTACACGTGTTATTTATCTCCTCATGATTTCCAGATAGATATAGCTGGACATCATCAGCATATGCATGCATATGTACATGTTGGCACACATTAAAAATATCATTTATAAACAAGCTAAATAATAGTGGGCCCAAGATGGATCCTTGTGGTACCCCAGCCAGCAACGATTTTAGACCTGAAGATTCGGAGCCCACTTTGACACGCTGAGATCTACCCGCCAAATAGCTTCGCATGAGTCCCACTGCAGAGTCCCGAAAACCGAAATAATTTTTAAGCTTGATGGAAAGTAAGTCGTGATTCACGGAATCAAAGGCTTTTGAAAAGTCAAGTAGGCATAGAAAGGTCAATTGATTTCTGTCAAAGGGTTCCCGAATGTCATCTAAAATCTTTAACACAGCCGTGGAACAGCTGTGCTTTGCTCTGAAGCCTGATTGATAAGGGGACAGCAGGGTAAACTTATCAATGTGGCCATGAATTTGTTCAGACAACAAGATTTCGAAGACTTTCGAAAATGCAGGCAATATACTAATAGGTCGAAAATCTGAGGGACATTGTGGGGACTTGATTTTAGGGATGGGGCGCACGGTCGCAATTTTCCACGTATCAGGAAAACAAGAGGTTGTGATGCTATGATTGATTATATGTGTCAAAGTAGGCAAAATGTACGGGGCAATTATTTTCACAAACTTTATCGGTATGTTATCCTCCCCGATTGCATTCGATTTAATATTATATATGCACCTTGCCACATCTAGTTCTGACACAGATTGGAACTCAAAAACTTGGCAATCAGACACCACCGACGAAGAATGTGTTGTAAAACAGTCATTGGCACAGGAAGGGATATCACGCCTCACAAATGCAGCATTAAGTTCTTCAGGGCAGAAGGAGCAACCCGAACTGTCACTAACATGCACACGCAGGTTTTTTAAATTACGCCACAAAACATTATTTGGTAACGACGTATCTAGCATTCTACTAAAATACTTGCATTTTTCACGCTTTATGCAGGCCGTGGTCTCATTTCGAATTAGCTTATATGCACGCCAATTGGATTCGGTCCGATTCTTTTTCCAGAGGGAGTATTGCTTGTTGCGCTTCATTATCATTGCACGTACCGATCTGTTGAACCATGGACAGGAGGTAGAGCTACCACGATAGGTTCGCGACGGAACGTGAGCCGTATAGAGGTATAGAATTGTCTCATTCAAAAATCTCAATTTATCATTCACCGAGCTCAGACACCAGCAGGTAGACCAAATTATATGGGATATGTCACTTAAGAGACTGTTTAAGTCCAGTAGGCGATAATCTGGAAAAAAGGACAGGCTAGGCACAACACTATCATCATACATCTGTATATCAAAGGAACAGAAGATTAGATCATGGTCTGAAATAAAAGACATTTGGTCAAACTTGAAAATAGAAGAGACATCAGACACAATGAAGTAATCAAGAAGGCTGGGACAGCAGTTATGTCCATACCTTGTTGGAACAGACACATTAACCACCTCAAGGCCAACACCAGAAATATCGTCTAGCAATCTGGAGCTATACGAGTCATTACATAACAGGTTTATATTGAAATCACCACATATAATAATGTCAGAATAATCAACGGCAACAGAGGACAACATTGTGAAATAGTCCTTCACATTACAAGACCTATTCGGACTATAGACGCATGACAGAAGGACTTTCGACATTGGACTAGAGACTTCAACTAGCAAGTGCTCAACACTACTACCAGATATTCCTGATATTAGCTGGGATTTAAGACGCTTTTTGCAATATATTGCTACACCACCACCTTTTTTGACTTTTCTATCCATCCTATATAATTCGTAACCCTTAATGTCAAAGTGTGAGTCCATCACTTCAGGTCTAAACCAGGTCTCGGATACACAAATCACATCAACCAACGATTGTTCAAATATAGCTCTGACGACATCCATCTTTTCACCGTGTAAACTGCGGGCGTTGAAGTGCACAACATTGAAACCATTCTGACGCTTGCACAACACGTTAAGTAAGGCTAGGCTATTATGCTCAATGCCATTCGCATTCCTATTGTTGCCAAACATTGAGAACAATAGGAACAAAAGCAACTTTAAAGTGACGAACGTTAAAAGCAATTTTAAGGTACAGACGATGACAACCCTGTGCCATCAATAAATAAAGAAAAGGCGTATAAATATCATAAGAATAAATAAAAAACAATAATAACGGTGTACCATATGGCCTAGCGAAACTGGTCCAGATCCCCATCGCACGCAATTCTAATTGGCTCCTTAGTCCTATCCTGGTCATTTCTGACATACACGCAGCCACGCAGTGTGAATGCTGCCTCCAACTTTCCCTCACGACGCAATTTTATTGCTGATTGCAGAATAAGTCTGTTTTCTTTAGTCAGACTCTCAAATAAAAATAAATTGCCCTGTAACCCAATCGGCTCCAGCGGAATAGCCGTTTTAAAGCGCCTACGATAATCACCAAAAGCACGAAGGGCACGATTTCTATCCAGAGGTGAGTGAAATTTAATGACAACTGCACCGCTGGAACCAGAAGGGGAAGATCTTACGCGAAAGATGTCACGTATCTGAGGGGAATGAAATCCAATTGAAAGGCAGATGATATTGAAGGTCTTTTTCAGATTTTCTGCCTCTTTAAACGGAATTCCGAAAGCAACGGCATCTGCAGCATTATCGGAAGTGGACCTCTGCTGAAACTGGTTAGATAGTTCCACCTTTAGACTCTCGATTTCTGTTATGGAGTTATCAAGTTTCTCCTCTAATAAAGCAATGCGCTCAGTAGATTGTTTTAACCCAGCAGTAAGTGCAAATACTTCCTCCTCTATCCTTTTTGTGAGTTTGTTCTCCACTGCAGTGATCTTTTCCGAGACACTATCAATTAGCAGCCGCAACTGATCAGTCTGTTGCTGCACTTTCAGCTCAACCTCTTTTAGGGTATTATAAACCGCAGGGTAATACCAGCACTCTGATTCGCATTCGGGGTCTTATTTATTTCAGCCTCTTTACTCAGGCGCCTTTTTTGTGCAGCAGGACCAGAGGATGACATAGTACGGTAATTGCAAAGTTTTAAAAGTATAATATAATTTTTGGCACGTCTGGTCACCTTAATATTTCACAATTGACTGGCAACCCTATTGCAGTTCTTTGTCTTGACACTTACTTTCGCTGTCCTTCTCTTTAGTGTTTGGCGCAATAAAAATGTTGAATTGTAAGTATGTATGTATGTATATTGACGATAAGCAAATTTTATTATTGTTATTAAAGTTTGTTAACTTAAACACAGCTCAACAAACATACAGCACCGAGCACAGCTATATTAATAACTTATGTTACTTGCTTATTTTGAAGGTATAAACGATGGAAGAGTTTGTAAAACTTAAAAATTTATTAATTTTCAGAAGACGATTTGAAATTGCAACCTTACACGAACAGTGTTGCCACCATTGACAAAAAATTAATATATTAAGTAAATAATTAGGAGTATAATGGGGTGAGGTTGTATAGTAAGCCAAACGGCTGCAACTGTGCGACCCTGCTCAATACCAACTCTTGCGTCCTCGTTCGTGCACTCTGGTCAACGTGAACTACTTATGCTCCCGGCAGAAAGAGAGGAAGCCCCGGTGGGGCCACTCTTACATATTCGGTTTAAGGGCTCATCGAGGTCTTGTTTCGCAGCGTCTGTTCACCATGTGGGTGTTTGTCTTGTAGCAAGCAGCTCGCTATATAAATGTGAATATTTTTTTTCAAAACCTCGGAGACGGGTTGTGCGCTGGGTTTGGGACCCGCCACGTAATAAATTTAGTCCAATGAAAAATTTAAAAAAGCCTCGGATGAGAACCCCCTTTAATGTTGATGACCCGGCAAAACGAATTAAGGACAATGAGAAGGATATTAGGGCATGTACCTGGAATGTCCGTACCCTTTCTAAGGAAGGTACCGCTGCCCGACTGGTTGATGCCCTCGCTAACGCAAAGGTCGACATCACCGCCCTACAGGAAATGCGATGGACGGGACAAGGAAAGACGACCATCGCACCTTGTGACGTATACTACAGTGGCCAAACACGCAGCAAATCGCGTGGTTTAGGATTTGTGGTGGGAAAGAGACTTCGCCGCCAAGTACTAGCGTTCACTCCTGTGGACGAACGTCTCGCTGCGATCCGCTCAAGGCGATGTTTTTCAACATAACATTTATCTCCGCCTATGCGCCGACTGAGGAGACGGACGACGCAGAGAAGGACTCCTTCTGCGATAAACTTGAACAGACTTATGATCGCTGCCCCCACCATGATATCAAAACCGTGCTCGGCGACGAAGGTGGGCAAGGAAAGAGTATTTGGTCATACAGTTGGAAAATTTAGTCTCCACGATAAAACATCACCCAACGGCACTAGGTTGATTAAATTCGAATACACCAAGCCACCTGGCTGTACCCTAATCAAAGACCAAGAAACCAGATTGATCATGTCATGATCGACGGCAGAAAGACTGAAGCCCATCGTAGACAAACTGATTGGACCTTATCAGTGTGGCTTTAGACCTGGTAAGTCTACCGTCGACCAGATTTTCACCATACGTCAAATCCTGGAGAAGACCCATGATAAAAGAATCGACACACACCATCTCTTTGTCGATTCCAAAGCCGCTTTTGACAGCGCAAAAAGGAGTTGCTTGTATGCCGCCATGTCTGAATTTGACTTCCCTGCAAAGCTAATACGGCTTTGCCAAAGGACGTTGAGAAATACCAACAGCTCCGTTAGAATCGGGAAGGATCTCTCTGAGCCATTTGAAACCAAACGGGGCTTCAGACAGGGCGACTCCCTTTCGTTCGATTTCTTCAACGTGATGCTGGAGAAGATAATTCGAGCAGCAGAACTAAACCGCAACGGTACAATCTATTGTAAGAGCGTGCAATTGCTGGCGTATGCCGATGATTTTGATATCATTGGCCTTAACAACCGCGCCGTAAGCGCTGCCTTCTCTGGACTGGATAAGGAAGCGAAAAAAGTGGGTCTTGCGGTCAACAAGGACAAGACGAAGTATTTGCTGTCATCAAAGAAAGAATCGGCGCACCTGCGCCTTGGAAGCCATATCACTGTTGATAGTTACAAATTTGAAGCTGTGAGGGACTTTGTCTATTTGGGAACCAGTATTAACACCGAAAATAATATCAGTCTAGAAATCCAACGGAGAATCACTCTTGCCAACAAGTGGTACTTTGGACTGAGTAGGCAATTGAGAAGTAAAGTCCTCTCTCGAAGAACAAAGATCACGCTCTATAAGTCTCTCATCATACCTGATGTATGGCTCAGATTCATGGACAATATCAAGAGAAGATGAGATGGCCCTTGGAGTATTTGAGAGAAAAGTTCTCCGGAAGATTTATGCACACAGAAAAATTTCATAAATTTTTAGTTAACATGAAGCATGTTGAATCTACATGAACAACTCATGTATGTAAAGCAAAAACAATTTTGGAAAATCAACACGAACATTTTAACATGAAGCGTATGGTAAAAATAACATGAAATATTTCTGCATTTGAATTACATTAGTGTGTATCCATTACCATAAATTCGGTTTGATTTAACATGAACAAGTGTTGTTTTCGACCGCCATCTGTTCCCCATCAAAGCTTGTGAACAGAATTTTGTTCTCAAAAGAACAGAAGTTAAATCGTCCGTGTTGCCAGTATTGGTAAGGTAAAATGGAATTTGGTACTTTTCACGTCAAAAGTCCCTTATCGTAAATGAAGAATATTATTGCTTGTAGCAAACTTTAGCCAAGATTGTGTATTTGAATATTACACAATACAAAGATTTTATGCCTTTTCTGAAAAAGGGGGCTTGTACACATATATGCTAACATTTTAACAACAGATTCAAATCTTCTACAACTATAAAAATTTTATGAAACTTGAGTAAATTGTATTTCCTTTTTGCTTTTGCATTATCCTCACTTTTAGAATTCTGGTGATTTTTAATGGAGAACCGACATATTTAAAAAAAAAAATACTGGCAATCCTGCTGCCTCTTGTGTTATTTCGAATGTGATCTGCAAGCGCATTGCTGTGTATCTGTGAAAAATTTTGTAAAGTTTTAATTATATTATTCAAGTGTGAAACTTTTAGGCAAATGTGTGATGAAATAAATTGCATTATGCCTCATTTCGACCAAGAGTCGGATATCTTATTTATTGAGACTCCAGAGGAAATAATGGTCGAACATTTGGTAGAATCGCCAAATGAACCTGTGGCTAATGAAGTGGAAGTTCTCCGCGGTATTCTTTGCGGTAGCATGCAATTCAATGGAGGAGTTTAACAAAGGATTTTGGGTAAGTACATAATATTCATGTGCAAAACATGGTATTTACGTGCAAAACAGAGTTTACCACCATTTTATGTTTGTTTGCCTGTTTGTAAGTAAAAGCAGAATTAATCTTCCTTGTCGCTAACGCTATACCCATAACGCTAATCAACGACTTAATTTTTTCATAAAAACCGTCAAAAGTCACAACCATTGTTTATCCCTACTATAGTTTGGCAACTTCTTTTCTTCTTCTTACGAATATGAGTGGAAGGCACTGGCTGAGTGACTCCAAATGAAATGAAATGAAGGAATAGTATGAAGCCCAATAAGCCATTTTGTTTGATATCAATCTGAGACGTATTTGAGATGAAACCTTCAACGTCAGTTCTCACTTTTTGAAAACTTAATATCAATTAATAAATCAATTAATATTCGATTTAGTGATAAACTACCAGTAGCAGGTAAACTTTTTAGCTAAATAAGTATTAACTTGAGGTATAATAAAATATAAAAATTATACTATAAATGTCCAGCAGTTTCCACCTTCACAGTTTTTATACATACGACCCCCTCTACCATTCCCTAAAATAAATTTTGTCCAAATCGTGGTACATTATTGACCCTCATTATTTACCAAACTTTTGAGAAAATATTTTTCTGTGCTTATGGGGAATATGCTGTGCGTGTGTATTATAGCGTTTTCTTTTCACCACCAAAATGTTGCCATTTCGTAGAGGAACATTTTTATAATTTTAACTTCGCCCTGTGATATTGCTGCACAATTAACATTTTCAGTGTCACCCTGCATGTCTTCAGAAGAAGAAAACACCACCGCCATATGAAATGTCAAAATTGTGTATGCCTATCGGTGCTGCTTTATCGTGGCTGATATACATGTGTTAGAAAGTGACAGACAGTATACTGTTTTTGTTTGTTATTGCCATTGCTCAGGGCGAATAACCGCACCGTCTACGACAGCGAGAGCAAGAAATGTTGCCTTTTTGCAATTTTATAGGGGAGGGTGGTTGAGAAAAGATAGTGATGCCCTCTATGAAGGTGATGCCCATTTTACAACAGAACATGGCTTTTAGCGGGCACGGGCCTGCTGGGTGGAGTAGCCGGTGTTGGACTGGGTGACTGTTTGGCACATAAATACAATGGAAGCGCTGACGATGCTGACTTGGCTGATATTTTCCCAAGGACAGAAATTGGCCTAAGAATAAAATTCAGGGAGCGGCTTTCACACTGGCGCCAAGTTTCCCTTTTTTATGTAATATAGTACGTAAAAATAAGTTAAGGTTTTCGTGAATTGAATAAATAAAATTTGTTTTAAAAACCAAAAGCGTGGTGTTTGATTTAACTATGAGGTGGGTTTTGTCGAAGGCTGAGGTAAACTCAGTCTGCCCAAGGTCAGCAGAGGTCCCACTAACTCCTACTAAATATTAACACGCTATTTGTGTATTAAAGTCGAACACACGCACACACACGGCCTTAAGGCGTCGAGGAGAAGCAGCTTTCCGTATAAGCACGGACGGACTAGAGGAGAGCGGTCGGTATGGAATATTCTCTCCGGCAATATTAAGTCGGTCGTAGTGACCGGAGAGCAGCAACAGGTGGCGAACACCTGAGCTGTGTTAAAGAACGGCGTCACAATAATCTAGCGGCGGAGCGTGGCGGCCGGAAAGCAGCAACAGGTGGCGACCAGCTGAGCTGTGTTAAGGGGGCGACGTAGCAACAAGCTAGCGGCGGAATGACCCAGTTGGCAAGCGGCGGCTGAACGGCGGAGGGCGTCCCAGTATCGGAGCAGCGGTATTCGGCGGGAGACTATTGAGCGGATAAAGCGGAGCGGGTCAATAGGCGGGGGGTTTACCTGGTCGGTTCTGCTGGTTGATGTAGTACTCCTCCAAGGACGGTGTTGAAAGACTGGAGTGAATCCTAGAGTGAATGCCTAGAGCGGATCCCTAGAGTGAATGAAAAGAAAAGGTGAATGATTAGGGTGCTGGCTCGTTGGCTGGACACCACTGCCTCCATAGTCGCACGCTACGAATAGGTGGCTGTGTAAGGACAATTTTATAGGCAAATGTACGGGGTTTGACAAGGTTATCATCGTTCTTGGGTTTCAAAATCGAGGGTTTTCTTTCTGTTCGCAAAGTTGAGGGATTTAGGGTTTGGGTTTTTGGTCTTTGCGAGGGTTCAACCTGGACGCCTCGCTCGTTTTCGAGTTTCCCGAGCACGTTTCGTATTTTGGTCTATATACGTTCGCCTTGCCACAGCCGTAACAAAACACCGCTCGTTCTTCCAGGCAATCCATATACCGGTGACCTTCGGATCTGCAGTTCCAGCAAACCAATTTCGACGCATCAAAGGTTCGCCTAATCATCTCGTCCACTTCGCACTCTACATCTTCTTGGGTATCCTCCTCGTATTGGAGCTCGTTGGCAAATCGACGCTGGATCGGTCGTGTGGTTCCGGTTGCCGGCAAATTGTTCGCAGGTTCACGAGCTTTACCGATTGCTTCACCAATGACATGGATGGAGCCAATGGAGCACCTAAAGGAGACGTGTTTTTTTTGGCAAAAATTTTAAATTTGGAAGGAATAAAAAGCAGTATTCGAAAACGTTATATCAGCCCACTCCTAATGTAATTTTACCGGAAATGAGAGAAAAAGCATCACCGCATAAAATTCTTGTCACAACTAGTTTAGGACAAGCTATAAGTGATATTCAAACCTTTGTAGTTACTTCGGATGAAGGGAAAGGTTGATTGCTGGCTCGTATTTTGGAATATTTTATTCCTTTCTACTTTGGGTCACTCGCGAACTTACTTTGGCGCACTTTATTAAGACTAAGTATGTACAGGTGTACATACATTATCTTTTTAACACAGAGTTAATTTGAAAATCTATCATAAAAGTATGGGTTTAACATTTCATTTGTGCGAGTCAGCCTAAAGCGGAAACTGGGTTTGCTATAAGCTACGAATATAGCGCGTGCATGTACCATCGGTACATATATCCCCCCACCTAGAGTGTTGTTGCGGTCGGTAACTTGCCTCTATCCTTTTGAATGTCTTTTTGGTTGTAAATTGCGCGCTTTCCAGTACTAGCATCTTCTAACTCATACATACAATTGCCTTTTTGTGCTACAACCTTGGCTTTGATAAACTTTGGGGCAAATTTGGCACAGAATTTCTTCGTTGCATCGCTCAACACAAAATTCCTACGATACACGTTATCGCCTATTTTAAATTTTTCGACACAACTTCGCAAATTGTATCTTTTTGCCGAACATTCGAAGGCCTTTTTGATATTTTCCCCGATGGCACTGCGTATTAATGAAAGTTTGTCAGTTCGGTCTAAAAGATTATCATCAAGGGTTCCTAATTTGCGTAATATAGCATATTCTTTACCATGCGACGGCTCCGCTGGCTGGGTCACGTCATGCGAATGGACAAAGAAGCTCCAGCCCAGAAGGTTTTCCAATCGTCACCCGAATTCGGCAGCAGAGGAAGGGGGAGGCCTCGACTGAGATGGAAACAACAGGTGGAGGATTACTTGAACTCCCTTGGGGTTTCCAATTGGCGTCAGTTATCGCTAAAAAGGAATGACTGCACTGAGTACCATAAGTACAATACATTTATTTTTATTTACTCATTTTATTGAATAAGCTATTTTTAAACATATGTATGTAGGTACATATACATATGAGTACTGTTAATATATTTGTACGATACATGTTAGAAAATATTCATAGATGTTAGTGGGTGCGTTTATATTTCAGAAGTCGTGAGTGCTCAGAAATATCTGTATTACGATGCAGGCCCCATACATACTCAGCTAGCATTGCACTCTGTGACTTACCCTTGAATCGTTCTTCAATTAATTTAATTTTTTGGTGAAATCTTTCACCGTGCTCATCTGATACGGCCCCGAGATTTTCTTTAAAAAACTGAAGATGCGAATGCAAGAAATGCAACTTTAATGACATTTTCAACTAAATTAATAAAATGGAAGAATTTCAGTGCAAAAATAAGGTAGGTAGGTAGGTGGAATGGCTGCGACAAAGTCGCCCAATTAGCTTTAAAAGCCGTTTTGATGCCATAAAACTCGTAGAAACCTACTGCCGTGAGTATATGCTACAACCACCCAGAGCTGTTTATAAACTCCAGGATGCTTGGGATCCCTAATTCGGACACTCTCCCTAGATTTTCCAAAAAAGGGGTCCCAAACACTTTCAGTCGTGTTCTGGCTAGACCGGGGCACTTACACAGTAAGTGCTCAACGGTCTCTTTTTCATTAATGTCTTTACAGCTTCTGCAGTGGTCATTATGCGGAATACCCAGTTTTTCCGCATGCGTACCTATCGTCCAGTGGCCCGTGCAGACTGCTACAAGCTTGTAGGTGTCTACTCTGGACCTGCTTAGAAGTCCCCTTGTCCTCTTCTCGCTGTAGTTCGGCCAAGTGGCTCTCGATATTGCACATGTAGTAGTTGCTTTCCACTTCCGCTGCGCTTCATTGAGAAAATATTTTTGGAGATTCCCCTTGGCTACTGCCAGGGGTACCCCAATTTCCAGTCTAGATATCTCTTCGCTCTCTGCTGATGAGCCTGCCCGTGCTAGCTCATCAGCCCTCTCATTACCCTCGATCCCTTTATGACCCGGGACCCAGATAATGGATATTTCTAAAACCTCAGCTAACGTAGCCAAAATTTGTTTACATGCATGAACTGCATTAGAGCTTGTGTATGGCGATGCGATTGCCTTTATCGCCGCCTGGCTGTCGGTGAAGATAGCCACTTTCCCAGTAGTGTTCCTTTGCTCAAGCAATTTGCACGCCTGAACAATCGCAAGAACCTCTGCCTGAAACACACTGCTATACGACGGGAGTCTGAATGCTTCTGAAATATTCAGACCTGCCGAGAATACGCCGGCTCCCACCCCCGAATCCATCTTGGATCCGTCTGTATACACTTCAAAGTTGCTATTCGTTGCGACCCTGCCCTTTTTCCACTCATTCCTACTTGGAAGGACCGTGGTGGCATTCCTCTCAAACTTCAGTTTGTGAGGATAGTAGTCTATTGCGCTATTAACTATTCCCTCTGGGAGGGTGTTAAGGATACTACTGTGCCCATGCTGAGTATCCTTCCAGCACCCAGCCTCCCTGAGTCTCAGTGCGGTTTGTGCCGATGTAGAAAGTATATATAAGTCAATTGGAAGTAGGTTCAAAATAGGATCCAGAGCCGCAGTGGGGCAGGTGCGCAAGGCCCCGGTGGCGCCGACGCACGCAGTGCGCTGTACCCTCTGCAAGCTGGCGAGATTGTAGTTCTTACGAAGAGCTTCCCACCACACCACCGAGCCGTAGGTCAGCACAGGCCGGACCACCGCCTCGTACAGCCACAGCACCATCTTCGGCTTTAGACCCCATTTTTTACCAAACATCGATTTGCAAGCGTAGAAGGCGATACATGCCTTCCGCACCCGCTCCTCGATGCACTCCTTCCAATTTAGCTTGCAATCAATTATCAGCCCCAGGTACTTGGTTCTGGTAGATAGAGTTAGTTGCTGACCATTCAGCATCGGTAGTTCGAACGTAGGTGGCTTGTACTTCCTCGTAAAGAGAAGAAGCTCCGTTTTGTCCGGATTCAGCCCTAGGCCACACTCTTGTGCCCACCTACTTAGCTTTGCCAACGTTCTTCCCATGATCTCGCTCATCACGGAAGGGAAGGGACCCGAGACAAGGATCGCCACGTCGTCGGCATACGCCACAACCTTTACTCCATTTGTACTGAGTTTTAATAGAATATCGTTCATAGTAAGGAGCCATAGCAGAGGCGAAAGAACCCCCCCCTGTGGTGTTCCTCTACAAATCTGTTTGCTAGCTTTTGCTCCACCCATCTCTGTTGTTATTTCACGATTTAGAAGTAGGCATGAGATCCAGTTCCGTATTGGTTCTTCCACCCCTAACCCAACCAGCGCCGTTGATATTGCTGAAGCTTTCACGTTGTTAAAAGCACCTTCCACATCAACAAACGCTGCTAGAGTGAATTCTTTATATAGAAGGGACTTCTCCACTGTTCGCACTACTTCATGCAGCGCAGTCTCCGTGGATTTCCCCCTTAAGTAAGCATGCTGCGCACCGGACAGAGGGGACCCCTCCAGGAGTTCCCGTATGTGTATGTCCAGCAGCCTCTCAAACGTTTTTAGCACGAAGGAAGTGAGACTTATTGGTCGAAAATCTTTGGCCACTTCGTGCCCTCTTCTTCCTGACTTTGGAATGAAAACCACCCTTGTTTTCCTCCATGTGTCCGGAATGTGATTAAAAGAAATGCAGGCCGTAAAGATCTCCTTTAACTCCTTAACCAGAGGTATCTGAGTCTTCTGCAGCATGATAGGGAGTATACCATCTACTCCCGGTGACTTAAATGGTGAGAAGCTATTTATTGCCCAGGCAATTTTGTCTTCTGCTAAGAGTTTGCTTATCAGCTCACTAGGTGCCTCCCGTTGCGCCTTTTCTCCCCTTTGCTCCGTCCCTACAGGGTCGTCTGGGAAGTGAGCCTCAATCAGGATATCTAGGGTTTCCGCTGATGATCCCGCCCAAGTGCCATCAGCGCGCTTTACAAAGGTTCTGTTGGAGTGCCCCCTGGCAAGTATTTTCCCGAGCCTTGCTGAGTCCTTCGTGGACTCGATAGATTCGCAATGCTCCTGCCAGGACTTCGCCGTTGCAACACGTACGGCTTTCTTAAAATCCCTCCGGGCGTTCCTGTACTCCTGGAAGTCTTTCTTGGCATAGCAATCATTGAAGACCTTCCTCATCTTCGACCTTAGTTCGCTAAGATTTTTGTCCCACCACGGGGGGAAGGTCTTCTTGCTTCTAGTTATTGGGCAGGAAGCCTTATAGGCAACCTGGAAACTTTTTTTCAGAGACCTAACTCGGTCGTCCAGAGTTTCTGTCGAATGTATCTGTGTCTTCTTCCTACCGAGCCTATCACTGACTATCTTTTCAAATAGACCCCACGAGGTTCGTTTAGGATTTCTGTGCGGTTGTTTTATCTCTCCCTCCCAGTCAATATCAAAAAGGATCATTCGATGATCCGACATGGAGGTCTTTTGCGAAACCTCCCAGTTCCTTATCGAAGGTTCCTGGGAGTCAGATGCTATTGTAATATCAAGGACTTCTTCCCACCCGGCGAAGTTTACTGACCCCGGAAAAACAAAGGTGGGAGAGCTTCCCCTGTTACATATACATAATTTATTTGCTAATAGAAATTCAAAAAGAGACTCACCCCGTTCGTTTATTTCGCTGCTCCCCCATAACGCATGCCTTGCGTTGGCGTCGCAGCCCATCAGGATCCTCTCATTTTTTTGCTTGGTGAGCAGCTGTACCTCCTCGGGAGGTGCCGGCCGATCGTGAGCCATGTACGCAGAGGCGACCGTTAACCTGCGTCCGCCCCTTGACTCAATCCTGACCACCGCCAAATCAAATGTGCTGAAATTAGGTAAAAAGAAAGCATTAATAGTATCCCTAACGAGGATGCATGCCCTCGGCTTACCTTCTCCTGGTGTATAAAATAAGTTGTAGCCTCTGGTACTTAGGCCCCTGACTTTGGAGCGCCATACCCAAGGCTCCTGCACCAAGCAGATGTCAATATCTTCTTCCCTCAGGAGAACCAGCAGGTTATCCGAGGCACATCTGGCATGCTGCAGATTAATCTGCGCCACCCTAATCATCGGACCGGGGGGACGCACCCGCTTGACTGTCGGGGTTCGACAATGCATCAGCCCCGGCTGATGCTGCCAGCCTAAGCTCCTCTAGGAGCTTATTGGCATCGTCGACCTCCTCCAGATTGTTATCCGGTGCTACCGCCGCTGGGAAAACTTTAACTCTGGCGTGCCTGACGCCATAAACTAACTTGCCTCCCCTCTTTTCGAGTTCCCCTAGGCACTCGTTGTTTATGAGCAGTAGCACCGGGTGGCTACTCTTCTGCTTCTCCTCTATTCTTAGCAGCTCCCAGTCGTCCATCGGGACGCCCGAGTTCTGCACCTTCAGACACTGGATGATGTTCTTCTCATCCAGTTTCGTATTCGGCATGTTCGGCAACCAAACACGCGCACGGGGCCTCCGGGGAATTTCCGAAGCACTGATGATCTTCAGAGTAAGACCATCATAGGCGTTGCTAATCTTAGCAATGCCTCTCTCGAGAAAGTCCCTGGAAAACCCGTCCGCGCACTTTATCACCCTACAGCCGCGGCATACCTCTTCACAGTTGAAGGCGGGGACCGGGGTTCGGTTCTCCATCAGGTGTTGGACGACCATCTCAGATAGTCGTCCCTCTATGGAGTTCCAAACCGCCAGTACTCGCCTCCCATTAGCCCCGTCAGCATCAACCAGTGCAACCTGAAGGTGATCCCGGACCACCTCACTATAGGTGTTCCTGGCCAATGCTGCAGCACTAGTGGAAGGGCCATCATACTGCTGGTACCTGCCCCTCTTGCCATTTCCCTCGTTCACCTCCAGTGAACGATTGCGCTTCGAGCGCGACTTAGTTTTTTGCTGCTGTGGCTGTGCAACGGGTTTGTTTGCAAGGGCGGTCTCGTACTCCTTGACCACTGCCTCGCACCAAACCTTGTCCACGGCGTCCCTCTCATGCGCCTTGCCACTCTCCTCATTTTTTTTAATCTTGGCTAGAATATACTGAGCCCTAAGGTATCTAGCCTTCTCTAGGCACCCTGAGGACTTCTTCGATTTCTTTTTGGGGCCCACTTTGGCTGGTGCGCCCCTATTTGACTGATTCGGGACGACAGGGGTACTATGGCTGGTACCCTCGCCGTCCTTTGCTTGGGCGCTCCCCTGGCTGCTGGCCAGGAGCTCGTCCTCAGAGAGCGATCCCAGATCGCTCTCTTCCCCACTCTTCCTTTTTTTATTTTCTTTTGCTTTCTCCATACAATTCCCACGAGTAAACTGGAAGGGGTTGGTCCACCCCGGCATAGCCAGTGTACCGGGGTAAGGCACTTATACAACCGACCTTGCCCGGGCATCGGAGGGGACCGTAAGCGATCAGCTATTCGATATACACCCGCTGACCATTCAGCCATCGGCACGGTGCCTACACACCTTGGCTTAGGGTGGCGTTGACGCGGATCTCCCCACATATCATACATCAGCCGGCGTTGTGCACTTATGTGCACTCTGCCCGAGGTTGCATGAGATGTAAGGTCTTCCTCTTTGTTCATTCCGCATTGGGGCCCGTCCCTCCAGGAGTGATCCCAATAAAGAATTTAAGCCCCTTCGCCACGGCAAGGCGGCCAACAATGAATATTACGATGCAGGCCCCATACATACTCAGCTAGCATTGCACTCTGTGACTTACCCTTGAATCGTTCTTCAATTAATTTAATTTTTTGGTGAAATCTTTCACCGTGCTCATCTGATACGGCCCCGAGATTTTCTTTAAAAAACTGAAGATGCGAATGCAAGAAATGCAACTTTAATGACATTTTCAACTAAATTAATAAAATGGAAGAATTTCAGTGCAAAAATAAAGACTCGTTTTGTTTTGTTTGTGGACATTTCACTAATAAGAAAAGTAGAAGGAATATATCTCGTATTCTGGAAGAGCCGTATTTCTTATATTTTGGTATAAGATATACTTATAAGCCTTGATATACTTATAAGCCTTCTACTTTTCTTATTAGTGAAATGTCCACAAACAAAACAAAACGAGTCTTTATTTTTGCACTGAAATTCTTCCATTTTATTAATTTAGTTAGAACTGCACTGAGTACCATAAGTACAATACATTTATTTTTATTTACTCATTTTATTGAATAAGCTATTTTTAAACATATGTATGTAGGTACATATACATATGAGTACTGTTAATATATTTGTACGATACATGTTAGAAAATATTCATAGATGTTAGTGGGTGCGTTTATATTTCGGAAGTCGTGAGTGCTCAGAAATATCTGTATTACGATGCAGGCCCCATACATACTCAGCTAGCATTGCACTCTGTGACTTACCCTTGAATCGTTCTTCAATTAATTTAATTTCTTGGTGAAATCTTTCACCGTGCTCATCTGATACGGCCCCGAGATTTTCTTTAAAAAACTGAAGATGCGAATGCAAGAAATGCAACTTTAATGACATTTTCACATTAATATTATAAAAAGCTGCAAGCATGTTTTCCACGTTTTCTTCGTAATTATCCGCTTTATGGTTTCCCAAAAACTCCATAATAACTAAAACCATTAAGTCAAATGCCGTCTTTTGCATATCTGACAAAAGTTCATAAAACACGGAATCATTCATCAGCTTTCGAATATCTGGTCCGACTAGCATCCCTGAATAAATATAGAGATATTATATGTATAATTGCATAACTATTTACAAAAATTGTACCTTCCTTTATTTTAGCTTAAGATAGCCTAGGGAATAACTGTAATATACGATTGAAGGCTAGCTCTTGCGTATTTAAGCTTTTTATAAAGTTTTTAACTATTCCCAATTTTATGTGAAGCGGTGGAAGGATAATTTTTTCTTTTGGCACAAGAGGCGCATGTACTTGATTGAATTGGCCCACTATAGACTCTTCACGCGGCTGAAAATGCTTTACATGGTAATGTGTTTCTGTTGCACGAGTGTCCCATTTGCATAGAAAGCACATATATTTTGTATACCCTGACTGCATTCCTGTTAAAACCGCTATTAATGTATAATGTATAAATATTACAGCAGCAAGCTTTTGTTTGTATCAGAAATACAGAAAATTGTATAGCAAAATTTTTCACTTGAAATAAATTTTTGCTGAAGCAACATCGCAATAATTTCAAACTGAAAACATTCATTTGTTCTTTAGCAGTGAAATTGTGGGCTAGGAGAACGTATGCTTCTTTACTCATCTCCTGGACAAAGGTTTCCGTTTCTTTAGTCACTGATTCTAAGGTAGTACGATCGGTATTGGTCCATTGTTGATAATTAATATTAATATTAATATTAATATTATAATATTCTTCTTATTGAGAGCTTCTTTTATTTCGGTAGCAATTTCGCTAAAACCAGGACAAATGTTACATTCCTTGAAATAACAGTTTATACTAGGTTCACTGCAAATCATAGAATTTAAAATCTCTTCATAACTATTTACCGATATATCATCAAAAATACTTTTCAAGCCCTTTAACATTAATTTAAAATTTTGATGGATTTTACAACACAGACGGTATGTGTTCCGCAACTAGCACGCATTGCTTCGGACGTAGATTCGCAAATTTGCTAAAACCTACTTTTATTTCCGGATATAAAGATTTGAATTTTACGTAAGCTTCTTTTAAGTTACAAAGAATTAAATGTTTCTGTAATTTAATTTTTTTCCCATCATCTTGTGAAACAGAAAGGCAATCTTTTAGTCCGGGCATAACACGACTTATTTCTTCGGAAAGATAGAAACTAACGATTTTTTCAATATAATCAGAAGGAAAAACTTGAGAATTTTTATCGGGAGGATATAACCCGAAACTATAAATATTTTGAATCCTTTTGGCGTATTTCGCTTGGTTATACCCAATTTTAAATTCATTTTTTAATTTTACAATGCTCCAAGATAATGGCGTAACAGTCAACCAATGGATTTTTTCCCTAAAATTAATTGCCGAGTTAACTTTTTCTTTAACTAAAAATATCATCTCTGCGCCAACATCACCTTCTACATAATCCTCATCAGTGCCAGACGAAAAAGAAATTTCTGAAACAACAAAAGCTTTCTCATTGAAAACAATAAGTACTTTCAGAGGTATATTCCAATGGCTGCTTTCCCTTGCATAGCAATAACTTGCAGGACATGCAAATATATTTGCCAAAATACGGATATTTTTCCTTGAACGCCTTAGCTGTCTGAGAAATATTTTTCCCACAGAAAGAGTGATTGGGCAATTTGAAAGGATTGCAGCAAACCTTTCGCGACATAATCACTTCACAAAAAATGTTTTCAGTTTGAAATTATTGCGATGTTGCTTCAGCAAAAATTTATTTCAAGTGAAAAATTTTGCTATACAATTTTCTATATTTCTGATACAAACAAAAGCTTGCTGCTGTAATATTTATACATAAGTGTAAAGTATAAAGTAACTAAGTTCATAAATTGCTTGGGTGGTGAGGAAATGGGTATAAAATAAAAGTGTTAATACATTTTTAAAATGTTTTCAAATAGAAAACAATTACAAAAAGTATTCTTAATGCTGGCGAAGCATTAAAATACTTTTAAGGTCGATTATGGAGGGCTGTGTAACGCTGCGACGAAGATTGCGTTGCCCGTATCCTACAACCCAAAACTAAAAAATTAATTTCTCGAGAAAATCAAAAAACACCTTCCCAATTTTTTCAAAATTTTTAGAGGATAATATAAGCTATAAAATATATATTTTTTTTTAAAAATCGGTGCTCGCTTTCTATTAAAAAAACAACAACAAAAAATATTTTTTTTAACAAATTAGTCAAAAATTTTTTTTTTTTTTTTTTTTAAATTTTTTAAGTAAACTTCAATATTTTCCCTACAATTTTTGCATACAACTTTTTTTCTACGATTAATAGATAAGGAGATAAAAATTTTTGAAAAAAAAGTAGCTAAAAAATTAAATTTGCAATATCTTGCAAAATAATTGAAATTTTGCAAAACTTTTGGGTGTACTTCAAAAGCATCCTAACCACAACAAATTGACCAAGTATGAATAAAATCTGAGATTCAAAAGTTCTTCCAGCCATGGAACACCTCTTGAGTTTAAATGCAGTAATATCAAAGATATTTTAGTTGTTATCCACTTACGGAAGATTTTTTTTAGAAAAGTGGAGTAATATCAACATATTACACAAAAAAAAAATTGTTCACGCTCACCCACGTTCACGCTCAAAAATAAGTGTATATAGGGCTTAACTGGGATCACGAGAGTTACAACAACTTTGAACAATTTTTTTTTTTAAATAACAAAAAAATATTCCTGGAAGTTACGAACTTGGCCAAATATTCTGTCGGACACTAATACATAATCGCATTGTAGCATACATGTAGCCTGAGTGTGCCGTGACAAAAAAAACCAACACAGTAAAATTTCAGACTACACTACGAAAAATAAGTAATTTATATTGTACGTATGTGGTTAATGAAGTATGTTCATCTCCAGTTCTTAAGTTATTAAAAAATAATTTGATCCAAAAATTAAAAACTATATTAGTGGAGAAAGTATAATGAGAATAAAACCTGCAAAAACATATTTATGTCAAAAACTAAAATTTCAAATTTTGCGTGAAAAATAAATGACGCCACTGCCACAGACGTTAGAGAATTGGTTTCGGAACCGGCACTTACTGGGGGTTTAGCATCAGCCGTTGTTGGCTTCACTGTGTTTGTACCGGTACTTACTTTGGGGATTGTCCCCTTATTATCCAGAGCTAATCGACCCGTAGTTGCCATCGCTGTCTCTGTCTCTCGACTCATAAAGAAATGGAGTTTGTCCTCCGACGTTGTGTTCTCGCTTGCTCCAGCATTTTCCTCCTCTGCTGTGTAGTATACATGGTTGTATGTTTAGGTTTAGGGTTTTTGTTAATATTTTTCATCTTGTTCGTACGACCCCTCGCCGGGCAAGGCCAGTTTAGGGTCAAGGGTAACAAGAGTAAGGGGAATATGTCGTCCGCCGCGGCAGAGCCCCATACCGCGGTAAGGCCATAGTTACTCTCTGAGGCGGCCCGGTATCAGAGAGGCTCCGTTCGATTAACGTCCAATGGGCACGTGGTCGCATAACACCCTGGATTGGGAGGGGGAAGATCTTAGTCGTCGTAACAGAGAGGCTTGTCTTCTCTCGTGATGTAGTACCGGGCGGCACTATGATCACAAGGGCAGCGTAGCCCTGTGGCTATCGACTTAAGCCCTCGTACCGCGGCAAGGTGTCCACCCTTCACGAAAGACATTGAGGTTTATTTAGGCGTTTATTTTCAATAAAAAAAAATTAAAGAAAAAAAAACTTTTTTAAAAATAAGCTTTTATTATTGGTTTATAAAATTAATTAAAAAGTAAAAATAAATTGACTGTAAAATCTTCCAGTATATATCACATTCCTATTTTTATTAATAATAAAAGCGTGTTAAATTTCGATAGCAAGAAAAGAAGGTCCTGAATGTTCTTAATTATACAATCAAAATTTAACACCTGAATGTTCTTAATTATACCATCAAAATTTAACACGCTTTTATTATTAATAAAATTAGGAATGTGATATATACTGGAAGATTTAATAATTTAGGTGTAAAGTTTTAATGTTAGAAATATATAATTATGTACAATATGGAATTATTTTGTGGCAGACGAAGAAGCCAAATTATCTTTAAAGGTTACAATTAACTTATACAGTGAATTTATTTTTTACTTTTTAGTTAATTTTATAAACCAATAATAAAAGCTTATTTTTAAAAAAGTTTTTTTTTCTTTAATTTTATTTTTTACTTTTTAGTTCGGTTTATCAACAAGAGGCAATAATGTCGCAGCGACATCAATCGGCTGCTAGCAGCAACAGAAACCATAGAATCTTTTACAATAAAGCCGCGTGGTTAATAAAGATACTTTCGGTTTATCAACAAGAGGCAATAATGTCGCAGCGACATCAATCGGCAGCTAGCAGCAACAGAAACCATAGAATCTTTTACAATAAATCCGCGTGGTTAATAAAGTTACTTTTGGGATATTGGAATAAAGACTAAACTAAACGATAAATGGGATTTTTGTAAATTAAGCTAATTTTTTTATTTACTGTTAGCGAAGCCTGAACGATGATGAAAATTTGCAAAATCCCATCTTAACTGCAAGTTAGTACAATATCAAAAGCAAAATTTCCTGGAATGAAAACTTTCGAATATTTCTACTCGTGCGCCACCTATCGGAATTATTTTTTTGTTATTTTGCGTGGAGGCAGAAAACTAAACGATGATGAAAATTTCAAGATCATACCTCAACGGGAAGTTCGTTGAAAAACGAATTAATCGACACTGAAAACAGACCTTCGTAATCCTTAAATAAAGCGACTCACGCGCCACCTAGCGGGTCCACACGTAAAATATCAGCCAAATCGGTTCATAATTACGATTATGAGTTTTTATTACCGCTATCTCAGCCCCACCTAGCGGAATTTTTTTTTACAAAAATATTTCTTTTCATGGTAGTAATACATGTTACGAATTTCAGCTAAATCGGAGCATAAATACGAATTTTGAAAATATAGCGACCCACGCGCCAGCTATCGAAATTTTTTTTTATAATATTGCATTGTCATCGGGGTTATACATGGGTGCAGAATTTCAGATCAATCGGACACCGGGAAGTGTATCAAATTTAGCTTGCAAGATTTGATTACAGACAGCCGTCAGGTAAAACTAAATAAAAGCTTATAATTAATTAGAACTGCGTTTCAATAATAATAAGCTGTTTCCTTTTTTCTTCAATTTAATAATTCAAAATCAGCAGAGCCAACTTTTTATGCATAATTGCTAAAAAGAGTGAAGGAATTAGCCGATTGTTGCATTCTTCAGCGCCATCTGCATATCAATAGACAATGCTCATAAGAGTAAAGGAATTCGCCGCGTGGTAAGTAAAGGTACTTTTGGAATACACCACGCGGCGAATTCCAATCTTCTTTCTATGGCAATAGGGAAAAACGACTAAACTTGGGTGATGATTGGATTTTTGCAAATAAAGCAATATTTTAGAATTTTTTTTTGTATAATACATTGTCAGTAAAACCTGATCGATGGTGAAAATTTCAAAACCCCAGCTCAACTGGGAGTTAGTTCAAAATCGAAAGCAAAATCTCTGTAAATTAAATTTTTCAAATATCTCTACCCATGCGCCACCTATCGGAATTATCGGAATCGGTTGATACTCGTAGGCACGCCACTGCTTACAACCATTTGAAGGAGTATTTAGAATTGGAAGACCTACCACTACCTGACCCACAAGTCCCATGCCACATGCAAGGAACTGAACGATATGTGCAATTGTTAACCAGTGTTTCTCGGCGCGCAACGGAGAAAACACGTATAAATGTCATGGCTGTGACTGATATAAGTCGAAAGAAAATACCACGCATGGAAAGCAAGCAGGACTTTAAAACATAGTTCTTTATGTACTTCCGAAAAAATTTAGTTATACAAAATTTAATTATTACAGACAATAAATAAACTGTGCCATACTCACAAACGCTGTGAATTTCAAATCAATCGGACACCGGGAAGTGTATCAAATTTAGCTTGCAAGATTTGATAACAAAGAGGCGTCAGGTGAAACTAAATAAAAGCTTATAAAAAAAAGTCATACTCCCAAGAGCTTTTAAAATTTCCATTAGTTTTCATTTTTTACAAAATACTTAAAACCAAGATATTTTTTTCAGTGCTCTAAAAATTCACCGCAGCTGGTATGCAACGCATTTAAAAAATAAAAAAAAAATACAAGTGAACATATGTATGTACGTACGCTATATGCGTATATACCTACCGCTATACATTCGCAGCGAGGCATGACCAGCCAGCATGAAATCTGAAATCGAAATGAATTAAATGTGCGCCATGGTGGATACACTAACGGCATTCTAAGAATAATATTGCAATGATTTTTTGTATTTTTGGTGTTCTTGTGAGCTACAAGGAGCCAGATGTTGTTGTTGTAAAGTCAAAGTGCATGCCCTTAGCAAAGGGACACCTTAAATTGTAAATTTTTTTCTTTTTTGTGTGTTTAAAAGTAGTCCAAGCTATTAAATGATTTAATTTTTCACTTATTTTGTAAGACTCGATGAGATCTATAAGACTGCATATAAGTTTATTTAACCCTTTCGAAACTTCTTTTTTGTTTTTGGCTTTAAATCTATGTTTTTGCGTTTTTCCTACTCTTTAAGCCATCGTAATGAACAATTAAAAAGAAATTTTAAAATTTTTTTTCTAAAGTGCTTTTTGAGCACCATGCCATAATATGGCATGGAATTTACTTAACGGAAAGAAATTTTTCATACGTGCGTAAGTAGTTTAAGAGGTTTTATGCGTGAAATATACAAATAATGCCACATTTACATAAAATTTGAATTAAAAAAATAAACTTTTTATTTGGTTATCAAAGTCATAATTGAGATCCGATAACCCCTGCGGGTTAGGGGTTTAGCATATACCCGATGAAGGTATGCCTCTCGTAATAGTCGACTACAATAAACAAAAGGTAATGACATGCGACTTGATGGATGATGTGCATTTAATGCCCCTCATCTCCTTTTTCCAACCTTCTTCTTCTTAGACAAGGGGGGATAAAATGACCTAGTAGGTTCCACTGGCCATAACAAATCGTTCCAGCGACAGTCGCGCAAGTACCACAAGCTGCTAGTACCGGAACATACCGAGTTCATAACCGGATAAAAACTGCCACTATCGACAATACTCCCCAAAACTTATGGGAGGGTTTGGTTCGTTACAGCAACAACAACAACAGATCAAGTCCAAGTCTTCCAAATTAACTAAGATATTCTTCTTATCTTTGTTTAGCTTCTAAGACATGGCAATTACATACTAGCGCATTGATTCCCGAAGCTATTTGACAATCCCGGGGTTTCGGGATTTTATAATGGCACTCCCAGGGTCGTGGGATTTTCCGGGATTATCCTAGATACCGTCAAAAAGGTAGGGAAAGGTATCCAAAGACGTGTTTTGACCTATAATGCATAATTCGAAAGCGAAACCCGATATTTTCTGTCAAGAGATATTTCAACCCAGAAAGGTGCTCTGTACTTAATACAATGGATCACACTCCAATTCTGGAATCGAACCAGGTAAAACTATTGGATTTTTGCCAAAAACTTTCCTCAGAAACAAAAATTTTACTTTCGATTTCTATTTATTGAAATTGAAGTCAAGTCAAGAAGAAGTTGATACCTCTCTCAAGAAGAAGTTGGTACCTCTACCGTCCTTTTTAGACGTGTTCCAGCAGTTTCGTGGGATTATATCAATTTAAATCCCGGTATTTTAGGATTTTCCTGGATCCCGAAAGCCCGCGGATTTCAACAAATATGGTACGGGAGGCCTGTAATTCGAGATCGGGATTCCCCGATTCTAGTAACGCCACTTAAAAAACTTTACATCTTGGCATTTGGAAAAAATATTCAATGGTCGGACTTGTTTCCTACAATAAATATTTCTAAAAAAGTCAAGGTATTTGGAGAACATTTCGACAAATTCGAAAAGTAGATCAGTAATTTCTTATCTATTTTTGGCGGGACAAAGTTCGCGGGGTATCCTATTTTTCATGTAAAAATGAAAGAAAAATTGGGGTTTTTCGCAATGAGAGTGGCTTTAAAGTGTGAAGTTTTTGCCAATTATGACCATTACTTCTATTTTTTCTATCTTTGGTATTGAGTCACCCCACTGTGCGTCGTTCGAACTCATTTTTGAGTTGCTGGATCTTCAACTCATTCACCTTTGCAATGTCTTATGCTTCAATTACCCACCCACGGACGTACGAACGTACTTAGAACGCAGCAAATCAACTCATTTGGTCTCACCGCTACGGTCAACGTACACATACATCGGTGGGTAACCACTTGCATAGCGCTCTGATAAGACGTGGCAGACGACACGTTTTACAGACTAAGGGCCACTTGCATAAAAGACGATTAAGCCTAATCGGTGATTAACTTGACAGCTAACCATACAAAATACGTCAATTAAACTCCGGTTAGTCGTTATCAGCTTTTATGCAAGCGGCCCTAAGGTGGGAAATTTCAGTGACCTTACCTTTTTGGCATGCGCGAAAGGAGTCATCCTCGTTTACGTGTTGCAAATCAAAGTTCAATTCCGTCCCTGGTAGTAAAGCTTTGCCCTTGTTAATACTATGAATTGCATACTTGAAAGCCATCTCAGTTGGACCGTCATGTTTGTCAGATGATATTGCGCCTACAAGAAAAAGGAAGGTGGGAATTTCCATTACAGAGATTGAAGAAAGAAGTAAAACCAACGTTTTGTTTTAAAGTTTTCAGTAGGGGTAAGTATACATATATTGAACTCTGTAGAATATACATATATCAAGTTATCGTTGGCATATCCCTTAACGAAAATATACTTGAACAACTTAGGGTTACCGAAATTTTTTTTTTTCGTTTTGAAATAGCTAGTTACGAAACTTCATTTTGTGTTATATTGAGGAAAGGTCAATAACCACGAATTACACATACAAGCTTTATGAGTGTTTTTTTTTAAGAACATGAACAATTTTGCGCAAATTTTTTGTATAAAAAAAATGTATTCAAAAGTGGTCAAAATGGCAATCTCTTTTTAATTTTTATTTATTTTTTTTTATACAAAATTTTTGTTAATTTAGTATTTGGAATTTTTTTGGGTGTAGTAAGAAGCTCTCTCATACTTCAACACAATCGCACAGTTTGGTAGTGTGCGTTTGAGCATCGCTGATTTACAATAATAAAGCTTCTCTATTTTTTGCGGTAAGCATAACTGGTAGTACAGATTTAAAGCAAGCAATTGTGAATATAGTTATGTATGAAAGTATGTGTATGCACATGAACTAAGCAGTAGCGGCGCTAGACCAAATCCAGATGTCGGCGAACGAGCTTTGCGAGGCTATATACCTTTCATGAATAAGCGTCACGATTTTCACTGTTCGATCCCCAGTACAGCCTGTTTCAATTTAACTTTAGCTCATACCGAAATTATCGGAACTATCGATTATATGGGGGCGATGTCTTATATTTGTCCAATCTCATTGATTTTTAACAACGACATTCCACATTCTAAAAGAGCAATTGTTACGAAATTTCACTTTCCTACCTATATAATTACAGGAGTTATCTACCAAAATCCGTTTATCGGAACAATCGATTGTATGGGGGCTATGTGAAATATTTATCCCATCTCGATGATTTTCAACATCGATATTTCTTATATAAAATAAGCAACTTTTACAAAATTTCACGTTCCTACCTCTTTAATTACAGGAGATATAGCCCAAAATCCGTTTATCGGAACAATCGATTGTATGGGGTCTATGTGAAATATTTATCCCATCACAATGATTTTCAACAGCGACAGTTCTTATATAAAAAAAGCAATTCTCACAAAATTTTACGTTCCTACCTCTTTAACTACAGGAGTTATAGCCCAAAATCCGTTTATCGGAACAATCGGTTGTATGGGAGCTATATGTAATATCGGTCCGATCTTGCTGGTTCCGACAAATGATTCCTATATTAGAAATGGTGGCCGCATACAAAATTTCAGCCAAATATCTCAAAAACTGAGGGACTAGTTTGCGTTCAAACAGAAAGACAGACAGACAGACAGACAGACAGACGGACAGACGGACATGGCTAAGTCAACTCATCTCGTCATCCTGATCATTTCGGTATACTTAGTGATGGGTCCATCTCTTCTTCTTCTCATACTTGCAAACATCGGACCAAAGTTATAATACCATTTCATGTGCATGAAAGGTATAATAAGAGGCTTTGCGAGGCATATGTTATATCCCCACCCTGGGTTCAAAACACGGTTTGTTCTTACAAAAGAAAAGGTCACAATGCCGATGCTTTGCATGTTTATTCTACCAAATATTACATTATTTAAAGACATGCTTTTATTGGAGAAGGTACTGGTTTTCAGAATACAGTTTAAAAAACTATATCGTTATTTTACTATTGTCGATATTCGATTTGCTTCGATGATAGCCTTCCTATTTTTATACCCAGCGTACAAGTACTAGTTAAGGGTATTATAATTTTGTGCACATAACGGTACTACGTAACGGCACAAAATATTCAGTGTTGCCAGAACTTTTTTAGGGAACCGGCTAGATTGACGAAAAAAATCGGCTAGAATCGGCTAAATAAATTTTCTTTATTAAAAAGCGTTATAAGATGATAAGTCCTATTTTCACTTAGGTAAACCGACTTTTGTATACTTTTAGAAAAGATGGAGATTTCTGCACCTGATATTGAAAGATAATGATATGTTCAATGGCTAAATAAAATCTGCTAAGTCCAGAAAATATATATATATATATATATATGGAAAGCTGCTTACTCCATAGATTGGAATAAAATAAAATAAAATTTTGAAAATTAAGTGACGGCGATTCAAAAGATCCGAACCTTGAGCTGTCCTTGAAACTACCTGCACCTGGTTTCTGTAACTTTTTAACGAAATTCGTTATTGTCGTTAACATCGATTTTGACAAATTTTGTACAGAAAATTTTGTCAAAATTAACGATTTTTATGTAACGAACTCCGTTAAAAAGTTATAGAAACCAGGTGATGATCAATACACTATCGGACAGGATATTGTTATCCTCAGCGAAATTGTAGGGCAGACGAACTTGCGAGGCAGCTCACGACCAAGCAGGTTCTTCGGGATAAAGAGCTGCAATCTCCTGCGTGCCGCATATCCAAACAAACCTGCCTAAAATGGGATCATAAAAGATCTATACCCTAAGGAGGAGAGAAATCTCCATATTAATAAGGGTACTAACCGGGCACTGCCTTATTGGTAGGCACGCAGAAAGGCTAGGTGTGCGCTACCCACGATGCTGTAGGAGTTGCAAAGATAATGAGGAGGAGGAAACGGTGGAGGACCTCATCTGCAACTGCCCGACTTTAAGCGGAGCTGGATATAAAGGACTTGATGACCTTCATCTGCAACTGCCCGACTTTAAGCGGAGCTGGATATAAAGGACTTGATGACCTTCATCAAGTCATCTAAATGGTTCGAAAAGGAGTAACGGTGTCGGTTTAGGAGCGTCAGTCTAAGGATTCTGCTATGTGACTGAGTTTTGTACTATTGCACACATACACATACACAGTACCACGTATAAAATCTAGTAAATTTTGAAAGGCAGTAATTATTTTAATAGATAAGATAATCGCACATGGCTTACAGTTTTGGAAACTTCAAAGCTTCAACGAGAGTATGTAAAAATATTTTGAAAATACTTTCAAAAATTAAAAGAAAATTCACTTTGAAAAAAAAAAATTCCATTTCCCCCATACAAAATGTATGGGAAAGTTCGAAAAAATAGCAACCCCTAAGGGTTAAATTATTTTCTCATCAATACCTAAAGTTTCAGGGGGTAGCACCGAAAAAAACAAACAAATTTTTGAAGTTAACTTCTTGATTGAGAGTAAAATTTGAGAAAATGGATGACGATTAAACGGAAGTTATGGCACGGAAATAGAAATTGTAGCCGGCTTTCAGGCGTAGGCGTTTTTATTATATCTCGGGAACCGCTCAACCGATTTTGATAAAATTTGGCATTATAAATAGTATGATTCATTCTAAGATTATATGCTGGGCGTTGCCACTTGGGGTAGTTCATAGGGTTGCCACTTATCTCAATTTTTTTTTAAGTATTGAGAAAGATATGCCAATATTGGTATCAAATGAAATGTATTTTCGACCGTATTCCAAATACTTAAATCTCAAGCAGGGTTGCCACCTAACCGCATTTTATATATTTTTCCCTATATCTCGGGAACGGCTCGCCCGATTTGGATAAAGTTTGGCATTATAGATAGCATGATTTATTCTAAGATTATGTGCGTGGGTGTTGTCAGTTGGGGCGGTTCACAGGGTTGCCACCTATATTAATTTTTTTTATTGGGCAAGGTATGCCAATATGGGTATCAAATGAAAGGTATTATCGACCGTATTCCAAATACGCAAATCTCAAGTAGGGTTATCACCTAGGGTTGCCACCTAACCGCATTTTATTTATTTTTATTAATAATCGGGAACCGCTTCACCAATGTGGATAAAATTTGGCATTATAGATATTATGATTCATTCTAATATTATATGCGTGGGTGTTGCTACTTGGGGCGGTTCACAGGGTTGCCAAATGTCTAATTTTTTTTAAATATTGTGCAAGATATGCCAATATGGGTATCAAATGAAAGGTATTTTTGACCGTATTCCAAATATTGAAATCTCAAGCAGGGCTGCCACCTAGGGTTGCCACCTAACCGCATTTTATTTATTTTTCTCTATATCTCGGGTACCGCTCGACAAATTTGGATAAAGTTTTCATTCTAAGAATATACGCGTGGGAGTGGCTACTTGGGGCGGTTCATAGGGTTGCCAGCTATCTCAATTTTTTTAAATATTGAGCAGAATATGCCAATATGGGTATCAAATGAAAGGTATTTTCGACCGTATATGTAAATCTAAGGAAGGGTTGCCACCTAGGATTGCCATCTAACCGCTTTTTTCTATTTTTCTCTATATCTCGGGAACCGCTCGACCGATTTGGATAAAGTTTCGCCTTATAGATAGTATGTTTCATTCTAAGATTATATGCGTGGGTGTTTCCATTTGAGGCTGTTCACAGGGTTGCCACCTGTCTCATTTCAAATATGACAATTTCTAGAAAGGTTGCCTCAAACCGGTTTTTTTGTATTTTTCTTTATATCTCGGGAACCGCTTTGCCGTTTTGTATTAAATTTGGCAATATTAGTAGTATGATTCATGCTAATATATACATGGCGGTTGCCACTTGGGGCGGTTCAAAGGGTTGCAACCAGTGGCGTGGCCAGGGAGGGGGATTGGGGGGATAGATCCCCCCTTCGTCACTCGAATAATTTTGCAAATTTAAATTTTACAGAACAATTATCAAAATTCCTTCTAGTTAAGAAAAAAACCCTCGTGAACGGTGGACACTTCGCCGCGGTACGAGGGCTTAAGTCGATAGCCACGGGCTACGCTACACTTGTGATCATAGATCCGCATGGTACTACATCACGAGAGCAACCTAGCTTGTCTGGCGCGACGGCAAAGATCTTCCCCCTCCTAATCCAAGGTGTTATGCGATACCGTGCCCGTTGGACGTTTGCAGCCGGCGGCTGCACAGCGTCGGAGGACAACCTCCACTTCAAAATCAACCGGGGGCTGGCAGCGCTGGCAACTACGGGTCGGTCAACCTATAAATCTCTATCAATTAAGAGTGATTTGATGGGAGCCAGCAACAGTGCGGCTGCCTACGCAGCTAAGCGGACAACGGCGCATGCTGAACTTCCATCAACCGCTGGTATGAAAACCAGTCTCTCAACGCGTGTGGCAATGGTCTCACGACCTGCCCTCAGAGATCCAAAGGAAAAAGAAGCAGTAAATGGGCTGTCAGGAGTGTGGTTGCTAAGTGACCTTGCTCAATCCCGACTCTTGCGTCCTCGTTCGTGCACTCTGGGTAACGGGAGCTACCTAGGCTCGCGGCAGAAAGAGAGGGAGCCCCGGTGGGGCCACTCTGACATACTTGGTTTAAGGGCTCACCGAGGTCTTTTTCGCAGCGTCTGTTCACCACATGGTGCGGCTGCAAGCGGGTGTCTGTCTTGTAGCAAGCGGCTCGCTATATAAATGTGTAAATACTTTCCAAAAACCCCAAAACGGGCTGTGCGCTGGGTTTGGGACCCGCCACGTAAAAAACGTAATTCCAATGAAAACTAATGTACTAAAGCCTCGGATGAGAAAGAAACCAGATTGATCATGTCTTGATTGACGGCAGACATAGCCCCACCGTTCTGGACGTGCGTACACTGCGTGGTCCCGATATTGACTCTGACCATTATCTTGACGCAGCCAAGATACGCACACGCCTCTGTGCAACGAAGAAAGTGCGCACAGTAACGGAAGGAAAGTTTGACGTCGAGAAGCTGCACATGACACAGACAGCTGATAATTTCACAACTCGACTCTCACACCTGCTAGCAGAGGGCAATCCCCGACCTAACGATGTAACCGAGCAATGGAAGCATATCTCTCACTCATTGCGTACCACCGCTGAGGCCACTATAGGGTTCCAGCGAGCCCACAAGAACAACTGGTACGATGAGGAATGCAAAACTGCCTCCAAAAAAAAGGACGCTGCCTACAAGGAGACGTTGCGAACGGGCGCAACCCGCAGTGTATGGCAACAATATCGTGAGGCAAAGAAGGAAGAGAGACGCCTTTTCAGAATAAAGAAAAGTGAGGCCGAAAGGCGTGAGTGTGAGGAGCTTGAGATGCTGGCTGATTCTATGAAAAGATCGGGCGGATGACGGAAGGTTTTAAGACTTAAATTATGGAGGGAGCACTTCTCCTCACTGTTAAATTGCGAGGGAGACGTCGAACCCGACACCCCAATCCCTGACGATGGAAAAGTCGTCCCACCACCTGACTATGATGAAGTGAGGATAGCTATATCCAGAAGAGCTGGTAAAGAGCATGCATCAGCTCTTATGCAGAATATGGTCAGACGAATGCATGCCTCCGGATTGGAATTTAAGTGTGCTTTGCCCAATCCACAAGAAAGGCAATCCCGCTAACCGCCTCAACTACCGCGGAATCAGTCTTCTTAATATCGCATATAAGGTTCTTTCTAGCGTTTTGTGTGAAAGGCTGAAGCCCATCGTAGACAAACTGATTGGACCTTATCAGTGTGGCTTTAGACCTGGTAAGTCTACCATCGACCAGATTTTCACGATACGCCAAATCCTGGAGAAGACCTATGATAAAAGAATCGGAACTCACCATCTCTTTGTCGATTTCAAAGCCGCTTTTGACAGCGCAAAAATGAGTTGCCTGTATGCCGCCTGTCTGAATTTGACTTCCCTGCAAAGCTTATACGGCTTTGCCAAATGACGTTGAGCAATACCAACAGATCCGTCAGAATCGGGAAGGACCTCTCTGAGCCATTTGAAACCAAACGAGGCTTCAGACAGGGCGACTCCCTTTCGTGCCATTTCTTCAATCTGATGCTGGAGAAGATAATTCGAGCAGCAGAGCTAACCGCAATGGTACAATCTTTTACAAGAGCGTGCAATTGCTGGCTTATGCCATTGATATTGATATCATTGGCCTCAACAACCGCGCCGTAAGCGCTGCCTTCTCTGGACTGGATAAGGAAGCGAGAAAAGTGGGTCTTGCCGTGAACGAGGTCAAGGCGAAATATTTGCAGTCATCAAAGAAAGAATCGGCGCACCTGCGCCTCGGCAACCATGTCACTGTTGATATTTACAAATTTGAAACTGTGAGGGACTTCGTCCATTTGGGAACCAGTATCAACACCGAAAATAATATCAGTCTAGAAATCCAGCGGAGAATCACTCTTGCCAACAAGTGCTACTTTCGACTGAGTAGGCAATTGAGAATTAAAGTCCTCTCTCGAAGAACAAAGATCCCGCTCTATAAGTCTCTCATCATGAGATGGCCCTTGGAGTATTTGAGAGAAAAGTTCTCCGGAAGATTTATGGTCCTTCCCGTGATGCCAACGGCGAGTATCGAAGGAAATTTAACGATGAGCTGTAAGCTCTGCGTAGCTGGAAAAACGATTAGTGGCTGAGATCCTGAAGAAATGTGAGGGAGTTCTGCAGGAAACGCTGTCATCGAGTTCCAGGAAATATGTGGAGTTAGCACAATCTCTGATACTGAGTGAGCAAACCAAGAATTGCTTATTTAACCAAGGACAGGATCCTCACAGGCGTCATTGACCAAGGTGACGACCTCTGGGCTATCCCTAAGGACCAGTGGCGGTACGTCCGGAACACACTCGAAAACGGTGTCATCCATGGAAGGACATCCGGCTCGGCCAAGGGCAAGGGCATGGATTCCCGCCATCCCAGCAGATCTTGAGCAAATTCTCACGATGCTTCAGATAATGAATCCGTCCTTCCCGATGCAGGACTGGAGTGTCACTCTGGTCGGGGATGCGGTAGGGCCAGATAGACAAGTGGTATTCACCATAAATAAAGAGGCAGTCGAGCCGCTTAAAAGGTGTAATGGTTTAGTGCACTACAGTGTAGGCCAGATCGTTATCCACGTATACCGATGCACAGCGCGGCTGCTCCGGGAGACTCGGAAATCGAAGTACCGCAAGAGGAAACCGAGGAGTCCGACGCGGAAAGCATGTTATTCGCCAACTGGGAGATGGAATACAGTCTGTTGGACGGGGAAGGGTCACGGTGGTAGCAGCCTATCCTGAGCGCAATATCTCCGTTGCTGCAGACAGCAGGGCTCCCGATACGCCAAACCGCGCAATTGAGTTAAAGAACTCGTCGTTAAGAGACAGCCTTCGTCACAGAGCAGACCTCGGCTATATGGGGACGGCAGAGAAGTCTGATCGCTCTCATGTTGGTGCTGCAGATAAATCTGCACAAATCTAAAGTAGCCTCGGCTGCTTTAAGTGGTCGTCTTTATAAAGGCGACGTGGATGTGGTCCTCATCCAAGAACCCTGGGTCAACAGCTTAGGATTTGCGGAGTAGGGACTAAGTGTTTAAAAGTCAGAAGTCTGACCTCAACGCCTTTCTTTTACCTAACTATACCAATGGTGACATATCCGCTGGCAGTTTAAGAGTCGGCAGCACCAGCCTGAAGATGGCGTCGGTCTATATGGCCTACGACTGCAATCATTCGACCAATCATGCTCTATGGAGTTGTGGTATGGTGGCCTGCGCTGAGCAAGGCAACAAACCTTAATCTGCTAGGTAAAGTACACAGATCTTGCATGATCTGTATAAGCGGTGTATTAAGAACAACGCTCAATGAAGCACTCCAGGCCATTCTTGGCATTTTGCCACTCGATCTGGAAGGGCACCGGGTAGCAGCTGCATCGGCTCTGCGTCTAAGGGAAACGTCTGGCAGGGGCGCAAGCACTACTGGACACGCCTGTATTTTGGGGTCCTATAGCTTTCTTCCGCTGAGCACAGATCGCTGTGCGACCACAACAGACGGAGATAGCGGTTTTAAAATCAGCATTCCCAGCAGGGAAGAATGGGAGAGCACGGATCGGAGTCCCGTCACTCATGGCGGCACTTCCATCTATACTGATGGCTCGATGTTAGACGGCGGAGTTGGGGGAGGGGTTTATTCAAAGGATCTGAACCTTGAGCTCTCCTTCAGACTACCTGATCACTGCAGTGTCTTCCAGGCTGAAGTTTCAGCAATCATGGACGCCGCGGCTTGGATAGGCCAACACACTATCAGACAGGACATTTTTATATTCAGCGACAGCCAGGCGGCCATCAAATCTCTTGGCTCTTACTCGTTCAACTCTGAACTGACGCTCAGCTGTCGTCGATCTCTACAAGAGATGGCCCAACAGAATCGCGTTAACCTCACATGGGTACCGGGGCATAGGGACATTGAGGGAAATTGTAGGGCAGACGAACTTGCGAGGCAGGGCACGACTAAGCAGGTTCTTCGCGATAAAGAGCGCTTAGGTATGCCGTTTGAAGGAGTACACACTCCGCCAAACCAACGAAAGATGGCTGCAATCTCCAGGATGCCGGATATCCAAAGAAACCTGGCCGAAAAGGGATCATAAAAGATCAAGACAAATTTATGCCCTAAGGAGAAGAGAAATCTCCATATTAATAGGCGTATTAACTGGGCACTGCCTCATTGTTAGGCACGCAGGAAGACTTGGTGTGCCCTACCGACGATGCTGCAGGAGCTGTAAGGATGATGAGGAGGAGGAAACGGTGGAGCACCTCATCTGCAACTGCCCGGCGAGAATGCGCTTTTTGGGAGTTCCCTCCCTGGTCAGCCTACGCCAGGTCACGGAGCTGGACATAAAGGACCTGATGGCCTTCATCAAGTCATCTAAATGGTTCGAGGAGAAGTAACGGTGTCCGTATAGGAGAGTCAGTCCCGGGATGCTGCTATGTGGCAGGGTCCCGGAACTGACTTTCCTAGTGTTGGTGGTATCACAAAGGGCCTTTTAATACTGGCCTAGGTGTGCCTCTGCGGCAGCCACTTGAACCTAACCTAACCTATGGCCTACGACGCCGAAGAACCTCCACCACAAAGGGAGGTGAGAGATCTGGTGTCAAATTTTTTTACGGGTCATCTTATTATAGCAACGGATCACGTTCAATGGGGAAGCTCCGATATCAATGCCAGGGGCGAGTCTCTGTTTGACTACCTATTAACAACCAACCTGGTAGATTGCAACGTATACGTATAGAAGAACTAAAGAATTTACTATAAGTACAGGAATTTAGATACATATATAATAATACCTATGATTGGTTTACGAAGGCGTACAAATATATGAGTAGCTTAGTTTTATGTGCTTCAATTTAAATTTCACTTAACAAAATCTCATCACCCCCTTAGAAAAATCCTGGCCACGCCACTGGTTGCCACCAAGCTATTTTTTTTTTTTAATAGTGAGCAAGATATGCATATATGGGTATCAAGTGAAAGGTATTTGCGACCGTGTTCCAAATATTTAAATTTCAAGCAGGCTTGCCACCTGGTCTTCCTTTCTTTCTTTGTAAAACTCTCTTTCCTATTGTTTAAGCGACATAACATGGTTTCGTTTATTTCATCTGCATTACATATTATTGTAATTCGCAGATAATTTATGGAATATTCGGAATACATAGCTTATAGTCGCAGTCACAAAAAGTGGTTTTTCACAAGCAAAATGGGGTAAGCCAATAGCCGCCAATGCCTCAGAGCCCAAGTGCTCACCACCAAATAATAAATATAAGGTGTAACAAAACACGTGTGATTTTTCACAAGCAAAATGGGGTAAGCCAATAGCCGCCAATGCCTCAGAGCCCAAGTGCTCACCACCAAATAATAAATATAAGGTGTAACAAAACACAAGTGGTTTTTCACAAGCAAAATGGGGTAAGCCAATAGCCGCCAATGCCTCAGAGTCCAAGTGCTCACCACCAAATAATAAATATAAGGTGTAACAAAACACAGGTGGTTTTTCACAAGCAAAATGGGGTAAGCCAATAGTCGCCAATGCCTCAGAGCCCAAGTGCTCACCACCAACAATTTTGAGGGGTCTTCTAAGGAAGTGAGAATAGCCAACAATGCATTCTCAGAGCCAAAGTGCTCGCCCCAATTAATACATACAGAGTGTAATTACCAAAACACAGTCCGCTAGACTTGATGGTACATACCAATAATTAAAAAGAACCAAACACAGTCCATGAGACTTGATGGAATATAAAAATAATAAAATAAATAAAATTAAAAAGACTTTGGTTGAGGTGGGATTCGAACCGGCAACCCCGGCCAACTCCCTCAACCATATAATATAGCAACAACAATAATAATAAACTGCTCGCCGCCCACCATTTAACTCCAGCTTAGATATGGTCCTTCGAGCCGGATCGAACCAGCACCTATGGCTCTTTACTAGACGACTAAGCCGTCTAGGGCGGGGAGTATGTTTAAGCGACATAACATGGTTTCGTTTATTTCATCTGCATTACATATTATTGTAATTCGCAGATAATTTATGGAATATTCGGAATACATAGCTTATAGTCGCAGTCACAAAAAGTGGTTTTTCACAAGCAAAATGGGGTAAGCCAATAGCCGCCAATGCCTCAGAGCCCAAGTGCTCACCACCAAATAATAAATATAAGGTGTAACAAAACACGTGTGGTTTTTCACAAGCAAAATGGGGTAAGCCAATAGCCGCCAATGCCTCAGAGCCCAAGTGCTCACCACCAAATAATAAATATAAGGTGTAACAAAACACAAGTGGTTTTTCACAAGCAAAATGGGGTAAGCCAATAGCCGCCAATGCCTCAGAGTCCAAGTGCTCACCACCAAATAATAAATATAAGGTGTAACAAAACACAGGTGGTTTTTCACAAGCAAAATGGGGTAAGCCAATAGTCGCCAATGCCTCAGAGCCCAAGTGCTCACCACCAACAATTTTGAGGGGTCTTCTAAGGAAGTGAGAATAGCCAACAATGCATTCTCAGAGCCAAAGTGCTCGCCCCAATTAATACATACAGAGTGTAATTACCAAAACACAGTCCGCTAGACTTGATGGTACATACCAATAATTAAAAAGAACCAAACACAGTCCATGAGACTTGATGGAATATAAAAATAATAAAATAAATAAAATTAAAAAGACTTTGGTTGAGGTGGGATTCGAACCGGCAACCCCGGCCAACTCCCTCAACCATATAATATAGCAACAACAATAATGATAAACTGCTCGCCGCCCACCATTTACCTCCAGCTTAGATACCTATCTCTATCCTTCTACCACGCCCCTCATACTCTATATCCCATTCGTATTGGCCCCTGTTAATTTAGGCCTAATCCCACCCATGTACCATATTTTAAGGAAAACGCACCATATATAAGATATTTTCTAATGGATCGTTTCCCTGGTCCACTTCCCCGAAGTAAGATATTGTAAATCTAAACCATTCTCGAATACATCTTATTCATATTTCGTTATTTCTGAACTCAAGAAGTTAACTTATTTCACGTGTACACGCGTTTTTTTTTTTATTTGAATCACTCTAATATACAATGTATAAGTTATCAATGACAATGATCCACAAGTTTATTTTCCCCTCCAGTACGCCACTACTGGGTTGCATTGTGAACCAAGCTGATGCTGGGATATAAAAATGCACATAAACACATATTTACATCAGTTAAGAACATAATTATGATAATGATATTGGTACCGTGTGCAAAAGCATTGTTAACTCCAACGGAATTGGCACCTTATGCTGGAGAAGAATAATTGTAACAAGTACAGCTAATTGCAATGCAAAGCGACCAAAGCAGTGTCGAGAGAAACTGAATTGTTGCTACACACAAAAATGCGAAATGAGAAATTGTGCAACGGGAGTGATCAGCACAGCAAAAGATGGACAAACAGGTATTGAGAAGGAAAAATCCAAAGCTCGGCTCATTGCGCAAAAGTCAGTACAGTCACTTGTCAGGAGACCTCATTTTAGTTTTAATTATAACAAAGTAAATTTATTGAATATAGTTTACAAAGTTTTTTAAATATTTATTTCACCAGCACGACCTCTGTACGCGACGAACGTTAAACATGAACTCCTTCGGCTAGCTAGTTCTGTTCGTTGATGCGCTTGGATGGATGGTTGCCAGATTGCTGACACTCGGCCGTTCCTGATGGGGAATCGACCTCGATTTCGTCGTTGTATAGTTCATTAGTTGAATCATCGTTATGAAGTTCGGGACAATTTCGGCAATATGGTTTGATTTTGCTGGATTCGTAAACAGATGTAAATTTACGCGTCTTTATATGCAATCCCGGTATATCTTCGATTAAGTAACGGTCTTTATTTAGGACTTTCGCGATTCGATAGGGACCGCGATATTTTGGTTCCACTTTTCGCGACTCACCAGTGGCAGCTGGTTCGTTTTCAATTAGTACTAGATCATCTTCGCTGTAGATACGCGGAGACGAGTGTTTTTGATCGAAACGTCTTTTCCAGGCTTCGCGCTCACGCTCGATATTTCCGATAGCCAACATGCGTTTTTGATCGATTGGAACGTTCGCGAGATTTGTATCTACGTCGTCATGTACGGCGGCTACTAATTCATTATGTACGACGTCGCGCAAATTGAAGTCGAATATGAGTTCGTTTGGGCTGTACCCAGTCGTTTTGTTTGTTTGTGAATTTATGGTGAATTGTAAATTTCGTAGGATTAGATCCCAATCCTTTGGATTGTCAACAGATGTGCGTAAGTAGTTAATGATCGTTTGGTTAGCACGCTCTACTTGACCATTAGACCTTGGAGTGCGGACAGCGGTTTTAACGTGTTGTATACCGTTCTGTTCACAATACGTCGTAAATGCCTTTGAGGTATATGCGGTTCCGCGATCAGAAATTACCTTTGCTGGTAGCCCGAAGTAACTCGTGATTTCGTTTAACGCGTTTATTACGTGAACTGTCCGCGTATCGCGAACCGCTTTTACTATTAAGTATTTGGATAATGAGTCGGAGATCGCCAATAAGTAGCAATTGCCCTTTTTGCTGCGAATGAACGGACCGAAGTGGTCAATATGGACCACACGGAAAGGTATCGGTTCTACTGGATCGTAATGCAGTGTACCTTCTGTTTTACCGGATTGTGCTTTAGGTAGGTAGGTAGGTAGAAGTGGCTGCCGCAAAGACACACCTAGGCCAGTAATAAAAGGCCCGTTGTGATACCACCAAACACTAGGAAAGTCAGTCCCGGGCCCGGCCATATGGAAAATCCCAGTGCTGTTGGGACTCTCCATATAGCCGAAACCCGGGACTGACACTCCTAACCGACACCGCTACCCCTCCTCGAACCATTTTGATAACTTGATGAAGGCCATCAAGTCCTTTATGTCTAGCTCCGCGACCTGGCTTAAGCTAACCAGGAAGGGAACTCCCAGAGAGCGCCTTCTCGCTCCGCTTAAGGCCGGGCAGTTGCAGATGAGGTGCTCCACCGTTTCCTCTTCCTCATCATCTTTGCAACTCCTGCAGCATCGTCGGTAGGGAACGCCTAGCCTTGCTGCGTGCCTACCAATAAGGCAGTGCCCGGTTAAAACCTATTAATATGGAGATTTCCTTCCTTTTTAGGGCGTATATGTGTCTAGATCTTTTAAGATCGCATTTTGGCCAGGTTTGCTTGGATATCCGGCACCCTGGGGCTTGTAGCCATCTTTCGTTGGCTTCGCGGAGTGTATGCTCCTTCAGCATTAGCTTGCACGTGGCAAACGGCATACCTATGCGCTCTTTATCTTGAAGAATCTGCTTGGTCGTGCCCTGCCTGGCAAGTTCGTCTGCCCTACAGTTTCCCTCAATGTCCCTGTGTCCCGGGACCCATGTGAGGTTCACGCGGTTCTGTTGGGCCATCTCTTGAAGAGATCGACGACAGCTGAGCGTCAGTTCAGAGTTGAACGAGTAAGAGCCAAGGGATTTGATGGCCGCTTGGCTGTCGCTGAAAATACAGATATCCTGTCCGATGGTGCGTTTACCTATCCAAGTCACGGCGTCCATGATTGCAGAAACTTCAGCCTGGAAGACGCTGCAGTGATCAGGTAGTCTAAAGGAGAGTTCTAGGTCCAAATCCCTTGAGTAAACCCCTCCTCCGACTCTGCCGTCTAACTTCGAGCCGTCGGTGTATATAAAAGTGCCGCCATTAGTAGCTGGACACCGATCTATGTTCTCCCAGTCTTCCCTGCTGGGAATGTTTATTCTAAAACAACAATCTCCGACTGTTGTGGTCGCACACCGATCTGTGCTCAGAGGGAGAAAGCTGTAAGATCTTAGAATACAGGAGTGTCCAATAGTGCTTGCGCCCCAGACGGACGTTTCCCTTAGACGCAGAGCCGATGCCGCTGCTGCCCGGTACCCTTCCAGATCGAGTGGCAAAAAGCCAAGAATGGCCTGGAGAGCTTCATTGGGCGTTGTTCTTAACGCCCCGCTTATACAGATCATGCTCGATCTGTGGACTTTTCCTAACAGATTTAGGTTTGTTGCCTTTCCTAGCGCAGGCCACCATACCACGACTCCATACAGCATAATTGGCTGGATTATCGCAGTGTAGATCCATCTGCAAATTTTGGGGCTGAGCCCCCATTTTTTGCCAATGGCTCTTTTACACGTGTAAAGTGCAATGCACGCTTTCCTCTGGCGCTGGATGACATTCTCCTTCCAGTTAAGCTTTCTATCTAGAACTGTGCCTAGGAATTTGGCTTTATCAGCTAAGTTCAGGCGCACGCCATCTAGTTCTGGTAGGTTCAGCGGTGGTATCTTGTACCGCCTGGTATAAAGGACAAGCTCCACCTTTCCCGGGTTGATGCTAAGTCCGCAGCGAGAGGACCATGAAGAAACTTCTCGCAGTGCTACTTGCATCAAGTCACACAGGGTTTGTGGGAATTTGCCCCTATATGCAATAGCTAAATTGTCTGCATATGCCACTATCTTCCCGCCCCCCCACCTTGTGTCTCGTAGCAGCGAGTTTACGGTGAGGTTCCATAGGAGCGGGGAGAGAACACCACCCTGAGGCGTTCCTCTTGTGACATAGCGTGAAAGATCAACTGTTCCCAGTGAAGAAACTATTTTCCTTCCCTTTAGTAGTTGATCAATTAGTCCAATAAGAGACCTATTTATGCCCAGGTTTGTTAAAGCAGTGTTAATAGCCTCCGGCCTTATATTGTTGAAAGCCCCTTCGATGTCCAGAAAGGCCACGAGACAGTACTCCTTTTCGTGCAATGATTTTTCAACAATAGAGACTAGGCTGTGGAGCGCAGTTTCCGTTGATTTACCTTTGGTGTATGCATGTTGATAGCTAGAAATAAGGTTGCTATCAATAGTAGAGGAGAGATAATCGCTAATTATCCTCTCGAAGGTTTTAAGTGCAAAAGACGAGAGACTGATCGGTCTGTAGTCTTTAGGCTCATAGTGTGAGGCCTTCCCAGCCTTTGGAATAAAGACTACCGTGGCGCTTCTCCAGGAGCACGGAATGTAATTAAGAGCCAGGCAGGCTGAATAGAGAACTACCAGCCATTTAGCTGATATTTCCAGCGTGTTTATAAGTTGTGCGGGGAAAATCCCGTCTGGCCCGGCTGCCTTGAACGGCTCAAAGCTTTTGATTGCCCACCTTACCCTTTCCTCCGTAATGGGTATGTTTACCGCCAGGTTTGTTGCAGATGCTACAGGTGCATCATACAAGTTCCCCGGAAAGTGTGTGTTCAGGAGCAGCTCCAGGGTTTCCCCTTCCGTGCTGGTCCAAGATCCGTCAGGCTTCCGTAAATAGCTAATGGCTGTTTGAGTTTTTGATAGCACTCGTCTAAGTCTCGCTGTATCATCGACTTTTTCGACCCCGGTGCAGAAATTTCTCCACGAAGTTCTCTTCGCTTGCCTTAGAGCCTTTTTATAGGCCCTCAGTTTAGCTTTATATTCGAGCCATTCAGGCTCCGTACCGATGCTCTTGGCCTTGTTAAATTGCTTCCTGCATGATATACGGAACGAATCCAGGTCGTAAGACCACCAGTGGGGTCTATGTTTGCCGCGTGGTTTTGGTACTGGACAAGCCTGCTCTAGGGCATTTGAGAGCGCCGTTGTAAAGGTCGTTACCAGATCATCCAGTTCTCCCACTGATGAGGGGGCTTGTGGAGGTAATACTGGTAGGTCCCTAGCTAATATTTGGTTATGTAGCTGCCAGTTAGTGTTGCGTGGATTTCGTTTCATAACTGGCTGCTCAACAATTAAGTCTAACACAATTTCTATGTACCGATGGTCAGAAAATGAATGCTCATCAAGAACACGCCATTTTCTGACCCACTCATAAGCGCCTTCGCTACAAACAGTGAGGTCTATAACCTCCCTACGAGCTTTAGTTATAAAAGTAGGCTCGTTACCCACGTTACAAACCACCAGGTTAGTTGTTAGTAGGTAGTCAAACAGAGACTCGCCCCTAGCGTTAATATCGGAGCTTCCCCACTGGACGTGATGAGCATTAGCGTCAGCTCCAATAATAAGATGGCCCGTACAGAAATTATCCACCAGATCTTTCACCTCCTTTTGTGGAGGAGGTTCTTCGGCGTCATAGGGCATATAGACCGACGCCATCGTTAGGCTGGTGCTGCCGACTGTTAAGCTGGCAGCTGTAACGTCACCATTTGAGTAGTTGGGTAATAGAAAGGTGTTTAGCTCAGACTTTACCAAAATACAGGTTCTGACCTTGCCCTCATCATTGGCTTGGATGAGCTTGTACCCCTTAGTCCCCAATCCACAGATCCTAGAGCTATTGACCCAGGGCTCTTGGATAAGGACCACGTCTAAGTCGCCTTTAGAAAGACGACTGCTTAAAACAGCCGAGGCTGCTTTAGATTTGTGCAGATTTATCTGAAGCACCACCAACATGAGAGAGCTCAGACATCCCTGCCGCCAGCGTGTCGTCGAGGTCTGGCCTGTTCCGGGGGCTGTCTCTCAACGAGGAGTTGTTCAGAGCACCTGCACGATTTGGCGTGGCGGGAACCCTGCTGTCTGAAGCAGCATCAACGTTAGTGTGCTCAGGTTTAGCCACGATCGTGACGTCGAGGCCTTCTTCGTCAAGCAGGCTTTCTTCTATCGCCGAGTTGTTCGCAGCACCATCGCAATTTGACGTGGCGGATAACATACTTTCCGCGTCGGACTCCTCTGCTTCCCCTTCCGATGCCTCGATCTCCGAGTCCTCCGGAGCGTCCGGAATAGCAGCGCGCTGTGCATCGCCACGGTATACGTGGATCACGATCTGACCCAAGCCGTAATGCACTCGTCCGTTGCACCGTTTAAGGGGCTCGAGCGCCTCCTTATTCAGAGTGATAACCACCTGTCTATTGGGCCCAACCACATCATCGACCAGATTGACGCCCCAATCCTGCGTCGGGAGAGACGGATTCCAGACCTGCAGCATCTCAAGAATATTCTCGGGTTCTGCAGGGACGGCAGGAATCCATGCCCTTGCCCTTGGCCGAGCAGGAATGTCCTTCCAGTCGACGACATCTAGTCTTGCCCCTGGATAGACTTCACCCAGTCTTGCAACTGCTGCCTTATACAGTGCGACAGTTCTTGCATCCTCGCTCGCGAATATTTTGATCTGACCTTGGTGCCAGCCCGCGTCAGTACCTCGCGGCGGACTACCCGGAGACTCACGCATTAAGTGGAGGAGGGCCCTGCCCATTTCATTCCGGACATACAGCCACTGGTCTTTGGGGATGGACCAACGGTCGTTACCTCGGTCAATGAAACCTATAAGGATTCTGTCCTTGGTTACTTCAGCAAAGCTGAGTTTTCCCACTACGGGGTTGACCTGATGCCGCTTCGGATGGGGGTCTACCTCTCCGTCCGATCTCTGGCGTTTGAAGGGATTACCGTTCACCCTCTTAGGCACATAGGGCCTCTGGAAATTTGGTATCAGAGCTTTCGCTTCCTCCACCATCTTCCTTTCTTCCGGCGACAGCTTCTCCTGCGATGCTCCCTCATATTTTTTAAGGATCCTTGCGGCCTTTCTTTTATCCCAGTACGCAAAGCGTCGGGGAGATGCCTCTTTGGGGGGATTCAGACTCGTAGTTGCCATCGCGGTCTCTCCCTTTACGGCGTCGTCCTTCTCTTTCGAAACTCTGAAACCAGGTCGTGAGACCATTGCCCCAGATGTGAAGAGATTGGGTTTCGTACCAGCGCTTGATGGAAGTTTAGCTTCCGCCGTTTTCTGCTTGGCTGCGTAGGCAGCCGCACTGTTGCTTGCTCCCATCAAGTCACTCTTACTTGATAGCAGTTTGGGGGATGACTGACCCGTAGTTTCCATCGTTGTCGGCCTCCCAGTTAACTTTGAGGCGGAGTTTGTCCTCCGGCGTTGTGTTTTCGCTTGCTCCAGCATAGTTCTTCTCTGCTGCGGAGTAAACGAAGTCGTTAATTGCTTTGTATTTTGTGTGTTCTTCATCTTGTTCGTACGACCCCTCGCCGGACAAGGCCAGCTTAGGGTCAAGGGTAGTCTAAGGGGAAGTGTGTCGTCCGCCGCGGCAGAGCCCCATACCGCGGTAAGACCATAGTTACTCCCTGAGGCGGCCCGGTATCAGTGAGGCTCCGTTCGACTACAGCCACGATTTGCCTCCCGGCTGCAAACGTCCAATGGGCACGGTATCGCATAACACCCTGGATTGGGAGGGAAAAGTTTTGCACATTTATATAGCGAGCCGCTTGCTTCAAGACAGACGCCCGCTTACAGCCGCACCTCTTGGTGTACAGACGCTGCGAAAAAATACCCCGGTGAGCCCTTAAACCAAGTATGTCAGAGTGGCCCCCCCGGGGCTCCCTCTCTTTCTGCCGCGAGCCTAGGTAGCTCAACGTTGCCCAGAGTGCACGAACGAGGACGCAAGAGTCGGGATTGAGCGCGGTCACTCAGCAACCACACCCCATTACACTCCGGATTGTGCTTTACGGTAGCAACAATCAACGCACGCCGTGATATACGATTTTATATACTTGCGTAGCTGAGGGAACCAGAATGTTTTGCGAATTCGGTCGATAGTTTTCTCGAGCGCGTGGTGACCCATCTTATCGTGGCATAGTTGTGCAATTCGCCAACGTACTGCATTGGGCACCACAAACTTAAGCTCTTCTTCTTCCTTGCGATATAGTCGATTATTGTGAATGCGGAAGTATTTTTTAATCTCCGGTTCGCGTGATGATTTTATTTTTCCTTGGAGAATGTTGATTATTTCACGTAGTTTGCCGTCCTGTATTTGCATAACGTAGAGCCAGTCGTTGACGTCGGATCTTATTTCGAGGATGGAACCAACTGGTTCTACTGGCTCAGCTGGCTGATCTGGTGCTCTGCTTAAGGCATCTACGTGAGCTAGTCTACTCCCTGGACGGTGTACGGACTCAAAGTCGAATTCGGATATTTTTAGCCACCATCTTGAAATTTTAGACCTAAGTTCTTTATTTTCGCGTACCCTGGCGACGGCTGAACAGTCGGTCACAAGGCGAAACTTTCTACCAAGTAGATATATACGGAAGCGTTCTAGTACTTCCACCACTGCGAGAGCTTCCAGCTCATAGGAGTGGTACCTACTTTCACTTTCTGTACAGTGTCGGCTGTAGTACATCGTTGGCTGCCATGTTTTCCCATCAGTCGACTGTAGGAGAACACCAGCTATCCCAACACTACTTGCATCGGTGTGGACTTCGTGTTCTGCAGTTTGGTCATAGAGTGCCAAAACTGGAGCGCTTGTTAGTAATTCAATTATACGGTTGAATGCTATCTGCTGCGCGTCGGTCCATCGGAAAGAGGTGATTTCAGTTTTACGTAAAAGCATTGTTAACGGCTTCGTTATCAGGGAGTAATCGGGAACGAACTTCCTGAAAAAGCCCGTAAGACCTAAAAATCGTCGCAATTCTGAGATGTTGGATGGTACGGGAAAGTTTTCAATGGCTGATATTTTTCGGTTACCAGGCATTATACCGTTCTCGGTTTTAACATGACCAAGATACTCAATTTTGGTTTCTAGGAATCTACATTTATCCAGTCGTAGCGTTAGTCCACTAGCCTTAAGGATAGCTAGGAACGTCTCTAAGCGGTACAGCCCTTCTTCAATCGAGCGACTTGGTATGATGACGTCGTCTAAATAAGCCAAAACTTCCCCAGGTTTCATTTTAGAGATTACTCGGTTCATTACGGTCTGGAAGACGGCCGGAGCGTTGGCCAGTCCAAAAGGCATCCGGTTAAACTCGTAATGACCTTCGTTGGTGACAAATGCGGTAAATTGCTTTGATTCCTCGTCAATCTCTATCTGATAATAACCCATACGTAAATCTAAGGTAGTAAAATATTTGTTACCTGCTAGTTGAGCGAAGTGCTCGTCCATGATCGGCATTGGATATGACATTCGGTTCGTAATCTTGTTAAGACATCGACAGTCTACGCAGAGCCGATGTTTTTGACAAGAACAATCGGTGATGCGTACGAGAATTCGGATGGTCTTATGATATCGTTATCGAGTAGATCTTGCACAATTTCATTCACGATGGTTCGTTTCGCGAACGGGATACGATACGGTTTCATATTAACGGGTATTTTAGAATTGAGTTCGATTTTCATTTTAGTTAGGTTACAACAACCGAGGTCCGCGGCTTTCTCGGCAAACACGTCACGATATGACTTTAAAATTTCTTCAAGTTTGAACATTTGTTTTTCGTCGATATTTGAACACGCACGAATGCTTAGAATCTTTTCCACGCGACAACACCCATTTTCTATTACGAGGCGACTTCCGCTTCTACACAAGATATCGGTTCCCAGCAAGATGCTTTCGTTTAATAGATTATCGCTCACTACCAAAACTTCCGCGTCAAGTTTTTCTTTGTCTATTTCGATTAAAACGTTTATTTTTTCGTCACATTTAAATTGTCCACCACCAAACCCGTTTAGCGTTACAGAGCATGGAGCGGGACTACCAATTTTGTAAGCGAGACTACGTTTTATTAAAGTACGGCTACTTCCCGGATCGATAAATGATGTTTTAGTTAACCCGTTTACTCGAATGTCTTTTACGATTCCGTCCTTAGACGCAGTTTTCAGCAACGTGTGATCTTGGTTAATTGTTTTTACGGAATTATTTATATTATTTGGACACTTTTCAGTTACGTGATTCGTGCGTTGGCAATTCGCACAACGAGATTTTTTTGGAGGTTCTGGGCATTTAATCGAATAGTGACCCATTTTTGAACAATTGAAACACTTGACACTTTCAACTGGCTTTGTATCTGTATTTCGCGGACCGGAAATGGTATTCGTAACCAATGCTGGTTTCGGCTTATACTGAGTTGATAATTTCACTTCATTGAAAACGTTATAGTTATTAATGTCGTTTAACAAATCAATACACCTGGCGTAGTTGTTTGATATTTTCTTTTTCATATCACTTTCATTGATTCCGTTTATAATATGAATCGCAATATCATTTTCAGAGATACCTCTTTTTGTACCGAAAGCAAGCATACGATAGTAAAACTCTTGAGGCGTTTCGTTAACACCTCTTTTCATCTGAGACATTTTTATATGCACGTCGGCGATGCTATGTAAGCACGGAAAATCGCATATCATTCGATTAGAAAACTCGGACCAGGTAGTATAGACGATTGGCAAGGAATCGACCCACTGTTTCGCAGGACCTTGTAATTTTTGCTGCACGGCACATAATAATATACCGTCGTCTATACCGTATGCATTTTTCAACATTTCAACGCGTTGCACGTATTGAGCCGCGTTTAGTGACGTATTCGAAAGCGGATTAAAGGAAGGCGAAAGTTCGACTATATCGCGCACATTATAGATTGTACGCGGTTGCCAACCTAAACGTTGATCTGGAATATATGGCGGATTCGTATACACGGGATGCGTAGTATAGCTCGCGGTTGGTTGCATAACCGGATGCATATTGCCTCTAACACTTGTACTCATCGGTATTGAGTACGACACTGGTGGATACGGGACGTTTTCGAATTGGTTATGAACGGAACCAACCCCAAATGCATTCATTGGCACTTGTGCCTGCGTAACTGGTACCTGAATCGGTGGTACTATCGATTGTACTGTATGCACGTTTGTACTTACGGGCAACGATTGTATATCTACCGGCGAGGATATACGCTGCGGGACGAAATTGTCAGCTATTACAGCTTCATTTTGCTTTCGAGTCATTTCGCGTATTGTATGCTCTAGTTCTGCCACACGTTGTGACAACACAGAACTTGCACTTTCATAATATTCTTCACTTCGTTTATAATCTTCTAAACGTTTAATTAAAGTGTTTTTATTTCCACTGCAGGCGAGTCCTGCGTCTTTGCAAAGCTGTCGAAGCTCAGCAACATTTGCCGATCGAAGATTTTCCATTGTTTTCATTTGTTTATTTATTTACATATAAATGTCAAAATCTTTAATTGTAGCGAGCAAAATAAGAATTTATGCAAAACAAACTTATAAATGACATTAAACACGTATAGGTGCAACGAGTACAACACTATTCACTGTTCTTATGCGAAGGACGTAGCAAAACAACAATGATACCGACGAGTAAATATATTTGCTTTGCGACTGCGGCGCAAGCGTTGCAATGACGAATGTATACAAACCAAATGTATAACTTGTAATTTCAAGAGGGATTTCTTCTTCCAAATAAAATTATTTAACCGCAAAACCAGTACTTTAATTATGTTTTATTAGTCGCAAACTCCTATGTACAATCTTACAATATTACAAAAAAGCGCGCCGGACTAGAACCACTGTTCTGTTCAAAAAGCAATCAACAATTAACATGTCATTTCTTCAGTGACACAACGAAAAACCTCTTCAATCTACATATACATGCATACATACAGATGTACATATCCATGTACATACGCGGCCATTGAATAAGCAATTGGAGAATTTTCTCCTCTTATTCAAAGGCAAACAGTTACAAAGGCTTAACGAAGCATCAAAGGCTTAACGAAGCATTTGCCTTCTTTATCTTCTTTCGTTAATTCGCAAAAATTTAGTATACATGTGTATACGGTTGCCATCACAGCAGACAAATAATATACTTTACAACATATGTATACGGTTGCCATCACAACAGACAAATAATATACTTTACAAACTGCTATTGAAAAAGTGGACGTGCGACGAGCACAACACTATTCAATTTTCTTTCAGCGAAGAACGTAGCAAAACACAAACGATGTCGTAGATTTATTTGCTTTGCGACTGCGGCGCAAACGTTGCAAACAAAATTTTAGAAATGTATAGGTATGTATGTATAGAATATGTGACTACGGCACAATCGGTACAACTAATTCCGAAGAGTTGTATTTATGTATATTAATTTGTGACTACATCACAATAGTCGCAACAAATATTTACGAAGAGTTGGTGTTTTTGTTTTGTGACTCCGGCAAAAGTATAACACAACCAATTAATTATATTTTGGGTATTGTGTATTGCACTAGACACTTTTGAGCGAATGAATGTGCAGAGCGAAAGAACACTAGGAAAAGCAACTACGATCTGCTTATTAACGAGACGAGTGTGTATATACCGAAAATATTCAGTTTGTATTAACCGACAAGTCTTGGCGAGTAGCTTTCTCGTATCGAGTTGCGAACGAGCATTAAAGAAAATCAAAGAATTTTCTGAAGCCACGCGACAATTCAATTTAACGACGTCGACGAATACGAATACAAAACGAACGTACAGAGGAGCCCCGTTTTCTTAGAATCGCGATTTGCAGAGTCTCAATTTTTCACACACACGCACTGTCTGAGCTTGTATAAAAAATATCACTTTTACACTATTTTTTTTTTTCGTGGAGTGGATTACATATCACTTCTGAGGCTGTCAGGAGACCTCATTTTAGTTTTAATTATAACAAAGTAAATTTATTGAATATAGTTTACAAAGTTTTTTAAATATTTATTTCACCAGCACGACCTCTGTACGCGACGAACGTTAAACATGAACTCCTTCGGCTAGCTAGTTCTGTTCGTTGATGCGCTTGGATGGATGGTTGCCAGATTGCTGACACACTGGAGGAGTTCTAAACAACCACTTGTGATAAGCTAGCCAGAAATACATAGTATTGCTTTCAACTTAAATAAAGACTTTGTGAAACCAAGGAAGTGAATTTTATTTGGCGCCCAACTAGCAGGCTACCCGAAAAGAAAAGTACCATAGAGCCCCGAGGAGCTGATTAACACCATTATTAATATATTGTTTTAATGATGAAATTATTTTTGTAAGTGTTATTTCAAATATTGGTTACGTGGAACTTAAGCATTGAATTTTATGTGCTGTGTGCATTAAAAGTTATTTATAAAAATTAAAAACAGCACATATTCGAAAACTGCCACGAGATTTTTTTGATGCCCCAATAATTTAATTAACCTACATAAATTTCTATTTAATGCATTGCATGAAATAGAAAAAAATAAGGGGCCTATTACGGTTCGCGAGGCGCTTGAGTTATTCGAGTCGCCTTATTTGGCGAGTCGCCTAGCTCGAATGATTATGGATAGCGAACAAACTAGTTCGCCTGAAACATTTTGTTGCCAGTTCTAAAAACAGAAAGCGGTGAACGTCAAATGTAAAAAAAAAAATTCAAATTGAACAAAACTGAAATTTCAATTATTTATTATTATTTTACGTTTTTATTGAATATTGTAGTTAAGAGCCAGACAAGCTGCATATAGAAAAACCAACCATTTCCAACGTGTGCGGAGTTGTGCGAGGATAATCCCGTCTGGTCCAACAGCCTTGAACGGCTCGAATCTTTTAATTACCCACCTTATCCCTTCTTCCGTGATGAAAATGTGTGCAGCCAGGTTTGTTGCAGGTGCTAAGAGTGCAACATGTGAGTTCTCTGGAAAGTGTGTAATCAAGAGCAGCTCCAGCGTTTCAGGTTTCGAGCTGGTCCAGGATCCGGCAGGTCTCCGCAAATAGCCTATATGTAGCTGTTTGAGTTCTTGAGAGCACTCGTCTCAGTTTCGCTGTATAGTCGACATTCTCGACCGCAGTACAAACATTTCTCCACAAAGTTCTCTTCGACTGTCTCCTTGCGAAGGCTCTTGGCCTTATTAAATTGTTTCCTCCACCAGTGTGGCCTATGTTTACAGCATGGTTTTGGCACTGGACAGGCCTTATCGAGGGCATTTGAGAGCGCCGTTGTAAAGGTCGTAACTAGGTCTTCCGGCTACGTACAGGACATACCACCACCGGTCTTTGGCGATGGCCAAACTGTCGTTGTCTCGGTCAAGGATGGCTATTACGATCCCGTCCATGGTCACTTCAGCAAAGCTTGGTTTGCCCTCTCCGGGGGTGTTTTGATGCCGCTTCGGGTGGGGTTTTAACTCCCCGTCCGATCTCTGACATTTGAAGGGAATTCCGAAATTGATTATTAGAGCTTTTGCTAGCTCCACCGTCTTCCTGATATTCGGCGACAAAGGTTTTCCTTCTACCACCCATATCTGGGAGCCGTTCCAAAATGACCACAAACTGACCCCAAAATATCCCCAAAACGACCACAAAAAAGCACCAAATATCCCCGGAATTAGTCCAAAATGACCACAAAATAAACCCGAAATGATCCCAATATAGATACCAAAATTACCCCAAAATGACCATAAAATAACAACAATATATCCCCGAAATTAGTCCAAAATGACCACAAAATAACCCCAAAATATTCCCAAAATTACCCCAAAATGACCACATAATGACACCAAATAGTAAAGATATAATCTAAGTCAAAAAAGACTGTAATAAATAAATTATTCAAAAAATGACCACAAAATAACAACTAAAATTTCCTCGAAATATCATCAAATTTAGTCCCAAATGACCACAAAATAACTCCAAAATATTCCCAAAATTACCCCAAAATGACCACAAAATGACACCAAATTATTAAAAAAATGACCACAAAATAACAACAATACAAACAATTAGTCCAAAATGACTACAAAATAACCCCAAAATGACCACACAATGAGCCCAAAAAATCCCCAAAATGACAACAAAATATTTCAAAAATGACCATAAAATAACAACAAAATAGCCCCGAAATTAATCCAAAATGACCACAAAATGACAACAACGAAATTACCACAAAATGGCACCAAAATATTCCAAAAACTACCACAAAATAACGACTAAAGTTTCCTCGAAATTAGTCCAAAATGACAACAAAATATTTCCAAAAAAAATGACCATAAAATAACAACAAAATATCCCCGAAATTAGTCCAAAATAACCACAAAATGACCCCAAAATATTCCCAATATGACCATAAAATCAAATTTTTCCTCATAGTCACCTTCAAATTCTGTTAGCCAGATTTTGACACTCCCGGCGAACGAATTTGGATCGAGTCGCAAACAGTAATCGCTTCATTTTTGACATTAGCTTAATTTTGAAGTTTGAGGCGAATGTTACCGGGCGACTCGCAGTCGGTAATACAAATGTAGACGAGTCGCGCATATTTTTGTTCGACTCGCAAACCGTAATAGGCCCCTAAATTATAAAAAGTAAAAAAAAGTGCCGAAAGTCATTTGAACCTTTTTCACTTAATTGTTATCAAATGCGATAGTGCGATACATTTTAGCAGTAAAACTTCTTTAAATACTTTATAAATAAAAAACTATAAAAGATACGATCATATGTGTGTTAAAAAACCTGTTTTGTGAAATTTTCACATTTATAGATTTGTTTTTACAGAATACAGCAAACATAAGTTTAGATAAGCCTTAATATTCCCATTTATATTTGTTTAAATCTACATATCAGGTTGCGTTTTGTGGAGACTCTTTTGCTTCCAAATCTCCGAGAATATATTATTTTTTATCTAAACTAAATTTTTTGTGCTTTCATGACTGTCAAATAAAGGAAGTTGTGATATCGTTAGTACATACCAATTCAAATAAAATAAATTGTGTCATGTTGTGAACCAAGTCTTTTGTCGAAGAGTGAATTTATAAGCGAAAATGTTTGTTAATAGAGAACAGGTGTTAGACATTGTCAATACGTCTAATGAACGTAACAAGCAGGAGCTAGTAGAGCAGAACAACGTCTAACTTTAGCCGTTTGTCGGTTGGAACCAACCAGTGTTGAGCCGTTCTTACCAGTATCCATAAACCCATTAATTGAACAAAGTAATGCCAGTTTAAAATTAATTAAATCCCTACCCGAGTTTAAAGGTGAGTCTTCCACGTACCCTGCATGGCGAAGTGCCGCAGAATTCGCTGTGAATTATTACAAAGAGGGGTCGGAGAGGTATTATGTAGCCATGGGGTGTTACGTAACTGCCTGGTGCGGGAGAGGAGGAGTGGCAGGTTGGCATGGTAGTAGCCCGGCTGAGGCTCGTCGGCTTTGGGGCGCAGTTCTTGCCACTTATCCTTTCCCAACAGTTGCGAAGCAAAATTAGAGTTCATTCCTGGGGAAGAGTGCAGTATTTTGCATTATTGGTAGATGCGGGGATAGCTTGATCTGCCCAATGGTGAGAAGCTGGTGATAGTACTCAGCTCCCAAAAGTAGATCTATTTTGTCAGGGCGATTGAAGTTTGGATCCGCTAACTGGAGATTCCTTGGCAGTGACCATTTTTCAGTATTAATGAATTGCGATGGTTGAGGCGAGATGATGCGAGGAAGGACGAGCGCTTCAATGCGTGTTGTGAAGCTCGTGTTTCGAGAATTTAAGGCAACGTTCACTCTATGTTGTGTTTTTGTGTTAGTTGCCATGATATTGACATGTGAGGTTTTCAGTGGTAACCTGATCCGTTTTACCAGACGTTCTGTTATGAAGTTTACCTGTGACCCTGAGTCTAATAACGCGCGGCATTCAACTTCTGTGGCGTCTGTTTTGATTATAACTACTGCTGTGCTCAATAGGACGTATGGCTTTGGTCCACCTTTGTCCGTCGCGGTGAGTGAATCTGCTTCAGAACTTCGTGATGAGGTGGATGCCGCTGAGGCAGCTTCTGGCGTCCTTTTTCTGGTTACTTCCGCTGATGCTGCTGATGTCCTCCCGATTTTGGGCTCACCTTCGTGACTCAGGCTTGGCCTTGATGAGTTTCTGCTCGTTTCCAGGTGCAAAAGTGAATGATGTTTCTTGTTGCATTTCATGCATACTCTTGACTTGCAAGTCTTAGAGGAGTGCTCGGATCTCATGCAGTTTACGCATAGTTTTTGTCTTTGGACGTAATTGAGCCGTTCATTTGGTGTCATTGTTTGAAATTCTTGGCACCGAAACAAAAGGTGGCTTATTAGTTGTTCGGCTTCCCCACTTAGGTTTGACTTTAAATACCACATTTTTTGAACTGTGGGGATCGCTTGTTTGTCTACCAGTTGGGAGAAGAGGTCAAAGAATGCTATCCATTTTAAGTATACCGAATTAAATTTGGGGATTGATATTTTTGGAAGCTGAATCGTTTTATTTTTGACCGTTTCCCCAATTTTATCTGCCGTATTTTCCTTGAGCTTGAAATTGCTATAAACCGATGCTTCGGCAGTCGTGTATGACTCCATGTCATACCCATCTCTTAAGGGATCTATGCTGTCTTCGCCTATCGAGAAGTGGAGCTCTTGTATTTGCTCCCAAAGTTTTTCTTTTAGCTTCATGTTTGCCGCTGTAGGGTCCATTTCGAGGAGCCGTTTTAGTGATGCTATCATCACGTTTTGTCTTTTTATGGCTGAAGACAATTCTGGTTTCCGAGAGGGAGCGTAGGTACTTCCGGGAAGACCTTTCGTTTTCTCGTCCGGTGTTTGGGTTTTGAGAGGTTCCGTCATGCCGGACCCCATTATTTCTTTGTACTTTGATGTAAACTCGGATATGTTTTTGTAGTATCCGGTGGTGAAATATTGGTGGCTGGGATCCATATCTGCGAGGCAACGGATTTTATTGTCCGTTACCTCAAATTCGGCCCACGCTATGTCTAAGCGTTCGAGGCGCTCTTTGTAATATTCAGGCGTTTTCCTCGCTGCTGAATCCTTTTTGAAGTTACGGATTATTGTCTCTATCAGCTCTCCAGTTGTACTTTGGGAGGCTGTCAATGTCTCCATTGTCTCTTCATTGGTTGGAGCCATATCGAAATTGATTCTGATGCTAGCTAACCCAATTGGCAAGATTAAGGGTGAGTCAGAAGTTGCTGACGTTGTCGCTCAAGTCGTTGCGTGTTCGGGATTACAGACTGGCGGAGTTGCCGAGTTGTTCAGGTCCTGTAACTTGCGGGGCCACAGGGGGTCAGAGGGTTGCGTGTTCAAATCACTTCGGGGTCACCAAAATGTTTGATTTGCCGTCCTGAGATAAGGATCGAGTGGAATGGCTTAGGTGCCAAACCACGTACAAATAACACTGGTTTACAGCCAAAATGCACCAGAGACGCCATAGTGAAATTCCTATGTAAAATCACCTCCTAATTCCGAAAATCAAGGTTATTTTTACTTGAATGGTACCGTTTTTGAGATATTTACGATTTACCGTTATTTCAAAAAACAAAAAAGATGGCTCCACTTAATCGTGTATATCTCAAGAACAAACTGAGCTCTTCCAAAACGGTTTGAAAAATTTGAAAGCTAATAAAATTTACTATAATCAGTACATACAACACTTTTTGCTAGGTCCTGCAGATTCAAACATATTGAACAATCATTACGGATTTTTTAAATTTTTTTTGTAAAAATATAAAAAAATGTGTACTTTGCGAGGAAGCATCTCGAAAACTTTTTGTTTTTTAGCAGATATTCCCCCCCCCCCCCCCCCTCTAAGCTCTGTTTTATTACAAAAAAAAACAAGCTATCTGTGAACAAAATCGATGAACTAATACAAAAGTTATAAGCATTCAAGTAAATATATCCATTTAATGCTTAAGTACCCTACTGGTACATATGTGTTAGTATTCGTATATCAGTTAGTTAGCAGGTAGATTTTCGAAAAGTTATTAGATACAAAAAGCTGTTAGTGTCGTTTTCTCAAACCTAGGTACATTTTAAACAAGAGCATATTTTTGAGGCAGGTAGTGTTTTCTTTGTAGAACTAGGGAACCTTTTTGTTTAGGTAGGCTTGAATTTTTACTGGATCTAAGTATAAATAAGAGTACATGCGCCTTGTTCCTTCATAATATCTGCAAGGCTCGCCGGATACTGTTCAGTTTATAATTGCAGTTTATAACCCGTCATTTACTTAAAACTAAAAAATGAATAAAAGGGCGCGAGAGTTTGAGTGTACAAATGATCCAGATATGTTCTGTTTCATCTGCGGTCAATTTATTGCTAAAAGTATAAGACGTGTGTTTTCAAATCCTTTGAAAGTTACATACTATAAGTGTTTTGGAATTGAGCCTAAAAACAATGAAAAACCATGGACACCGAACACTGTGTGCACCACATGCCGAGTCGAATTGATTTCTTCGGAAACCGGAACAAAAAGGTACGTTGTAAAAATTAGGAATTTGTTCCCTTTTAATGCATAGCTGACTAATTTCTGAAACTATCTATTTAGGCGACGTGTGAAATTTATTACACCAATGAAGTGGAGGGAACCAACTTGCCATTCAACGGACTGCTATATTTGTACTACAAAAGTACTTGGGGTTGGAAAGTCTAGAAAAGTTACCTATGCGAGCGTATCTACAGTGTCATTACCAGAACTAATTTCAACAGAAGCGACATTGCCAGAATCAAATTTAACTTTAGTTCCGGCTCCAGTTTCATTGTCAACAGTAGTATCTGATTACGCGGCATCATGTTGTACTGAATTTCAAACGGAAAACGAAAGAAATTCTTTGCCACAAGCACAACTCAATGATTGGATAAGGGATTTGGAATTGTCAAAGGAAAAGCCCGAACTACACGCCTCTCGAATGCAACAATTTAAATTTGTTTCATCCGATGTTAAGGTAACATATTATAGAACTCGTCACGAAGAATTTTCCAAGTACTATACGAAGGAGGACAGTGTTTGTTACTGCAAAGACATTGCTGGTCTATTCAAACAATTCGGTGAACCATATGATTCAAAAGAGTGGCGATTGTTCATAGACGGCAATAAATTAAGTTTAAAGGCCGTATTATTGCATATTGGCAACCAAAAGCCATCTATCCCGATCGCGCATGCAGTAAATACGAAGGAAACATATGAGATAATGCAAAAATTGCTCAAGTTAATCAAATACGAAGAACATGATTGGAAAATATGTGCCGATCTTAAAGTCGTTGGAATGCTATGTTGTCTACAAAGTGGATACACAAAATACTGTTGCTTTCTATGCAAATGGGATAGCCGAGCTCGTCAAGACCACTACATCATAAAGGATTGGCCAGAACGAATCGAGTTTAAGTTGGGGTAGATAACATAAAATACTCTCCACTTATAAAGAAGGAAAAAATAATTCTACCTCCGCTCCACGCCAAGCTCGGCCTTATCAAAAACTTTGTGAAGGCTTTGGACAAAGAAGGCGAAGCTTTTCATCATTTGAAGACAATCTTCCCAGAGATTTCAGAAGCAAAAATAAAGGAAGGGATTTTTGTGGGACCGCAAATAAGGAAAATGACGGGAAAAATATAAACAAAAAATTTATTCTGAATTGAAAGATAAATCCAGCCTAAGAAAATTATATACTAATGTGTCACTTATGTATTTAGATAATTTACTTTTTTATTTTCTTTCAGGAGTAAATATGTCTTTAAAAATTCATTTCTTACACTCCCACTTAAATTTTTTCCCGCAAAATCTTGGCGACGAAAGTGACGAGCATGGCGAAAGGTTTCACCAGCAAATGAAAGTGATTGAAAGTCGGTATCAAGGATTCTGGGATGTCGCTATGATGGGCGACTACTGTTGGTTTCTCATAAGAGAAACCGATCCTAATCTAAATAAGCGTCAAAACAAGATACATAACTTTTTCAATTATAAAATAAGATCATAGAGTTAAGACAGAACCATATGTACATATGCTATTATTTGTAGGGTACTTAAGTATTAAATGGATATATTTACTTGAATGCTTATAACTTTTGTATTAGTTCATCGATTTTGTTCACTGATAGCTTGTTTTATTTTGTAATAAAACAGAGCTTAGAGGGGGGGGGGGGGGGGGGAAATATCTGCTAAAAAACAAAAAGTTTTCGAGATGATTCCTCGAAAGTACAATTTTTTTTATATTTTTACAAAAAAAATTTAAAAAATCCGTAATGATTGTTCACTATGTTTGAATCTGCAGGACCTAGCAAAAAGTGTTGTATGTACTGATTATAGTAAATTTTATAAGCTTTCAAATTTTTCAAACCGTTTTCGAATAGCTCAATTTGTTCTTGAGATATACACGATTAAGTGGAGCAATCTTTTTTGTTTTTTGAAATAACGGTAAATCGTAAATATCTCAAAAACGGTACCATTTAAGTAAAAATAACTTTGATTTTCGGAATTAGGAGGTGATTTTACATAGGAATTTCACTATGGCGTCTCTGGTGCAGAAAAAAAGTTGGAATTTGTGATCCAGTGTAATAGGACTCGAGGTGGTCGCACCAGGAGTTTGGGTTGTATGGTGGGTTAGTCAAGGCAGTGGCACCAAGACTTGAGATGAGGGATGGAAGCAATTGCGCTATATGATTAAAGTACAAGTAGCCTTAGGGTTGCTGGTCATGCATTTCTCCATTCTTTATTTTAAATTCTTCGCTTATATACAATTTTGGTCTTAAAACTACGCTGACTAGTGCATTAATCTTGACTTCTGCAATGCTAGGTCACTAGTCAGCAGCCTACCGTTCTAGGTCGTCAGTAAGTGAAATTGCTGACCACCGTATTAGGTCGCCAGCTGTCGCAACTGCTGACACTAGCGGTTGCAATGCTGACGCCAGCGACGGCACACTTACTGACGGCCGCGAGCAAAATATGACGCCAACGCTACTCAGCACTTTTGCTTCTTCTTGAATTTCATGCAAACAAATATGCCTGTGTCTGCATATTTGGACAGAAATGAACAGTCCCCTTAAACCTGACTAATGTCCGTCTATGTGTACTTACTTGATTTTCATAATTGCCTCAACTACTCCAACTTACCATCAGTTGCCACGAGGGCAACACCCGCACCAACAAATGTATGTCCTTAGTCAGACATTTTACCGGTTAATCTGCAAAAAAAAATTAAAAACCTCAACCCATATACTTCAAAGGAACTTTTGTTTGGAATTTACAATATCCAATAATTAACAAACTTTATTCAAAAATGTTCCAAGACAGAAAAACCCCTACGCCAATTGAAAATTTATTTTTTTATACAAAAATTACCATTACATATTTTCTAATCCTAATGCTTAAAAGGAGTGTACGCTCCCTCTCAAAAAAAATCTCAGTAGAATCGAAAGTATGTGTATATGTTTGACTCAGGAAAAAAAATCTCTATATATATGTAAATATGTGTATGTGTGTACAGGGGCGCAGCCAGGGGGTGGTTTTAGGGGTTTAAACCACCCCTGAGACATAAAACTGTATATGTGAAAACTAGTTTTCATGACATGTTTGCAAAAATTTCGATTGCATTAAAATCGAAATACGTCAATTCCATAACAGGGGCCTAAGCTTTTGGACGTTTGCATAAGAGGAGTGTCATACGTTACATCCATATGACGCGATCCAAGGCTGTTACATCCATACACCACAGATACAGGGTCATAAGTGCGCAAAGGTACGAAAAACCGGGTTTGACCCCTAACTCAAGATTTTGAGGGTGTCCGGCAAATTTCTTGTACGCTGTTCTTCTTATCTCATCGAGATCTACCAGAAAAATGCTAGCTCTACCCAGGTATTTTTTTCGTGTTGCGCAGTGTAATAGATTTAATGACAAATAAAAAAAGAAGGCTGGCCCTTGTTATATAAGTATATATAAAGTAACATTTATTGGCAGGTACCTTAAAATTCCAAATTTCGCTTTTTTCTTCAAAACATATATTAATTTTCTTTTTAAGAAAGGTGAAAAAATTACTGTAATTTTTAAAATTTTTATATTAAAGTCTAGAGGTCTATCATATCTAGTTTAGATTTTACAGACTTAACCTCCAATTTGGTATAAACAACATCGAATAAAGCTAAATACATATCGCTACCTTAATTCACAAAGGCCCTAATTGACACATTTTTCGAAAATGACTTTTTCACATATTTAAGGATGATATCTATAGTAAAATACACACTCACAACAAAATTTAAGGAGTTACTAGCAGTAATAACGGAGATATTCCCAATTTACAAAGCATATATATATGTTAGGGTGATTAAAAAAAAATACTCTTAAAGATGACGCTTCCAAAATGGTATGTCATGTGCGATTATCTTAACTATTAAGATAATTAAAGACATTTGAAAATGACTGAGTTTTGTACTATGCACACACATACACAGTATAAAATCTAGTAAATTTTAAATGGCTGTAATTATTTTAATAGTTAAGATAATCGCACATGGCATACCATTTTGGAAGCTTCAACTTTAAGAGTATGCAAAAATATTTTTAAAAAAGTTTTTAAAATTGAAAGGGGTCCGAGGTTCGGCCCTAACCGTGCAAAAAAGTCCAATATTATTTTGTGAGGGTTAGTGAAGAACTGCGACCTGTTAGGTTACTTCTGGTCACGGATTTGGATTTAGCTCGCCAAAATACATGAAAATTAATGTATTGCGGTCACAGATCCGTCAACTTTTTGTTTTTTGTGGCTGCGCCATTTGAAGACTGTCGAACTACACCCCTTCAGAGAAAGACTATATTAAGCAAAAATATGTTTGAACGAATATGAGAAATGTATATTTTTTTGTTATAATATTGATCATATAATGTAGAATATCAATAAACAAAATTTAGTAAAAAAATTGGATCAAAAACACCAAAAAAGACGGAAATATTATTTTTTTAAATTTATTACTAAATAAGTTTTGAAAAAAAAAACTTTACAAAAAAAAGTTGTTTAACCTTTTCTGTAGCCCACTCTGTAGCCCATACATGGATATTTGCATTTCTGACAATTTTTGAAAGAAAAAATGGGAAATCGAAAAAAACATGCTAATTTTTGAAGCTAGAATACTAGAAAACGGCTAGCCTGAGAAAATTTTGGTCAATACAAATTTTGTAGGGAATTCGATTTCCTTAAATATGTTCAGGTAAATGGTCTTTTACAACAATGGTTTGTCGTTTTTATACCAAATATGAGGTAAAGTCTGTAAATCTTTAATTTAAAAATCTGAAAAAATTACAGTAATTTTTTTCACCTTTCTTAAAAAGAAAAACAATATAAGTTTTGAAAAAAAACGAAATTTGGAATTTTTAGATACCTGCCAATAAATGTTACGCTACTCCTGACTGGCGCTATAAAATAATTTTGTAAATAGTTGTGCTAGGAAAATATTAAAAAGAAAAAAAATTAAAAACCACCCCAAACATTTTCTTCTGGGTGCGCCCCTGTGTGTGTATGTGTATTTTTATACCTTTCATGAACATGAAATGGTATTATAACTTTGGTCCGATGTTTGTAAGTATGAGATGAAGAAGAGATAGACCCATCAATAAGTACACCGAAACCTCAGTTTTTGGGATATTTGGCTGAAATTTTGTATGCGGCCACCATTTTCCAATATAGGAATCATTTGTCGGAACCAGCAAGATCGGACCGACATTACATATAGCTCCCATACAATCGATTGTCACGATAAACGGATTTTGGGATAACTCCTGTAATTAAACACATAGGAACGTGAAATTTCCGTGCCGTTCAAATATATTAGTATTCTATCCATAAATATAAAAAATAGTACATCATATCGAAATGGTTGACATGTCATTTTACTTTTTATTGGGAGCAAATAATATTTGATAACTCGCTCATTCTGAATGAATATTGCATCAAACTCGGCGCTATCAATAGTGATATTGTCACAACATTCAATGCATTTCTCTCAGTGTTAAATTCACACAGGCTGAGCTGGGATCAAACAGTGAAAATCGTGACGCTTATTCATGAAAGGTATTTAGCCTTCGGCACAGCCGAAGACAGCTATCCTTACTTGTTTTTTTTTTGTCTTTGCAAAACTCACTCCGCTTTACAGTCCACGGTGGTACCAAAGTGACGTTGGCGAGCTGAAAAGAAATGAGAGAAAATAACAAACAACATACACAGGGCAAAAGTAATCCCTGATACGGTTAGGGGCTTTGGTCAATGATAACTTTCAAAAGCAAGTGCCTTTTGTTCTTCTTTTGATCTTTGGTTTTAGTTGACGGTTCGGTGTATATGCATTATTTTTATGCATATGCAAATAAATTAAATTTTCGTATACGAAACGAAATATCGCCTCGAATATATTAAGTGTTGTGTTAATTAAAATCCAAATCGCGGATTCGAATAAAAAAATAAAACATTTGTGCAACGAAAAAGTGCCCAAATTAACGAATTGCAACGCAAATGTAAAAAAAGGAAAAATGTGAAAAAAGGAGAGCAAATTTATGCCACTTTGGAAAAAAAATTATACCGTCAAAAAAATTAAAAAAAAAAAACAAGTAAGGAAGTCTAAGTTCGGGTAAGCCGAACCTTAAATACCCAGTGTATGGAAACAATAGTAGTACCTATAAGTTATATATTTTCAATATACATATATATAATTTGGGAAAAACGAACTCAATAAATTTATTAGTTAGTTTATAAAATTAATATTTATTTATGCTACGGTATAACATATAACTTATGTTGCCTCATACCGCTATACTTCTTAATGTCGCACCCTGTGATCACATTGCAGTAAACGTGACTTCATTGCTCCAATTAAAGTTCACAGACGAACTTTCGCTGATGCGGCACACGCGCAAGCGATCAATACCAATATCCAATATCGGGGAAGTGCAATGCAAGCATATTGATCAACACGCGCAACTCAACGATTATGAAATACCGGCAAGTGGTGGGAACTGCAACATCTGCAAATTAGCTTAGCTTAAGAAGTTAGTTAGTAAGAAGATTGAATTGTAAAAGTTAGTTTGAATTGGAACCGCAATCGAGGCGGAATTAAATAGCGCTCAATTTTAAATCTTGTGTTTTTAATTGTATCGGTGAACAGTTAGTTCACCGCATCTTTAATTTTTTTGATTGCCCTCTGCTCGCAGGGCATAACTGGCGCCCGAGTAGGAGGTGCAAAGTGACTTGTGAAGGAAAAAACATAAATAAAATTAAACAAATAAACTGTGGAAGAATATCTTTAATCTACTGCCAAAAAAAGACTTGTGAAGGAAAAAACATAAATAAAATTAAACAAATAAACTGTGGAAGAATATCTTTAATCTACTGCCAAAAAATTTTTTACAAAACCTTTTCAAGGATTTTAACCAAAAGTGTCTTGTGAAGAAAAAAAACATAAATAAAATTAAACAAATAAACTGTGAAAGAATATTTTTAATCTACTGCAAAAATTTTTTTTACAAAATTTTTCAAGTAAACGGACATTTGCATATAAATAGTTGAGAAAAAAAAAAAGGAAACAATACTTAAATAAAAAATCTTTTACCCAACCTTGTGTGCGTGACAAAAATTTTGGAAATATTTCCGAAAAGCCAATGAAACTTTGGATCGTGTAAGTCTGCCTACTTCCTAACCCAGATCTTCTACTTATATTTTCAGGATGAACTCCGACGAGATTGCGAGGTCGCTCACGGAAATGAATGGCGCTGTGAATGCCATTCTAGCTAAAGTGAAGAAGTTCGAGGAGCGCCTTAATAGAGTGGAGGCCACAAACAGGGATGATTCGTTGCAAGGCCTTACACAGGACCTAGAAAGAATAGAGAGGGAAGTACAGGAGGTACGAAGGCAGTCCACGGACACCAGGCAAGAACCAGTCGAGCCGCTAGTTACGCCCCGAACGGAAAACGAACTAGCTCAAGTGGCCAAGCTTCCGGACTGTGTCAAAGAGCTGCAAGTGTTCGATGGCTCACGGGAACACTACGGCTCCGGGATACACAGTGTAGAGTTAGTCATAAAAGATTATGAAATAGTGCGGCACAAGCCGATATACACTGCCATCCTAAGGCATATCAGGGGAAAAATTAGGGGGGCGGCGGATTCTGCGCTACTTGCGCACAACATCCACGACTCAGACTGGGTGAAGATAAAAGAAACCCTTTCACTGCACTACGCAGACATCAGGGATATACAAACGTTAGAACAGCAACTGACGTTGATGTCGCAGGGGCGACAGAGATTATCTGACTTTTATTCGCAAATCCAAAAGCAGTTATCCTTGATGATTAACACCATCAAGCCGGAAAAGTACGCACACAAAGAAACGGTTGAAGCGCTGACAGAAGCGCACCGGCGAAGAGCACTAGACGTGTTCATTAGGGGCCTTAATGGGGATCTACCGGCCCTGCTCCTCGTTCAAAATATCAAATCCTTGCCAGAGGCATACTCTGCCTGCCTGAAGATGCTGAATGCGGACCGCAGAAATGCGTTCCACCGTCCATCCTTAGCAAATAGAGATGACAGGAATATCATTGACACCCCATCCTTCTCCCGTAACGGAAGGGATTACACTAGGCCAGGCCAAGGCTATTCAGTCCAACATAATTCACGCCAGCCAAACAACAAACGAACTTGGCAAAACGACAACCGAGAAGTACCAAGACCGTCTTACTCAGGTTCGGGACAAACGAGAACGCAAAATTGGCGGGGCACTCCGTCAGCGGTGGCAAGAACAAATTACGAGCCATCTTCCCAGTCGCGAAACACCAGATTTTCGGCATATGACGCCGCAAAGAGGGGTGCAGGCTCCACGGGACACATGAACCAAACCCCTAGCAAACAACAAAAGTTATTCCACCTGGTGCCGGTAGATAAAGAGGAAATCCAGGATACAGCAAACAAAGATCAACCCACCGGCGATCAGGTAAATTTTACCATGGGAGCCTCATGTCTGGCGTACCATATTTAGAGTATGTTACGCATGATCAGGGTATGTTGGAGTTTCTAGTAGACACGGGGGCAAACAAGAATTACATAAGCGAACGCGTGGCACGCAACACCATGCCAGTGGAAAAGCCTTTCAAAGTAACTTCTGCGGGTGGCGACATAAAAGTAGACAGGAAAGTATGTGGCTATTTTTTTAAGTTTGTAGGCAGGGATACTCCCACCACATTTTTCGTCCTCCCAGGACTCAAATCGTTCGACGGGATCATAGGCGACGACACGTTGACTGAAGTTAAAGCGGTAATAGATAGGGAACTCAACGTCCTTATGCTAAAACCGAATGTAGCATTGCCCCTAAAGCGAAAAATAGCACAACAAGTTAATAAAATAGAAACAAACATCCCGCTGGATCCCCACATTACTAACCTTACTAAAAATAGGCTCTACCAAATGTTAGATAAATACGAAACTTTGTTTGGCCCGGTTGATCGCAGTATAGAAATTCAAACCAATGTCCAGGCCGAAATAAGAACTAATACCGAAAACCCTATCTACACCAAAAGTTACCCCTACCCTGTAAACATGCGTGAAGAAGTTGAGAAGCAAATCCAGAATCTACTTTCAGAAGGAATAATTCGTCCTTCAAAAAGCCCGTACAATTCGCCTATATGGATTGTGCCAAAGAAATCCCAGTCTGATGAGGAAAAGAAGTATCGAATGGTCATAGATTTCAAGCGGCTAAACGCCGTAACTATCCCTGACACGTACCCTATACCCGACATTAATGGCACTATTGCGAGTCTTGGTAACGCTAAATATTTCACGACACTTGACCTCACTTCGGGATTTCACCAAATCCCAATGAAGGACAGCGACATCGCAAAAACGGCATTTTCCACAATGAATGGAAAATACGAATTTTTGCGGCTTCCTTTTGGTCTCAAAAATGCACCCTCTATCTTCCAACGAATGATAGACGACGTGCTGAAGGAATTCATAGGTCGTATATGTTTCGTATACATCGACGACATCATAATTTTCAGCAAAGACCAAGATACTCATTTAAGGGACATCGAGACCATTCTCCACAGGCTAATGAACGCGGGTCTCAGAGTTAATCTAGAAAAAACGCAATTCCTTAAAACGAGCGTAGAGTTTCTGGGCTATATTGTGACCTCCGAGGGAATACTTCCAGACCCAAAAAAGGTAGATTCTATAAGAAAAATGCTACCTCCCTCCAGCTTAAAAGAGCTCAAAAGTTCCCTAGGCTTAACATCATATTATAGAAAATTCATCCGAGATTACGCTAAAGTCGCAAAACCACTAACCAACCTCACACGAGGAGAGCACGCACAGGTAAAAGCAACGCAATCCAAAAAGGTACCGATAAGCTTGGATGCAGAAGCGCTAAAGGCATTCGTTGATCTCAAGGAGATACTAACGACATCGGAAGTCCTAACCTTTCCCAACTTCGACAAACCCTTCAATCTGACGACTGACGCCTCCGACTTCGCCATTGGTGCCGTGTTGTCACAAGATTACGATGGTAAAGATAAACCAATAGCATTTATATCAAGAAGCCTAAGCACTACGGAAGAAGCATACGCGACCAACGAAAAGGAAATGCTCGCCATCGTTTGGGCATTGGACAATCTCCGGAACTACCTATATGGCGCTAAAAAGATACGAATATTCACCGACCATCAACCATTAACATTTTCACTCAGCAACCGGAACTACAACGCAAAACTAAAGAGGTGGAAGTCTAGGATCGAAGAATATAATTACGAAATAATATACAAACCGGGTAAATCGAACGTCGTGGCAGACGCTCTCTCTCGCCTAAAAACTCAGGCGAACCCCCTTGCAACGCACATATCCGAGAATGCAAGCCAAAATGCAACCTCAGGATCAGAATCGGACTCGGCAAGCGAGAACGGCTCATCAGGCAACACCGTCCACAGCGCAGATCAAGATAATTCGGATCTGATACCGTTCGTGGAAGCGCCAATAAACGTATTTAGAAATCAGCTCGTGTTTGGAGGTAGACTAGAAATATTCGAGGAACCCCATCCCGGTTACTCACGACACTACCTAGGGTCAGAGGAAATTAGCGAAGCAGAGCTTATCGACGTCCTTAAGAAAAAACTAAGACCAAACGTAATCAATGGTATTAAGATGCCAGAAGCTCAATTAGGGCTACTCCAGAAGGTATATTTAGAAAATTTCACACAATATAAGATCCGGGTAGCTCAGACTATGGTAGAAGATTTGAGGGATCCGGATAGGATTTGTGGGGTAATATGGGGAGAACATAAAAGGGCTCACCGCAACGCTACAGAAAACAAGAAACAAATCCTAGGGAAATACTACTTTCCCAGAATGAACAGTATAATCAAAGGGTATGTCTCGTCCTGCGAAACATGTAAGGTCAGTAAGTACGATAGACATCCAAATGCACCAGAGCTGCAAAAAACTCCAATTCCATCACGTCCTTGCGAAATAATCCATTTAGACATTTTCGAAATTCAAGGGGAGAAATTCCTCAGTGTCATCGACAAATTCTCAAAATTCGCGAAACTTTTCCATTTACGAAACAAGTCCACCTTGCACCTTAAAGACAAAATAATAAAACTTTTACACTATTTCACAACACCTGATATTCTAGTGACCGATAATGAGCGCGGTTTAATCAGTCCAATAATCCAAAACCTACTAGACTCTTTAGGAATAAAATTGTATCGCACACCATCCCAAAGAAGCGAAGTGAATGGTCAGGTAGAGAGACTCCACTCCACCTTAATTGAAATAATTAGATGCCTGAAGATAGACAACCCAAGTTTAAGGACAAAAGAATTAATTAACATAGCAGTAGATCGATACAATAACTCATTTCACTCGGTTACAAACCAAAAACCAAGTGAAATATTTTTTAATCGAGCAAAATCCTCTAATTATCAAGAGCTGTTAGAGAAAAGTAGAAAAACTAATAAATATTTGAAAGCCTTGCTGACAAAAAAGCAGCTAGATCAAATCAAACGTCACAATAAAAAAAAGATCCCTACCGGAGCGTTATGACGAAAACGATGTCATATACGTGAAGGACAAACAGATTAAGGGAAAACAAAAACCCGTGTATAAGAAAGAAATTGTTGTAAAAGACAACAAAGTATCAGTCACCACGCTAAGTGGCAAGAAAATACACAAAACTCACATAAAAAATGTGAAACACAGGAATACATATCCTAGCACATAAAACACAAAAATAATAATAATAAAAAAAAAAAAAAAAAAAAAAAAAAAAAATATAATAAAAATAAAAATTTTTTAAAAAACTTAAATAAAATAAAGAATGAAAATAATAGATAACGGATAATACTGAATAAGAAATGAAAAGACTACCGAAATAAACTAAAATAAGAAAGATAACCTGGTACTAAGGGGGAGTTTATCTAACAAGAGCGGGCTTGTAAGTGGGACAAATCGTGCCTTAACCGGGTAACACGATTCTCCATAGCTGGTTCGAGAAATGTTAACACCCCTAGTCCAGAACAAAAGGAAATGGTCATCACTACAAGAGCGGGCTTGTTAGTGGGATGAATCGTGCTCTAGTAGGCTCGTAGCGCCATCGAATTTGACAAATGGCTACGCTACTTCCAAACGGGATTCTGGCGATCTCTCCGTAGCCGGTTCGAGAACAGTATGACCCTCTGCCCTATACAAGAATCGAAAATGCCTCCCTCGCCTAATCCGTTGGAGATGCCTCCAGTTGGAGAAGAAAGAAACAAAAAAAAAAAAACACAAAAACATAATTGAAAATGCCTCAGTTGGAGATGCCTCCCGTTGGAGAAGAAAGAAACAAAAAAAAACAGAAGCAAAAAAACATAATTGAAAATGCCTCAGTTGGAGATGCCTCCCGTTGGAGAAGAAAGAAACAAAAAAACAGAAACAAAAAAACATAATTGAAAATGCCTCAGTTGGAGATGCCTCCCGTTGGAGAAGAAAGAAACAAAAAAAAACATAATCGAAAATGCCTCAGTTAGAGAAGAAACAAAAAATAAAAGAAGAAAAACGAAACAATCGTTAAAAATGAAAAGGAAAAATGAAGAAAACCAAAATTTTTACCTTTTTATTTTTTCATAATTTTTTGTTCCTTTTTATTTTTTCTATTCTTTCGAAAATTTTTGAAACAAAAAAAAAACAAACAAAAAAAAAAAAGAAAAAATTTTTTTCCTTTTTCCTTTATCTTCCCTACTAATCATAATAAAAAATCGTTTTATAAAAAAATAACGTGTAAACCACTGACATACTAACAAGATAGAAATACTCGTTTAAAGATAATCACTCTAATTCCAAGCATGCCGCTTACTAATAATACCTTCCTACTATCAACAACATGTTCCCCTTTTACTAAATGAATAACCATAACTCACCTCCTAAGAACCTAACAACTACTAACTTACTAACAGCATTAAATTAGAATTAACATCTTGCGTTGCAGATTCCCACTGCTGGCAAATGCCATCAGCGGTCTGAATATTTTCAATTACAAGGCTCCGCTCGTAACAATCCAAAATGGCAACGGGTGGATAATTGGCGGGTCTTTCAAACTGGTACACGCCATCGACCTACAACAATATGCTACAACCATGAGGCAAATGGAAAACTTAACCAACCGAATTGAGGACCAAATATTAGCACAGCACTACATTAATCAAACGCTAGATCGACTTCACGAACTAATGGGCAACACGGGTAGAAGAAGTACTCGATCCATCGACTGGCTAGGCTCAGCGTGGAAGTGGCTGGCAGGATCGCCTGACGCCACGGATTGGAGCAATATCCTTCATAGTCAAAATCAGATTATTCAGAACAGCAACCATCAATACAGGGTCAATAGAAAACTATTTACAGCTACACAGGAGGTATTGAAAAAAGTCGACGAGGTCGTGGACCGCACGAATAACGTGGTAAAGGAAACAGAAATCATGCAATTCAGACAAAACGCACTTCACAACATTTTTCTTCTTCGCGAGGATGTAAACGAAATGGTGCGGGGATGTCAGTTGGCAAAGAAGGGAATTGTCAACACCAACCTACTGGATATGGACGAGGTTAACCAAATTCTATCCGAAATAGAAACGCTCCCATATCAGAATATAATAGAAGCAATCGAATATGGCCAACCGGCGGTACTGACTAACGGGACACTTCTCCTCTACGTCCTTTCAATGCCAAAAGTAACAGCTAAGAAATATAATCTCCTGGTCACTCGCGCTGGAATCTATGGAGGTAAGCAACTAAACCTTCCTTTTGACAGGATGCTCGTCAACCAAGAAGAGACGTACGGCCTAACAAAAGATTGCTTGGTAATCAGCTCATCCACGGTATGTAAGTCAGAATCCTTAACTAAACTAGAGGAAAGCAGTTGCCTGCCGCGACTCCTGAAAGGTGGAGAAGCCAATTGCGAATTCATCAGACAGAATGGGTCACATATAGAACTAATAAACGAGAACACTGTGTTTATATCAAACTTCCAAGGAATAATCAAAAGTAGCAATGCCTCGAGTACAGTAAATGGCACCTATGTGATCCAATTAATTAACGAAACAGTCACCATCGGAGACCAAGTATTTTCTAGCTATGAAACCATTACCGCTCAAGCCCTTCCAGCAGTACTATCAAAGGTCAAGAGTCATACAATGAAGGTCAACCTGGAATACGTCCACGACCTGACTATGGAAAACATAAGGTATATTGGGTACGTTAACGAAAAAGTAAATTTCTCTCTCGCTTCAGAAATCCTCTCGATATGCGCAATTGTTCTCATTGCCGCCATGCTGTGGAGATGCTACCATAGAAAGCTAAACCTTCCGCCAGTTGAAATTCCGACTCACTGGTCAGACAACACTCACAACAGCAAAATCATTAGAGGAAAATCAGCTCCTCAAAATTTATCGCCTGGACAATAGCCTACCAGTCACACCAGTCAGCACTAATATGTCACCTGGAAAATGTAATTACTCTCTACAAAATTTTACCCCCTCTCAATTTTCAACTTTTGATCTGCGGGACGCAGACCTTTAAAGGGGGAGGACTTATGTTGCCTCATACCGCTATACTTCCTAATGTCGCACCCTGTGATCACATTGCAGTAAACGTGACTTCATTACTCCAATTAAAGTTCACAGACGAACTTTCGCTGATGCGGCACACGCGCAAGCGATCAATACCAATATCCAATATCGGGGAAGTGCAATGCAAGCATATTGATCAACACGCGCAACTCAACGATTATGAAATACCGGCAAGTGGTGGGAACTGCAACATCTGCAAATTAGCTTAGCTTAAGAAGTTAGTTAGTAAGAAGATTGAATTGTAAAAGTTAGTTTGAATTGGAACCGCAATCGAGGCGGAATTAAATAGCGCTCAATTTTAAATCTTGTGTTTTTAATTGTATCGGTGAACAGTTAGTTCACCGCATCTTTAATTTTTTTGATTGCCCTCTGCTCGCAGGGCATAACTTATATGTACATTGTTCGTGTGCCCTCAAAATATTTATTTATTTATTTATTTAATTCACTTTAATCTAGAAATATGACAATTTCACACAGATTACTAGAAACAACTACTAATGTATATGAACTTATAAACTAAAAAATAGGGTAGGTAGGTAGAAGTGGCTGCCGCAAAGGCACACCTAGGCCAGTAATAAAAGGCCCGTTGTGATACCAGCAAACACTAGGAAAGTCAGTCCCGGGGCCCGGCCATATGGAAAATCCCAGTGCTGTCGAGGCTCTCCATATAGCCGAAATCCGGGACTGACACTCCTAACCGACACCGCTACCCCTCCTCGAACCATTTTGATAACTTGATGAAGGCCATCAAGTCCTTTATGTCTAGCTCCGCGACCTGGCTTAAGCTAACCAGGAAGGGAACTCCCAGAGAGCGCCTTCTCGCTCCGCTTAAGGCCGGGCAGTTGCAGATGAGGTGCTCCACTGTTTCCTCTTCCTCATCCTCTTTGCAACTCCTGCAGCATCGTCGGTAGGGAACGCCTAGCCTTGCTGCGTGCCTACCAATAAGGCAGTGCCCGGTTAAAACACCTATTAATATGGAGATTTCCTTCCTTTTTAGGGCGTATATGTGTCTAGATCTTTTAAGATCGCATTTTGGCCAGGTTTGCTTGGATATCCGGCACCCTGGGGCTTGTAGCCATCTTTCGTTGGCTTCGCGGAGTGTATGCTCCTTCAGCATTAGCTTGCACGTGGCAAACGGCATACCTATGCGCTCTTTATCTTGAAGAATCTGCTTGGTCGTGCCCTGCCTGGTAAGTTCGTCTGCCCTACAGTTTCCCTCAATGTCCCTGTGTCCCGGGACCCATGTGAGGTTCACGCGGTTCTGTTGGGCCATCTCTTGAAGAGATCGACGACAGCTGAGCGACAGTTCAGAGTTGAACGAGTAAGAGCCAAGGGATTTGATGGCCGCTTGGCTGTCGCTGAAAATACAGATATCCTGTCCGATGGTGCGTTCACCTATCCAAGTCACGGCGTCCATGATTGCAGAAACTTCAGCCTGGAAGACGCAGCAGTGATCAGGTAGTCTAAAGGAGAGTTCTAGGTCCAAATCCCTTGAGTAAACCCCTCCTCCGACTCTGCCGTCTAACTTCGAGCCGTCGGTGTATATAAAAGTGCCGCCATTAGTAGCGGGACACCGATCTATGTTCTCCCAGTCTTCCCTGCTGGGAATGTTTATTCTAAAACAACAATCTCCGACTGTTGTGGTCGCACACCGATCTGTGCTCAAAGGGAGAAAGCTGTAAGATCTTAGAATACAGGAGTGTCCAATAGTGCTTGCGCCCCAGACGGACGTTTCTCTTAGACGCACAGCCGATGCTGCTGCTGCCCGGTACCCTTCCAGAACGAGTGGCAAAAAGCCAAGAATGGCCTGGAGAGCTTCATTGGGCGTTGTTCTTAACGCCCCGCTTATACAGATCATGCTCGATCTGTGATTTTTTGCCAATGGCTCTTTTACACGTGTAAAGTGCAATGCACGCTTTCCTCTGGCGCTGGATGACATTCTCCTTCCAGTTAAGCTTTCTATCTAGAACTGTGCCTAGGAATTTGGCTTTGTCAGCTAAGTTCAGGCGCACGCCATCTAGTTCTGGTAGGTTCAACGGTGGTATCTTGTACCGCCTGGTATAAAGGACAAGCTCCACCTTTCCCGGGTTGACGCTAAGTCCGCAGCGAGAGGACCATGAAGAAACTTCTCGCAGTGCTACTTGCATCAAGTCACACAGGGTTTGTGGGAATTTGCCCCTATATGCAATAGCTAAATCGTCTGCATATGCCACTATCTACACTATTACCGCCAGGTTTGTTGCAGATGCTACAGGTGCATCATACAAGTTCCCCGGAAAGTGTGTGTTCAGGAGCAGCTCCAGGGTTTCCCCTTCCCTGCTGGTCCAAGATCCGTCAGGCTTCCGAAAATAGCTAATGGCTGTTTGAGTTTTTGATAGCACTCCTCTAAGTCTCGCTGCATCATCGACTTTTTCGACCCCGGTGCAGAAATTTCTCCACGAAGTTCTCTTCGCTTGCCTTAGAGCCTTTTTATAGGCCCTCAGTTTAGCTTTATATTCGAGCCATTCAGGCTCCGTACCGATGCTCTTGGCCTTGTTAAATTGCTTCCTGCATGATATACGGAACGAATCCAGGTCGTAAGACCACCAGTGGGGTCTATGTTTGCCGCGTGGTTTTGGTACTGGACAAGCCTGCTCTAGGGCATTTGAGAGCGCCGTTGTAAAGGTCGTTACCAGATCATCCAGTTCTCCCACTGATGAGGGGGCTTGTGGAGGTAATACTGGTAGGTCCCTAGCTAATATTTGGTTATGTAGCTGCCAGTTAGTGTTGCGTGGATTTCGTTTCATAACTGGCTGCTCAACAATAAAGTCTAACACAATTTCTATGTACCGATGGTCAGAAAATGAATGCTCATCAAGAACACGCCATTTTCTGACCCACTCATAAGCGCCTTCGCTACAAACAGTGAGGTCTATAACCTCCCTACGAGCTTTAGTTATAAAAGTAGGCTCGTTACCCACGTTACAAACCACCAGGTTAGTTGTTAGTAGGTAGTCAAACAGAGACTCGCCCCTAGCGTTAATATCGGAGCTTCCCCACTGGACGTGATGAGCATTAGCGTCAGCTCCAATAATAAGATGACCCGTACAGAAATTATCCACCAGATCTTTCACCTCCTTTTGTGGAGGAGGTTCTTCGGCGTCATAGGGCATATAGACCGACGCCATCGTTAGGCTGGTGCTGCCGACTGTTAAGCTGGCAGCTGTAACGTCACCATTTGAGTAGTTGGGTAATAGAAAGGTGTTTAGCTCAGACTTTACCAAAATACAGGTTCTGACCTTGCCCTCATCATTGGCTTGGATGAGCTTGTACCCCTTAGTCCCCAATCCACAGATCCTAGAGCTATTGACCCAGGGCTCTTGGATAAGGACTTGGTGGTCCTATTTGAGCAGTGGTGCGATATTTGAGCAGTGAAATTCGTCTATCAGTTGGTATTTTGTTATCATGCTGTTTATTTCCCTTGGAGCTTTGTATATTAGTATTTGTGTCGGCGCGCGTTTATTCATTTCTAACTCATTGTATTTCTTCTTGAATACATTTATATCAATATTTTTAATTATATAATCTTTTTCACAAAGGGCTAGCTCCTTTATTTGTGAATTCCTTAGCAAACTATGTAGTTTCTCCAACATTGAATCTAGATTCAAAGGGTCATCGCTACTAGTTATTTGCACTTCATTATCAATTAATTCAATTGTGGTACCACTTTCTTTTCCAATATTAAATTTCAATTTCTTCATCGTCTTTACGTCATTAAAGGATGTGCATTCCCAAATGTGAAGTTGTACAGGCTTCTTATGAGATATGCTGTCCTTAATGCGTTTACCGGTTTCCTTATTTTCATTTATCTTTGTTTCTTTCTCTTTCATTTCTTTTAAATTCGCGTCCTTGCTCCTTGTTACTACATTAATTTTATTATCTCCTTTTTAATTTTTACTAGTGGGAATCATTGATTTAAGTATGTCACTATCTAATTTAATTCGTGATAGTGCATCAGCATTTGTGTTAATTTTACCTTGTTTGTATACGATTTCGAAATCGTATTCTGATAGATCTATTCTAATCCTCGTCATTTTCGATGACGGGTTTCTATGTGAAAATAGCGATACTAGGGGTCTGTGGTCGGTTACGAAATAGTTTATTCCGCATTATTTAACCTAAACTCATTCAAAATTTATTTATTTTCTGGTTCCTTTATATATTACTTCGCTTAGAAATTTCACATTCCATGGTATTATATTCCTTATTTATGTGTTGTATGCTCTAGCTTACTTTATATTTAGTAGTTCGTTTTTATTATTAGTTCTAGTTTTTCTATTTCTAGCGTGTTGATTATGTTTACACTAACTCTAGCTTTCCATTGGGGCTTCTTTGAGTTGTCTAATAAGCAAAACATCGCAACTACTGTGGATCTTCGACTGATATGTCAGTGACAACTGGATGTTGGTATTAGCTCTATGTTCTGGTTTCCATTCCGTGGTGATCACATCCAAGATCATGGATTGATATTGTGGAAGAGTTTTAGCATGATATTTAGTCATAATGAGTGTTGAATTTGACGAGAATGCCATGACCCTGGAAAATAGCTTGTCGAGATCCTGGGAGGATTAGTTTCGAAAGATTGCTATACACTGGGGATTGATCTACTAGGATCATAATGATCCCGGAAGGGTCAGGCCATGATTCTGGGGGATTCAATGATCTGGCAGGATCGCCATAATTCTGGGGGATTCAATGATCTGGCAGGATCGCCATATGGTGGTCCTATGGGGTCAGTGCTTTTAATTTTACGGGAGATCTCTCATATTATAAAGGCCGGAGAGATTCAGCCGATCACATAGGCTATCCCGAAAGACAGCCGAAAAAGAGAAATAAAAATGGAAGATAACTTTTGGGTTTCACTCCAAGATTCATTCTGATCTTTATTTTCAAATCTTACTCTATTTATACAAATCAAATCACAGAAAGTGATTTGCTTGACTCCTCCTCTTTCTCGACTTCTATGTAGCTGAATTTGAATTCAGCTTGGCAATTTCTTACATTAGCCAATAGAAGTGCTTAGCATGAGGCCAAGCAGAGCTCTAGAATAAACGCTGGCTCAGCTGTAGCATTGACATAATTCTAGCTACGCTATTGGCCGAAGGTGTCAAAATGCATTTTTCAAATGCGTTCATACAAACAGACATGCATGTGGGTCGTGGCTATTGCACGTTATGTATATATGTTTGTATGAGTACACTACACCACGTGTACGTCGCCTTTAGAAAGACGACTGCTTAAAACAGCCGAGGCTGCTTTAGATTTGTGCAGATTTATCTGAAGCACCACCAACATGAGAGAGCTCAGACTTCCCTGCCGCCAGCGTGTCGTCGAGGTCTGGCCTGTTCCGGGGGCTGTCTCTCAACGAGGAGTTGTTCAGAGCACCTGCACGATTTGGCGTGGCGGGAACCCTGCTGTCTGAAGCAGCATCAACGTTAGTGTGCTCAGGTTTAGCCACGATCGTGATGTCGAGGCCTTCTTCGTCAAGCAGGCTTTCTTCTATCGCCGAGTTGTTCGCAGCACCATCGCAATTTGACGTGGCGGATAACATACTTTCCGCGTCGGACTCCTCTGCTTCCCCTTCCGATGCCTCGATCTCCGAGTCCTCCGGAGCGTCCGGAATAGCAGCGCGCTGTGCATCGCCACGGTATACGTGGATCACGATCTGACCCAAGCCGTAATGCACTCGTCCGTTGCACCGTTTAAGGGGCTCGAGCGCCTCCTTATTCAGAGTGATAACCACCTGTCTATTGGGCCCAACCACATCATCGACCAGATTGACGCCCCAATCCTGCGTCGGGAGAGACGGATTCCAGACCTGCAGCATCTCAAGAATATTCTCGGGTTCTGCAGGGACGGCAGGAATCCATGCCCTTGCCCTTGGCCGAGCAGGAATGTCCTTCCAGTCGACGACATCTAGTCTTGCCCCTGGGTAGACTTCACCCAGTCTTGCAACTGCTGCCTTATACAGTGCGACAGTTCTTGCATCCTCGCACGCGAATATTTTGATCTGACCTTGGTGCCAGCCCGCGTCAGTACCTCGCGGCGGACTACCCGGAGACTCACGCATTTAGTCGAGGAGGGCCCTGCCCATTTCATTCCGGACATACAGCCACCGGTCTTTGGGGATGGACCAACGGTCGTTACCTCGGTCAATGAAACCTATAAGGATTCTGTCCTTGGTTACTTCAGCAAAGCTGAGTTTTCCCACTACGGGGTTGACCTGATGCCGCTTCGGATGGGGGTTTACCTCTCCGTCCGATCTCTGGCGTTTGAAGGGATTACCGTTCACCCTCTTAGGCACATAGGGCCTCTGGAAATTTGGTATCAGAGCTTTCGCTTCCTCCACCATCTTCCTTTCTTTCGGCGACAGCTTCTCCTGCGATGCTCCCTCATATTTTTTAAGGATCCTTGCGGCCTTTCTTTTATCCCAGTACGCAGAGCGTCGGGGAGATGCCTCTTGGGGGGGATTCAGACTCGTAGTTGCCAGCGCGGTCTCTCCCTTTGCGGCGTCTTCCTTCTCTCTCGAAACTCTGAAACCAGGTCGTGAGACCATTGCCCCAGATGTGAAGAGATTGGGTTTCGTACCAGCGCTTGATGGAAGTTTAGCTTCCGCCGTTTTCTGCTTGACTGCGTACGCAGCCGCACTGCTGCTTGCTCCCATCAAGTCACTCTTACTTGATAGCAGTTTGGGGGATGACTGACCCGTAGTTTCCATCGCTGTCGGCCTCCCAGTTAACTTTGAGGCGGAGTTTGTCCTCCGGCGTTGTGTTTTCGCTTGCTCCAGCATAGTTCTTCTCTGCTGCGGAGTAAACAAAGTCGTTAATTGCTTTGTATTTTGTGTGTTCTTCATCTTATTCGTACGACCCCTCGCCGGACAAGGCCAGCTTAGGGTCAAGGGTAGTGTAAGGGGAAGTGTGTCGTCCGCCGCGGCAGAGCCCCATACCGCGGTAAGACCATAGTTACTCCCTGAGGCGGCCCGGTATCAGTGAGGCTCCGTTCGACTACAGCCACGATTTGCCTCCCGGCTGCAAACGTCCAATGGGCACGGTATCGCATAACACCCTGGATTGGGAGGGAAAAGTTTTGTACATTTATATAGCGAGCCGCTTGCTTCAAGACAGACGGCCGCTTACAGCCGCACCTCATGGTGTACAGACGCTGCGAAAAAGACCCCGGTGAGCCCTTAAACCAAGTATGTCAGAGTGGCCCCACCGGGGCTCCCTCTCTTTCTGCCGCGAGCCTAGGTAGCTCAACGTTGCCCAGAGTGCACGAACGAGGACGCAAGAATCGGGATTGAGCGCGGTCACTCAGCAACCACATCCCATTACACTCCAACTAAAAAAATAACTTATGTATATAATTCATTTAATAACAATTTAAAAGAATACTTTGTGGAGGAAAAATCCAGCCAAGCATGATTAGAAAGCGAATTAAATTCTTTCAGGGCTCTAAAAATTGGAGCGTTAGCAGCGTAATTAGTTCTAACCATATCCAACCGGAAAATCCCATGACTAATTCTGCTGAGTAAAACAGGGGAGTCAATTACTCCATTAATTAGATCGAAGACAAAAGTCAGAGACAGAATTGACCGTCTACTATCCAAAGACTTTAAATGAATAAGCAAACAGCGACTCCTGTATGAAGGAGTTGGATCAGTAAAGTGCAAAGACCTTAAAGCATATCGGACAAAAACTTTTTGTACTCTCTCAAGCCTAACAATATGACATTCATAGTAGGGTCTCCAAATAAAACAGCATATTCGAACTTAGATCGTACAAGCGATGTATATAACATTTTCAGAGTATACGGATCTGTAAAATCGGAGCTAAAACGTCTAATGAAAGCAATAACAGCATATGACTTCGCAATTATGTAGTTAAATTGGCTTTGAAAAGAAAAACTAGAGTCAAATACCACACCAAGGTCTTTAATTTCACTAATACTGGATAGCTGAAACCCTCCTATTTTATATGAAGTAGGCAGAGGACAACGAGACTTAGAGTAAGTAACGTGCGAACACTTTTTTATGTTCAAATGCAACTTATTCCGATTATACCATAACGCAACATTGTCCAAATCAGATTGAAGATTAACAGAGTCAGCACTGCTCTTTATAGCCAAGAATACTTTTAAATCATCGGCATATAGCAGAAAATTTGCGTTGTTGAAACAACTGGATATATCATTAATAAAAATTATAAAAAGAAGCGGACCCAAAATGCTGCCTTGCGGGACCCCAGAGGTTGCAGTGAACGATTTGGACGAAACTCCAACAACATTAACAAAACATTTACGAGACGAGAGATACGATTCAATCCAATTTAAAAGAGTGGAATGAAAACCTAGAGCTCTTAGTTTCGAAATTAGGATAATGTGATTTACTTTGTCGAATGCTTTTGAGAAATCTGTGTACACAGTATCAACTTGAACCCGATTATGAAATGCAGAAATACAGTATTCAGAAAAAACTGCTAGGTTAGAGACAGTTGATCTAACTTTAACAAAGCCGTGTTGATCAATGGAGATCAACCGCTTTACTGCAAAGTACATTTTATTTTTTACTATAATTTCAAACAATTTCGAGATTGATGAAAGTTTAGATATTGGTCGATAATTAGCGACATTGTTTTTATTACCACTTTTAAAAACCGGAGTTATGGAACTTACTTTCCAGGCATCAATAAAAACACCCTGCTCAAGCGATTTGTTGAACAAAAGTAACAATGGGGAAACAAATGCTGAACAATTTTTAAATAGATACGATGAAAATCCATCAACATCAGCTTTAGTAGATGATTTAAGTTGAAGAATTCCTTCAGAAACATCAGCAAGCGTCAAGGTTAACGATCCAAAATTTATTGAAGACTTTACATCCGTATGATACACCTGATCCTGCTCAGAGTCGACATCGAAATTAGAGCTGAAAAAGTCAGCAAAGAGATTTGCTGCCTCAGCAGTAGGGCGTGCATGAGTTTTGTATAGACATGTATGTGTGTGCGTGCACTCATGACAGTGGATGACGTTTGATGAAGACCAGCGAGTAGTTGTTAGTTACCTGAGTTAGTTGAATATATGAATTTGCTGTGTACGGTTGTGAACCATTGGCTATGAGCCTATAATATTTGTGCAACATTCAACTATTATTAAAGATATTTTTATTAACGTATTTGTGTGACTCATTATTGTGTACGCATAGTATAACAGGTGCGTTATTACAGTGGCGACGAATATGGGATCGAAAGATCGAAAATAAAAATTAGATTTGCACAATTGGAAGTGGCGGCAGTGTCGGCCATTTTCCTTTTGTGGATTTTGTTCAGACGAATACGTATTCACTGAATTTACAGTATGGGTAACGAGAAAATGTTTCATTACAGATATTTCACTAAAGCTGAGACACATTAAATTGTGCTACCGGAATTGTGGGATCGAAAGGTCGGAAATAAAAAAAAAAAAAAAAAATTAGATTTTCACAATTGGAAGTGGCAGCAGTGTCGGCCATTTTCATTTGTGGATTTTGTCCAAACGAGTACGCACTCGCTGAAGTTGCAGTATTGGTAGCGATAAAATAGTTCGCTAAAGCTGAGACACATTAAATTGTGCTATCGATAAATAGATACGATAACCAAAAGAAACAAATCGAAGGTAGAGTAAATAAACCTAAATTAGCACATTCAATTGTGCATACCAGAAATAATCACAGCCGATCTAATTACCTGATTTCAGACTGCAAGTGACGAATTAAATTTGGCTAGAGCAGACACGAATCGGAGGTGACGAATTGAATTTTGTCAGTGGTGCAGGCGGTAAAGACACTGCAGTGGTTACAAACGAACCGAGTGGGAGGCAACCCATAGGTAACAAATTTGCGCATTTGATTGGGCATAGAAAAGTGTAACTTAATTATGTGATTTCAGATAAGTTGAAGCAGTACATTTAATTGTACAAAATGACAGAAATCCGCCCGTTTCTGTGCGATAATATAGATAGAGCGCTAATACGATCAGAATGGGAAAAGTGGCGTAGGTCCTTCTCTTTATATCTTCAAGCAGAAGATATAAATGATGAAATTAAGAAAAAGAACAAACTGCTACATTTGGGTGGTCCACAGCTACAGGAAGTAGCATTTAATATTCCGGGTGCTTTGGTTGAATCCGATGGGAAGACAAATGTTTTCAAAGTACTAGTAGATAAGCTGGACGAATATTTTTCGCCAAAACGTAATTCGACTTTTGAGAGGCACCTATTTCGTAATCTGGTCCCTAGCGAGGGCGAGGATTTTAATAAATACTTGTTGCGTCTTAGAAATCAAGTGTCTAAGTGCGAGTTTGGGAAAACTGCCTCGGAAATTGTCGAAATTTGCGTGAAAGACAAAATTATTGACTCTTAGGCCCCTGGTGACCTTAAAAGGAAACTGCTCGAAAAAGAACAGAGTCTGAATGAAATAATCGAGTCCTGTCAAATCTACGAGCAAATCAGTAAGCAATCGGGGTCCATGTTCACAAAATCAAGCGAAGAAAAAGTCAACAGGATTTCAGCCAAAACATCCGGAGGGAGACATGATGTGGACGAGTGTATGAGATGCGGTCAAAAAGGTCACGGAAATAAGGACTTGAAATGTCCAGCGAGATTCCTGAAATGCAACAAATGTGGTCTGGTGGGACATTTCGCAAGAAAATGCAAGACCAAAAAGCGCAAACACAACAGCAGTGGACATAGTTCACCCAAAAAGCGGTCATCAGGGTCGTTTAAAGTGCGTAATGTAGAGGACGAAAGCGAACCGGAAGAAGAAGTTCGAGAGCTGAATTGCTTCAAGATTACAAATGACGCGTCTGATGATGAAAACCTGAGATGTGACATTGGGGGTTGTGGCATACAAATGATTATTGATTCGGGTACGCGATTCAACTTGGTTAGTGAAAATGATTTTGAATTTTTAAAGAACAATGCAGCAGTTCTATGGAATGAACGGAAAGACTCGTCCACTCATTTCAAAGCTTATGCGTCGAACCAAACACTTAATGTCCTGCGAGTATTTGAAGCTCCGATAGGAATACGTAAGGTAGAAAAAATTGCTACCTTCTATGTAATCGAAAATGGATGTCAGTCACTATTGGGGCGCGACACGGCAACGAAGCTAGGAGTGCTGAGACTGGGAACAAACGTAAATCGGGTGGATAGAGTAGAACCTTTCCAAAAGATGCTTGGGGTAAAAATTAAATTATCAATAAATCCAGATGTTAAGCCGGTACAACAGGCAATGCGACGAGTCCCTGTGGCTTTGGAGAAGAAGGTCGAAGATATAATAGACCAAATGCTTGCACTGGATATAATCGAGCCGGTGTCGGGACCCACGTCGTGGATTTCGCCAATAGTGATTGTCGTCAAAGAAGGGGGCGAAATGAGACTGTGCATCGATATGCGCAGGGCAAATCAAGCCGTATTACGCGAAAACTATCCACTCCCCACATTTGAGGTATTTATGACCAAACTAAGAGGAGCCAAATTCTTTTCAAGAATTGACCTGAAATGGGCATACCACCAGTTAGAGTTGGACGAGTCCAGCCGCCACATCACTACGTTTATCTCACACAAGGGTGTTTTTCAATACAAGAGACTGATGTTTGGAATAAACTCAGCTCCTGAAATATTTCAACGTGTGATAGGAAAACTTTTATGCGCATGCAAAAACGCACTAAATTACATAGATGATATCATCATATTTGGAAGAACAGAGCAAGAACACGATGAAGCCGTCAAAAAAGTGGTAGACATATTCAAAAACAACAATCTCCTACTGAATGAAGCCAAATGTGTTTGGAAGGTAAGACAACTCAAGTTCCTTGGCCATTTGCTATCCGATGAGGACTCCACTATCAAAGGAAGAGCTGAGAAGCTTCTTAGGGTTGGTAACGTACGTAGGCAAATTCATCCCTGATCTCGCCAGCACCACTGAATCGTTAAGATGTCTACTGAAGCTAAATTGCAAGTTCACTTGGGATGAACCCCAAAAAGATGCGTTCAACAAACTAAAACTCGCTCTCTCTGAGATACCTAAGTTGGCATATTTTGACCCTAACAAAAAAACGCGGGTTGTTGTTGTTGTTGTAACGAAGTGTAGCCCTGCCCAGAGTGTACTTTTCCTTAACCTAAATTGTCATCAATTTCTTCTAACGGAGTCCTAGGAAACTTGCAGTTTCGACAGGGTTGGACCAGAGGGAGATGGGTGTTAGAAGAGTGGGCTCCGAAGAGCAGGTAAATAAATGGTTGGTATTATGGGGTGACGAGCCGCATGCCGGACATTCATTCGGCACGTCAGGGTCTAGTCTGGATAAGTAGGAGTTTAACCTGCTACAGTATCCAGAGCGTAATTGAGCCAGAGTGACCCTTGTCTCTCGAGGAAGATGACGCTCCTCAGCCGCAACGCGAGGTGGTCTGGCGTGCAAAACGGCGTTCAGTGGACAGAGCGAGACATAGAACGCAACGGACGTGTCATGGATGTGCTTCAGGGCCTGCGTATGTACCTTTGGATCAAACGGCGAAAGTGTGAGGTGCCGGATCTCATCAAAATGCTCACGTAGATGTGCCCTTACGGTCCTAGGAGATGGCTCATACTCAAGCAGTAGTCTGTTGGGATGTTGTGGTTTGCAACAGTTCAACAGGTACTGCTTGTTTAGCATTTCATTGTGCTCCAAAACTGGGAGCATTTCCACCTCATGATGTAAATGATGTTCTGGAGACATAAGGACGCATCCCGTGGCGGTTCTGAGTGCGGTGTTTTGGCAGGCCTGCAGTCTTTTCCAATGAACCTCAGCAAGCCCCGGCGACCATATCGGCGACGCGTAATTCAGGATCGGCCGACCAATTGCTTTATAAGTTGCCAGCAACGTTTCTTTGTCTTTACCCCAAGTGCTGCCGGCTAGCGACTTGAGAATTTTGTTGCGGCTTTGTTGCGGCTTTGTAGCTTAGAGACAATTGCGGTTGAATGAGCAGCGAATTTGTGCATGGGGTCGAAAGTTACCCCTAAGATTTTGGGGTGAGAGACAGTAGGTAATTTTTGATCGCCTACGTAGATTTCTAACTCCACGCCAACTTGCGCCGTCCAAGTCGTGAATAGTGTCGCCGAGGACTTCGTTGGCGACAATGTCAGGCTCCGGGCAGTGAAAAACTCAACAAGAGAGGGGAGATAACCATTGATCCTGGAGCATAGCTAATCAACGGAAGTGCCAGATGCCAGGATCGTACAATCGTCTGCGTAAGAAACAATCGAGACTCCATCTGGTGGGGAAGGAAGCCTCGAAATATAAAGATTAAACAGAAGCGGGGAAAGGACACCACCCTGCGGTACCCCTTGTTTAATCTTTCTCGGTTTTGATTTTTTGTTTCTGAAAACTACAGACGATTGACGACCGCTCAGATAATTGGCGGACCAACGCTTAAGGGGAGCGATGAATCTTCCAAATCAGATACCAGTTGTCCATGATTTACTGTGTCAAAAGCTTGAGACAGGTCAAGAGCAACTAGAACCGTCCTGTGATGAGGGCTTTTCTGGTTGAGTCCGTCAGTTATCTCAGTGTTGATGGCATTTAGAGCAGATGTTGTGCTCCGTATTTTTCTAAAGCCATGTTGGTGCTCGTCTAACCTCAACTTTGATGTGTAAAGAGGAAGTAATACCGCCTCCAATGTCTTCACTACTGGCGAGAGGAGCGATATCGGACGATAAGACTCCCCTACGTTAGCTGGCTTGCCAGGCTTTAGTAGTGGGACCACGACTGCCTGTTTCCATTTTTCAGGTATGACAGAAGTGGCCAGGGACAAATTGAAGACGGTAGTGAGGTATTTTACTCCCTCTTCGCCGATGTGTTTTAAATGCACCATGGCTATGTCGTCAGGGCCCATGGCTTTAGAGTTTTTGGCTTTCCTGATGGCCTCTCGAACCTCTGTAGCGGTGATGGAAACGGGGGCATTGTTTTTGTGTTTATGCGCACACCTGAAGATCCTACGTCTGTCCCTGTCCTGTGCAGGGTGTGGTACAAACTGTCGGCAAAAGGCCGTTGCACTTTTCTTCGGGTCACTAAACGTCTTATCACCAAAGGTGATGTCTACGTTTTTTGGTGGGCCCGTCGAATTTTACAGGGATTTGACTGTGGACCATAATTTTCCAACACCGGTAGAGAGGTTACAAGACCTCAGATGCTCCTCCCATTTGGCATGTTTGTGTTCATCTACCAACCGTCTGATTTCCGCGTTGAGACCACTGATCTGTGGGTCTGCGGGATCGATGCTACGTATATGGTCACATTCATTGGCCAGGGCTTCAGTTGGGAAGTTTGGCCGTATATTTTGTATTCTCCCAGCTGGTATAAAAAGGGCTGCAGCTCTATTTATGACCTTACGTATTTCCTTTTCACCTTGGCGTACGTCAGTCGGTATGGGAAGAGCACCAAATGAGCTCTCAGTAAACTCAGTAAAGCCAACCCAGTCAGCCCTCCTGAAGTTTACGTAGGATCTCTTCTCAGAGGTGGTGAAATCCGGGGCACGATCAACGGACACGACGATTGGCAGGTGATCTGATGCCAAAGCCACCATTGGGCGCCAGTTTATACAGTTTATTAGACCCGGACTAACAATTGTTATGTCCGGGGAGCTACTGCAATTTACTGCCATCCTCGTGGGGGCGTCCGTGTTCACCGCGCAGAATGTGGAAGCGTCAATTTGCTCGGCTATTTCCCGTCCTCTGCCGTCAGCAGAATGGCGTGAATGCCACATGTCGTGGTGTGCATTAAAATCGCCCATAATGCACGGTTATCGTCCCGTAGGAAATCGCTTAAATCAGGGCGATAACTTCTGGGACAAAAGGTGACGGGAGGTATGTAGATGTTTATCAGCTCGAGATCAACACCTTCAGCTGAAATGACAATACCCTGTCGCTCTAGGGGTATGTCCTCTTGGTCGGTGTTGAATGCAAATTCCCTATACCGCAGTGGCGTGCCTTCCATATAAGCCGAAAAGCCCGGCTTGCCTAGCTAATCCTCTATGAGCTACAATATGTTTCAAAAATGTATCGTAACAATTTCTTTAACGTTTACATTTGGTTTCACTAACTGCCAATAGCATAAACATATAAATAAAGCTCTTCCTGCCATCTGTCGGCTGATAGCAAAACAATTAACATAAAATTTTTTCAGCGCATATGATGGCATCTCTTACTTGCTTACTTAAAATAGCCTTTAACCGCCTAGGCGATGATTGCCATCTCGCGTTTACTTATTGGCTTTTACCTGGCTTTCAAATCCCTTACTAAAATGTCTTTTTGAAGCTACAGTTTTTTTGAATTTAGAAGAAATTTTGTATGCAACTACGAAGCCAGCTTCGTGCTGTTGTTACTATAAGCTTTAAAGCCAAACTGGATATGTATATACATATCTACAATGTTAATGTGCAAAGAGCTCTACTCAAAAATTATTGGCGCATATTTTAAAGTAGAAAAAAAGAATTCAATAGTGGTGATTGCTGTAATATTTTTTTTTTTTGCTAGGCATTATAAAATATAAAAAATATTTTTTAGGTTTCTTAGGTCCACTTGCACGACGCCGAGTTATCTTTTTAGCTCAGAGTTAATTTGACATTAACTCTGAGTTAAAAATATAAATTTTCGTTGTGCAAGTGAGCCTTGGCTTCTGCGATGTATGTAAATGGGAAATAGTGCAAGTAAACCTTTTCCCTTGGATTGGAAAAGCTTAAAAAATCTGCAAAACAATAACTTGCCTATTGAAGAAACCTAAATGTTTAAGTTTTTCCCGTGTGCAAAAGTCGATAAATATATATCCTGAACTCTTCTTCTTCGTCTGAAATGTTCTTTGGCAGCAGTATGTGCTTTTGTTGGGGTTATAAGGACTGGGGCTTGCCTTGATTGAAACACGTAGGCACGCCACTGCTATACCGCACGGTTTGGTGGATGATGAACGCAAGACCACCCCCACCGTCCGTACGATCATGCCGGAGAATGTGGTAGCCACCACTCGCTCTGAGATCCGAGTGGGTGCCAAGTTTAGTCTCCTGGATTGCAGCAATTTTGATGGAGTTTTGCTGCATAAACTTGGTGATCTCCACAATCTTGCCAGTTATACCATTGCAGTTTAATTGCATTATTTTGAAATGCGGGGGAGAGGCAATGGTCACTCTGGGAGTCAGGGACTGGTGCGCTCGCCGTGGAGGTAATATGCTAGTCCGTGATCGTCGTCGCAGAGTCTGAAGGCGACAAATTCCGATCGTTGGGAGACGAGGTAGAATTTGTCGGCAATGTGGGCTGCACAGCTCGACAACACGGCGCAACATACGCATCAGTCCATAGATTTCTGTTTGCGAGCCCTGAGCATATGCGCAGGTGACATTGGCCAAGGCAGGTATTGCACTTGACCGATGGCACTCTGGACGCATATATTCTGTGCCGACAAACAGTGCAAATAGTGTGAGGGACCAGGAGCTGATGGCCTTGATTCACACTTGTGCCGGTACCGGAAGAAGTAAAGGGGAGGAGAATATTTTGGGGCGGGGGTTGTAGCTCAGCAGTGCTCACTACATCTGTAGATGTGCTAGGTAGGGAGTAGCTATGAGCTGCTGTGTGAGGTGTTAGCGCGCTAGGGTGCGAGCTACAACTGGGAACACACAATGCTTGCTGAGCAATATATGTATTGCGAGGGGGAGGCGATAGTGCTACGCCGGAGCGTCGCGAGCCACGAGACGTTCTAGGACGTGAACAGCAAGGCGCCACGAAGGTTTTAAAGAAACTAAGAGGCCGGTGTGTTTTTGGATCTAGTCCGGAGCAACTAGACTTGTGAAGCCAACCTTTACAAGATGTGCATTGCACCGAATGCGAACGTCTGGTATAAATTTTCTTCCGGCACACACAGCAGAACCATTCTGTTGGACCAGGGTTTAGCTCAATGCCAGACCGGAACAAGAGAATAAGGAGCAGCCCTGCTGCAAGGAACTGCTCCAGGGATGACAAATTTAGGGGGAGGAATCGTGACACGTTAGACAGGGTCACTTCGGGTGTACTGCTCTTGGCCAGGCTGTAATATAAAAAAAATACAGCCTGGGTCGTTTCGGTACGAAGGGTACTGCGCAAGCACATGTACCTTTCTCGCAGAACCGGCAGTACGTAGAAGCGGACGCTAGTCCAGTTGCGCTAGGCGCGGTATTGTTGCAAACCGATGTTGCTGGCGAGGTCCAAGTCATATCATTTGCAAGCAAAAGTCTCTCAGACACAGAGAAGCGATACTCCCAAACGGAAAAAGAGAGTCTGGCACTGGTGTGGGCAGTCGAGAGGTATTACTATTACCTGATGGGGTTAGAATTCGAGCTAGTCACTGACCATAAGCCGCTAGAGACAATTTTCAAGCCGACGTCGAAACCACCTGCTAGAATAGAAAGGTGGCTCCTTCGGTTACAGCCATTCAAATTTAAGGTCATATATCGGCCAGGCAAAGAGAATATTGCGGACTCCGTGTCAAGGCTCTGCAAAGTCGTGAATGCAAACACCGTTGACAACGACCACAACCATAACATTTTTCACATTGTCGAGAGCTCCATACCTTCAGCTATGGGAATATGCGAGGTTGCGAAGGAAAGTACCAAGGATCAGGAATTGGTAGACGCGGTATCATACGTGAAAAATGACCTGTGGGAGACGAACAAAACTAGCACGTTTTATCCATTTCGGTACGAACTGTCGGCGGTAGGCGACATCTTACTTCGAGGCACTCGAATCGTTATACCAAAAACTTTAAGAGAGAAGACGCTACAGCTTGCCCATGAAGCGAAGATTACGGTCCAAAGTGTGGTGGCCGTTAATAGATAGAGATGCGGAAACATTTGTGAAAAGATGCGTAAATTGCTTACTAGTTTCTCAGCCAAATAAACCAGCACCAATGCAAAGGCACTCGTTCCCGGATGGACCATGGCAATGCGTGGCCACTGATCTTCTCGGTCCACTCCCAAACGATGAATACGTATTGGTATTGATCGACTACTATTCCCGATATTGCACAGAATGCGACCGTTTAATATATATTTTTTTGAAACAGACACTGTATATCCATTCTTTTGGTCCGGGGTTCGGCTCAACGCCCGCCCGTAACAAAAGAATATCTTGCAGCCCTGCTGCAAGGGGGGAGGATGATAGTTTCGGAATGGGACAAAACATACTAAACAGGGTTACATTGAAAGTGACAGTCCTTGGCCGAGGTAAAACCCCGGGTGGTTCCACTGCGCAGAGATCCATGGCGATGTCCTGGGTTTTCTGCTCTGAGAAGTGACTGTACATAGGGAACCGATATCAAGAGGTCAAGTTCACTAGAAGAATTACATCCGAAGTCATAATTTCCATTTTGCAAGAAATTTTTAGCCGGTTGGGGATACCAAATGATGCCCGAAAATTCTATGAAAAGATCCGGCGGATGACGGAAGGTTTTAAGACCGGGGCAAGCTCCTGTAAGGACAATAATGGCGACCTGGTAACCGACGTACAAAGTGTACTTAAATTATGGAGGGAGCACTTCTCCTCACTGCTAAATTGCGAGGGAGACGTCGAACCCGATACCCCAATCCCTGACGATGGAAAAGTCGTCCCACCACCTGACTATGATGAAGTGAGGATAGCTATATCCCGGCTCAAAAACAACAAAGCGCCTGGAAAAGACGGACTACCCGCCGAGCTGTTCAAACACGGAGGCGAAGAGCTGGTAAAAAGCATGCATCAGCTCTTATGCAGAATATGGTCAGACGAATGCATGCCTCCGGATTGGAATTTAAGTGTGCTTTGCCCAATCCACAAGAAAGGCGATCCCGCTAACCGCACCAACTACCGCGGAATTAGTCTTCTTAATATTGCATATAAGGTTCTTTCTAGCGTGTTGTGTGAAAGGCTGAAGCCCATCGTAGACAAACTGATTGGACCTTATCAGTGTGGCTTTAGACCTGGTAAGTCTACCATCGACCAGATTTTCACGATACGCCAAATCCTGGAGAAGACCCATGTATGCCGCCATGTCTGAATTTGACTTCCCTGCAAAGCTTATACGGCTTTGCCAAATGACGTTGAGCAATATCAACAGCTCCGTTAGAATCGGGAAGGACCTCTCTGAGCCATTTGAAACCAAACGAGGCTTCAGACAGGGCGACTCCCTTTCGTGCGATTTCTTCAATCTGATGCTGGAGAAGATAATTCGAGCAGCAGAGCTAAACCGCAATGGTACAATCTTTTACAAGAGCGTGCAATTGCTGGCGTATGCCGATGATATTGATATCATTGGCCTTAACAACCGCGCCGTAAGCGCTGCCTTCTCTGGACTGGATAAGGAAGCGAAAAAAGTGGGTCTTGCCGTGAACGAGGACAAGACGAAGTATTTGCTGTCATCAAAGAAAGAATCGGCGCACCTGCGCCTTGGCAGCCATGTCACTGTTGATAGTTACAAATTTGAAACTGTGAGAGACTTCGTCTATTTGGGAACCAGCATTAACACCGAAAATAATATCAGTCTAGAAATCCAACGGAGAATCACTCTTGCGAACAAGTGCTACTTTGGACTGAGTAGGCAATTGAGAAGTAAAGTCCTCTCTCGAAGAACAAAGATCACGCTCTATAAGTCTCTCATCATACCTGTCCTGATGTATGGCTCAGATTCATGGACAATGTCAAGAGAAGATGAGATGGCCCTTGGAGTATTTGAGAGAAAAGTTCTCCGGAAGATTTATGGTCCTTCCCGTGATGCCAACGGCGAGTATCGAAGGAAATTTAACGATGAGCTGTACGAGCTCTACGCAGATCTGACCATAGTCCAGCGAATTAAAGCCCAAAGACTCCGCTGGCTGGGCCATGTTATGCGAATGGACAAAGAAGCTCCAGCACAGAAGGTTTTCCTATCGTCGCCTGAATTCGGCAGCAGAGGAAGGCCAAAATCGCTTAGGCGGTTAAGCGCCAATAAATGATGATGATGATGGGGATACCAAATTCATTAAGAGCGGACAACGGCCGGCAGGTTGTGAGTGCGGAGTTTAAGAGTTTCTGTCAAACCCACAACATGGAACTAATCACAACCCCTCCATACTGGCCGCAGACTAATGGGGAGGTCGAGAACATGAATCGCTCGCTAGTAAAACATTTAATAATAGCACACAACAACAAAAGAGACTACAAGAAGGAAATTCAGGACTTTACGCTCATGTACAATGTTACCCCTCACGGTACAAATGGGACATCACCATCTGAACTTATGTTCAATCGCGTCATCAGAGATAAGATCCCGGGAATTCAAGACTTGACAGGCGATATGCTGGATTCAGCGGCCAGAGATTTAGACATGATCAACATATGGAAGGGGAAAGAGAAGGCAGATACGAAGCGAGGAGCGAAAGAACCTGATATTGAAGTGGGAGATAAAGTGGTTTTACGAAATGTTATATTTCCACACCAACGTTCGATCCAACGGAGTATGTAGTAAAGGAAGTGAATGGAAACGAGGTGACGATAGCGGCGAATGGTAAGTCGTTGAGAAGAAACATAAGCCATGTCAAACGACTGCCGGTTACCAGAAACGCTAATCCTTCTGTTTCAGGAGAACACCAAAACGCCGCAGAATTAACCACACCGGTTGCTACCACGACAAAAGTACCAACGAAGGCCACAAGTAATATGATTCCACAAAGCGAGGCGTCGTCAGCAACTCCTACCGCATAAGACTGTAACAGTTTCATCATGAACAATTCCCAGTGCCTCAAATTCATAGCTGGAAAGAAGACTCAAAAATAAGGGAGAGATGTATAGACCTGTATGTGTGTGCGTGCACTCATGACAGTGGATGACGTTTGATGAAGACCAGCGAGTAGTTGTTAGTTACCTGAGTTAGTTGAATATATGAATTTGCTGTGTACGGTTGTGAACCATTGGCTATGAGCCTATAATATTTGTGCAACATTCAACTATTATTAAAGATATTTTTATTAACGTATTTGTGTGACTCATTATTGTGTACGCATAGTATAACAGGTGAGTTATTACAAGTTTCATTGAGATATACAACGGAGGGAATGTTAGAACAAGATTTTCTGGATTTGACATATCGCCAAAAAGATCTAGAATTTTGTTTGATATCCAACTCGAACTTACGAATATAATTACGCTTTAGAACCATATCCATGCACTTAAATTTCCTTGAATAGTACCGATATTTATCTTTATGACTCTGAAAATTTGAATTTTTTGAAATATTTGTTTCTTAAATTTTTAAGTTTTGACAGCTCCCTGGTTTGCCATGGAATTTTATAACGACTTTTTTTCATAACAGGAGTATGACTTTTACAGATTTCACTTATTCTTTGCTTAAAAATTTCATAACAACTGGCAACTTCAACCCTGGAAAATATTGAGTACCAATCTATTGAGTTAATTTCAAAATTGACCATGTCAACATCCATATTTTTAAACCGAAAATTAAGAGGAATATTATCAGTACATATTTGGTTAAAGTTATAAAATTCGACCTTTAGTATAAGTGGTATATGGTGTAAACCAGGATTAGACAAGGGGTCAAGGCATTCCAACAGGGAGACATTTATGTTATCTTTAACAAAAATTAGATCCAAAATACGCGAAAGACTGTTTAAGAAGCCATTTATTTGAAAAAGGCCACAACTCAACAGGTTGTCGATCAAATAAATTTCAGATATACTATTAACGTTATTTGGGTATAGGGTATTAATCTCATCAGTATTGGACCACTCAATATTGCCCAAATTGAAGTCACCAAGTATACAGATATTATCACTAAAAGATGCTAAGGCTACAATGTTATCCACGTGCGCCCTATACAATACATCATTGCTTGACGGAGGAATGTAGGATGCACAGATCAAAATATCAGAAACACCTTTCACCAACACGCATAATTGATCCAACATTGTATCATCATTCTGTAATTTTACAACCGACGAGCGGTATTTCCGTTGAACCGCAATCAAGACACCACCACCTCTACTTTGACCAGTTTTGACATAATCACGGTCTTTGCGAAAGACATTAAATAAATTAGCATCAAAGTATTCATTGTCTAAGAAACTATCATTTAGCCAGGTCTCTATGAGCACAAAAATATCATAATCCAGGTGTGAACTCAAAGCAAAAAGCTGCTTGGATTTGGTCCTCAGCCCGGAAACATTATGAAAATAGATACTCAACTTTTTAGGAGGACTACTGACATCCGAGTTAGTTATTGCTGTTTCGGTGATGCACCATCGTGGTGAAAAAAAACGAAAAGGGCGTATTTTTACATATTCAGGCCATATCGCTGGATTTAACACCTTTTCGTAGGAGCATTCAGACACACCTAATTTGAAGCTAACTCGTTTAACTTCACTTAGTGGAATATTCTTTTTCAAGAGTGTATGACACATCAGTAATCCGGTTTCAATATTAGCATGACTTGAGACATAAGCTAAAAAGTCAGCTTCCTTAACACTCGATGAAAATGATGAAACATGCAGATATTTAAAAACAGGAATTACTTTCAACTCAGTACTAGTATTCCTACCAATAACTATGGGCTTACTCCGATTTTTACGACTTGGTTTGACAACCATTTCTCGCTGGGATACTTGAGGCGCGGTAGATACCGATGCATTAGCTACAGCAGCAGCAGACTTAGTGACAGAGGAAAAAGAGACTTTAGTTACTGTTGAGTTAATCACATTCTCTTTTATGCTAGCTTCTGCACTAGGCGCAGCAGAGCTTTGCGGTAGTGCTTGAGTTGACACTGCTGGTTTACCCTTCTCTTTGTTATTGATATTAACATTACGAACCAAAGCCGGTGAAATCGATACCTACTTACGCCCAATTTGTGACAAAGTTTTAAATTGAAAAAAAAAAAAAAATGTTTGGGCCAGTTTTTCGAAATTCAAATTATTTTCAAAGTTATAGCTATCACCACTTTTCGAAATTCCTTACTTTTTGATGTAAATAACTTCCGCTCCCTTAAAGTGCCAAAAAAATTTTTTTTTGCTAATAGTTACTAATGCAATGCCCAACAACATCATACAAAAGCGCCATCTCGCCACGATGGAGAAGTTAAAAATTGCGAATAATGTTTGTAAAAAAAATTTTTTGCAAAAATTGGAAATGTCCTTTTGTAGAAGATACCATCTTTTATATATATTAAAAAAATTAACACAATCGGTTTGACCAATCGTGAGAAAATCATCAAAAAGTGAGGAATTTCGAAAACTGTTCAAACTTTCGAATTTTGGAAAATTGTATACGTCTTTTTGTTTAATCGTTCTGAGCCATACTACCCACTTTCAATAAAATACATGGCCGTCGAAAAAATTATAGGTGGCTCACTTAATAAAATTAACTCATCTTTTAAGACTCGTTAATAGTAGACAATTCCTTACAAATTTAACTAACAAATTATACTATAATTATACTATTTTAGTTATTTACCTTAACGAATTATGTCAATTTATGTGATTTTCGAAATTTTCCATATTGAAAGTGGACGTGATTGGGAAGCGATTTCGTTTAATTTCAACAGGTATACTTCCTATAACTCTAGTATACCTTGTGCCGAATTTCACGATTCTACCGTAATCAGTTTAAAACTTACCACCAGTCTTTTAGGTGATTTTCTAAATTTTCGATATCGAGAGTAGCCGTGGTTGGACGGGGATTTTATCCAATTTCATCACGTATACTCCCAAGTTACGACCAGTCGAATTTTCAAAAATGCCTCCTTTGAAAGTGGGATTCACCTATGAAATTATATCATTTTATCAATTTCAGCTACCGATATATGTCAGTTCATGTGATTTTCGAAATTTTCGATACCGACAAAAGGGACGTGGTTATAATCCGAGTAATCTGTATACCAAATTTCATGCAAATTCCTCCATTTTTACTCAAGTTATGTTAATTTGTATGATTTTCGAAATTTTCGATCTCGAAAAAGGGGGTGTGGTTATTATCCGATTTCGCCCATTTTCAATAGCAACCTTCCTGGGCCAAAAAGTAACCTGTATATAAAATTTCAAGCAAATATCTTAATTTTTACTCAAGTTATCGTTTACAAAGACGGACGGACGGACGGATATGCCTGAATAGACTCCTCTTTTCAACCTAAGAACTTTCATACATGGATCTTGATTATTTTGCGCTGGTACATAGTACAGTTATGTCGACAAAATTATAAACCCCAAATTTATCAAAAAATCATTATATAATGACCATGGGGATTCACCTATAAAATTACATAATTTTACCCATTTCCGTTAGCGAATTATGTCAATTTATGTCAATTTATGTGATTTTCGAAATTTTCGATATCGAAAGTGGGCATGGTTGGAGGGCCATTTTATCCATTTTCATCAGGTATACTCCCAACGATACTAGTATGCTTTTTGCCAAATTCCATCGTTCTATCGTAATCAGTTTAAAAGTTACGACCAGTCAAATTTTCAAAAATGCCTTCCTTAAAAGTGGCCGGTGCCACGCCCCCTATAAAAAATTTATGGAAAAATCATAAGAGAATTACCAGGGGGATTCACCTATAAAATTATATCATTTTAGCCATTTCAGCTACCGAGATATGTCAATTTATGTGATTTTCGAAATTTTCGATATCGAAAGTGGGCGTGGTTGAAGGGCGATTTTATCCACTTTCATCAGGTATACTCCCAACAATACTAGTATGCTTTGTACCAAATTCCATCGTTCTATCGTAATCTGTTTAAGAGTTACGACCAGTCAAATTTTCAAAAACGCCTCCCTTAAAAGTGGGCGGTGCCACTCCCACTATAAAAAATTTACGGAAAAATCATAAGAGAATGACCAAGGGGATTCACCTATAAAATTATATCATTTTAGCCATTTCAGCTGCCGAGATAAGTCAATTTGTGTGATTTTGCTATCGAAAGTGGGCGTGGTTGAAGGGCGATTTTATCCACTTTAATCAGGTATACTCCCAACGATACTAGTATGCTTTGTGCCAAATTCCATCGTTCTATCGTAATCTGTTTAAGAGTTACGACCAGTCGATTTTTCAAAAACGCCTTCCTTAAAAGTGGGCGGTGTCGCGCCCACTATAAAAAATTTATGAAAAAATCATAAGAGAATGACCAGGGGGATTCACCTATAAAATTATATCATTTTAGCCATTTGAGCTGCCGAGATATGTCAATTTGTGTGATTTTCGAAATTTCCGATATCGAAAAAGGGGGCGTGGTTATCATCCGATTTCGCCCATTTTCAATAGCAACCTACCCTGGCCAGAAAGTAACCTGTGTACAAATTTTCATGCAAATATCTCAATTTTTACTCAAGTTATCGTGTACACGGACGGACAGACGGACGGACATGCCTTAATCAACTCCTCTTTTAATCCTAAGAACTTTCATATATGGAACTCTATATCTATCTCGATTATTTTGTGCCGTTACAAACAGCCGTTATGTGAACAAAGTTAATATACCCTTGTACTAGTACTAGTACACTGGGTATAAAAAACCGAAATTAAGGCAACTAAATGCCGTGCAAGAAGATACCTCAAGTGAATTTTGTGTTTTGAGTGGCAGCATACACTTTGGTGTTTATGCAAGTTAACTTGGAACAAGTTAATACCACCCAACGACGTCCACAAGAGGATCGTCTAATATGAGCTAGCCGATCCCATTCAATAAATTATCCATTTTTATCACTTACAATTCGTTAAGTAACTGATACCACCCACGTTGTCCGCTTAGCACAAGCTAGTCGTTCCCATACCATAAATTAGTCCCATAAATTGTCTGCAGCTAAACAAATAGCTGACAAAGAATTCTTTAATTGTTTTGCCGAAATAATATTACTCATATTTCGGCCAACCCAAATAAAATTCCCAAAACACTTTGCGCAATATGATCGCTAACCCAAGTCCGATCGCACTCAATAAATTATGAATGCAAGCCTAAGCATTTTCTGCCCAAAACGATTAAGCAACAGTCGGAAAGTATGTCACTTGAGAATTCAGCCACTCAAGCATTTCAAAGCGGCACGCCGCCAATCCACATGCTGACATATCACATACAACCAAACCTGAACCGGCCATATAGTAACATGTCGAGCCAGCACTATGCGAATATGGGTCACACCGTAAAACGCAACAACAAAATTATTTACATAGGAAATACTTTCCAATATTTCCAGCACATAGGGAAAATAGAGCATGTGCAGTTGCAGCGAAGGCACATTTCTAGTATAAATAAGAAAATCTATATTATTATTCTAAAACACGGCGCTTAGCTAGACTAAACTACAATACGTATATAAACGAAATGTATATCAGATGAAAGCTTATCATGAGCATGTTTGCAAAAAAATATAACAATTCCAATAGGTTAATTTGTTCATGAGAAATTAGCGTTTAAAGTTTGTACCCAAGCTCTTTATATGGCACTTTAACATGCTTTGTAAATGTATATACATACATATGTACATACAATGCTCGCATGGATTTCAGTCGAAATAGACAAATATTGAAAAAAAAAATGTAAATATGTATGTATGTAAGTACATATGATTTTGCGCTACTTTGACTACAAAAGCAATGCAGGGGTAATAAGCGAACACACCCGATTATCGGGGGTAACATACTAGTTATTGTAATTTAGGCTAAGTCTTAATTGATCTTCAATAAAACAACGCGCTCACGACTGAGCCCGGTAAAAGTAAAACCCGTGTTTTACTAATTGGCGCCCGAGACAAAAAGTCCGACGGGAAATCGCGTTTAAGTAATATATAATCCTGAAAATACCAAGTAAGGATTCGCGATATCGCTTGTGAAAATATCCTAAAAAAAAAAACATAGTAAGGATGCGCGAGTGAAGCCCGTTCAAAAAATATATCCTGAAAATAAGGAAACGCTTGTGAAAATATCCTGAAAAAAAACAAAGTAAGGATGCGCGAGTGAAGCCCGTTCAAAAAATATATCCTGAAAATAAGGAAACGCGAGTGAAAAAAGAACCGTGAGCAAAAGCCACCCGCCTTTACGTAACTTATGTCCTGAAAATCAAAAAATAAGGACTCGTTTTAATCAAAGCAGGAAAAGAGCGAATCACTTCGAAAAACTTTAAAAAATAAAGACTAGCTAAAAATAATAAAAAAAGTGCGCGTGTTAAAAACATTTGCGATTATAGCAAAAGGCCCCTTAGTAGCTTTGTAAGCAAACCGGTGGTACTAGGTACCAGCCTAAGCAATATAAAAAGAAGGAAAAAGAAAGACAAGCAGCGCCAGAGTTATTGGTAAAGACAAACAGCAGCTGATTTGGTAGTAAGACAAGCAGCAGCAGATTTATTGGTAAAGACAAGCAGCAGCAGATTTATTGGTAAAGACAAGCAGCAGATGATTTGGTAGTAAGACAAGCAGCAGCAGATTTATTGGTAAAGACAAGCAGCAGCATATCTGTTTATTGGTAAAAGACAAGCAGCAGCAGATTTATTGGTAAAGACAAGCAGCAGCATATTTGTTTATTGGTAAAAGACAAGCAGCAGCAGATTTGTTTATTGGTAAAGAGCAGATTTGTTAGTGAGACAAGCAGCAACAGTGAGATCAAGAAAATAAATTGGAAGTAAGAAGTAAAATTTAAGTTATTGTTGACATATTTTTTTTCACCAAAGTTTATAAAACTAATGGCGGCGATATACCAACAGGTTATCATAACCTCCAACGAGATTTTAGCCGAGCTTCTCTTTCTAACTTGTGGTGTGTTGCTTTTGAGTTTTCCTACAAGTTGGCGGGACCTACAGTTTTTTGCCGACTCCGAACGGCACTTGCAAAGCAAATGAATTTTTTGCTGAGAAGCTTCTCATGGCAGAAATACACCCGGAGAGTTTGCCAAACTACTGCCGGGGGGCGACCCCGTTTAGAAAAATTCTTTTTCTAAATAATTTTTGATGTTACTTTTGCCGGGCATCGAACCGCCACGACTTGGTGTAGAAGGTAGAACACTTAACCGCTACACCACGGCGGCCGCCATAAAAGGAAAGAGTTATTAATGAAAGAATGGCAGATGCTTTACCTGCAGACACAAACAACGCAGAATTTGACAGAATAATAACACAGTTAAATAAAAATAGAATTCCAAAAAAGGCATTTGATGTTAGGAATAAAAGTAGGCACTCCGAAGTTCAATTTATGCAGTGGATATTTGATACTATAGGAGAAGATAAAGAAGCTACACTATAAGACTATTTTAACATGGATACTATGGAAGAGCATACTGTTCGAATGATGAGAGCTTTAGAGAAATTGTAAATTTTTTATAAGGACGAAATTGCTTTAATAAAATAAATTTTTTTTTTTTTTTTACAAAACGGAAGGAAAATTTGTCTGGGAAAATAGTGTGTGAGGAAAAACTTAAATTGAAATAAAATAATTTAACTTACAAAGAATCGAAGAGAGACTTAATAGGGCTATAGCAGCTGATAAAAGATCATTAAACCTAGAAAAATACCAAGAGGGACAAACAGCATAATTTTAAACATGGCCAATCCCAACAATTTAATTAGACCTTCGGTCCTTTCCCAATCTCAAAATACTATGGCATCCTTAGTATAATAAGAAATAAGATAATAGGAAATGCCGATGCGGCATTAGAATCCTATAACACCCCTCTGAATTAGGGAGCAATTACAAAGTGTCTCGCTATGCACTACGCAGATAGACGAGACCTATCAACCCCGGAATATCAAATGACCACACTCATACAAGGTGATAAATCGATAGACGTGTTCTATCAACAGGTGTATAAACACCTATCTCTTATTCTAAACAAATTGGGTTATGAAGGTATGAGTAGTGAAACGCAGCGAATGCTCACAGAATCATACAGGAACAAAGCATTGGATACATTTATTCGAGGACTAAATGGAGACTTGCCAAGACTGCTAGGTATGAAAGAACCAGTCGATTTACCTCAAGCCCTCCATTTATGTCAGAAATTAGACAACCAGAATTTTAGAACGAACCACGCCAATGGCATGAAGCAAGCATACCAAGGATACCAAAAACCAACAAAAAATTACCCTGCATACTAAAGAGCACAGCATTTCTACCCGCAATTAGCTCATAACCCTCAAGCAAGCCATCAGGCATGGCAAACCACTAGGGTAAATGCTAACGCAAGTGCGCCACCAAGGCCACCCAAGCCTCAACCCAGACCAGAGCCTATGGATGTGGACCAAAGCATACACTCTCGTAGAGTCAACTATATGAATAAACCCACGAATAACCAAGGCCAATCTCAGGGAAAAAGACCTGCAGAATCTTTTGTGCAAAGGAATAACAAGGCACAAAAGACCTTCCACATATCGGAGCAAGAAGAGAGGAGGCATGGAGAAGATGAACAATCAGACGTTCATTTTTTAGCCTAATGAGCTCTTCGCTCCCTTACTTTGAGGCTAGAGCGGAGAGAGGGAAAATACTAAGATTTTTAGTGGACACAGGCTCCAGTAAAAATTATTTACAACCACATTTAGCAAAGAAACGTATAAAAAACAAAGTCCCATTCCACGCCAAATCAGTCGTAGGGGACATAAAAATCGAAGAACATACCCTATTAAAATTATTTAATATCGATAAGGAGCTCAAATTTTTCCTGATGCCATCCTTAAAAACATTTGATGGAATTTTAGGAAACGATACATTAAGAGATATGGACGCTGTGATCCCTACCAAGGACAATATATTGATATTGAATAACGAAAAAAGGATCAAGCTTAAACAGCTTCCCTCAAAGGCGGTAAACGCCATACAAATAAAGGACGAACATTTACCGTCACAACAAAGAATGGACATGAACGAAATAATTCATGCATTCCCAAGGTTATTCTCAGAACCGGATGAGAAGTTAACATACACGACAAAAGTCATCGGAGAAATACGGACAGTAACAGATACACCTATTTACTCTAAATTTTACCCATTCCCAGCTTCTCTCAAACCAGAAGCAGAAAGCCAGGTAAAAAAATTGATAGAGGATGGAATCATAAGACCATCAAGGTCACCCTACAATTCACCAATATGGATTGTTCCGAAAAAGGCGGACTCGGAGGGAAATAAACAATACCGAAGGGTTATAGATTATCGAAAGCTGAACTCAGTCACAATAGCAGATAGATACCCAATACCTGAAATTTCTGAAGTAATCTCAAATTTAGGGGAAAATAAATTTTTTTCGGTATTAGATCTGAAAACCGGATTTCATCAAATTCCTATAAAGGATTCTGACATCGAGAAAACCGCGTTTTCGGTAAATAATGGTAAATACGAATTTACTCGGTTGCCATTTGGGCTGAAAAATGCACCTTCCATTTTCCAGCGAGCGCTTGATGACATTTTGCATGAACACATAGCAAAATACGCTTATGTTTATATCGATGATATAATAATTTTCAGCAAAACGGAAAAAGAGCATATTGAACATTTAAAAAAATATTTAAAACATTGCAAAAGGCAAACATGAAAGTCCAATTAGACAAGTGCCATTTTTTCAAAAAAGAGGTTGAATTTTTGGGATTCATAATATCCGCGGACGGCGTAAAAACCAACCCCGTAAAGGTGGAAGCGATAGCGAATTTCCCACAACCAAAAACCATAAAGGAACTTCGTAGTTTCCTCGGAATGTCCGGGTACTACAGAAAGTTTATAAAAGATTACGCTAAACTAGCAAAACCCCTAACAACTTTTCTAAGAGGGGAAGAAGGCAGGATATCAAAAAATAAATCCTCAAAAATTAAAGTAAATTTAGATAAGGAAGCAATAAAAGCTTTTAATAGTGTGAAAAATTCACTTATCTCCAGGGATGTCATTCTTGCATACCCTGATTACAATACAAAGTTTGAACTGACTACGGATGCTTCCAACTATGCAATCGGAGCAGTCCTGTCACAAGAGTCAAAGCCTATAGCATTCATCTCAAGAACATTAAATAAGGCCGAAGAGCATTATGCGCCTAATGAAAAGGAAATGTTGGCTATAATATGGGCCTTGAACTCACTTAGAAATTACCTCTATTGATCAGCTAGAATACAAATTTTCACTGATCACCAACCGCTCACATACGCATTGAGCAATAAGAACAATAATGCAAAAATGAAAAGCTGGAAAGCAGCATTAGAGGAATATACGTACGAATTGTGTTACAAACCTGGTAAACAGAATGTTGTCGCTGATGCTCTATCAAGGATACCTGTCGAACAATCACAAGTTAACAGCCTATCGGTAGCATCAAGATCAGATGACAGTTCATCACACAATTTAATTTACAGCATCGAAGGACCGATAAATGCCTTCAAAAATCAAATTTTTTTAAATATTGATAGTAGGCCATCTTACGAGTTTAAAATCGTGTTCCCTACATATCACCGCCATGTGATAGCACAACCGGAATATTCGGAACAGATTCTATTGTCAATCTTAAAAAAATATTTAAATCCTTCAGTCATTAATTGCATCAAAACTGAAGAATCCGTCATGGGAAAAATACAGACGCTCTACCCACTATATTTTAGCAAATATAAAATAAGGTTCACTCAAGGAATGGTGGAGGACATAACTGATAACCATAGACAACAGGAGATAATAATAAAAGAGCATAAGAGAGCTCATAGAAATTCTAAAGAAAATAAAACCCAAGTTTTAGGAAAGTATTACTTTCCAGGTATGGCATCAAAAATCAAAAAAATTATAAAAAATTGTGTGACTTGCAAAGAAAATAAATATGATCGCCATCCGGCAAAGCCGAAAATACAACCAAAACCTATCCCTACATTCCCAGGGCAAATAGTACATATCGATATACTTCATATGGGAAAGCAGTTAATTTTAACCGCAGTAGATAAGTTTTCGAAATACGCAATTGCATAGCCTATTAAATCTAGAGCCACCGAACACATAAAAAACCATTGAGAGATATTCTTTTTTCACTCGTACCAGAGACGATAGTCATGGATAATGAGAGATCATTCAAATCAGAAGAAATAAATTTTATGATGGAAAACGAGTTTGGCATAGAAATTTGCCGAACAGCACCATACACAAGTTGCTCAAATGGTCAAGTGGAACGATTTCACTCTACCCTACAGGAAATAATGCGATGTCTCCAATGCGAAAAAATGCATAAAACTTTCAATGAATTATTAGAAAGGTCAGTAAAAGAATACAATTATACAGTGCATTCCACTACAGGGAAAAAGCCAATAGAAGTATACTTTGGTACACGGGTCACTACAAACCCACTTCTGTTAGAAAAATATAGATTAGAAACAACAAATAAACTTAGGGAAAAGCAAGTTTCAGATCTTGCATACCACAATATGGATAGAACACCATTAAAGCAGTATAGTATGGGAGAAAAAATTCATGTTAAAATAAATAGAAGATTAGGAAATAAGTTAACCCCTAGATACAAGACAGAAATAGTGGCACAGGATTACAACACCACAATTAAAACACAATCAGGAAGAATAGTGCATAAAAATAATATTAAGCAGAGTTAATAAATTAGTATACACCAATAAACTCTTAACTGATCAGGTTAACAACATAACCACACACATAAACACACAACAAACTCTCATTCAAGATTACATCAACTTATTTCGGAGAACCATTCAAAATAGGATCAAAACTATAGAAGACGAGGTCGAATTCATTAAACACATATACCAGGTAAACAACGATATATTAGTCCTACAAAGTCACATAAACGACATTGGACAAGTAATATTTTCCAGTAAAATAGGTATAATTCCCACGGATATTCTAACAGAAATAGTGTTAAAACTTATTCAGGATTTCGATAGCTATAGAGATATGAAATTAGCAGTAATTTTCGAAAATAATAATATTATTATAACTATATTGATACAACAATTTTCCTCTAACACTCTTTCCAAAATAAAATTTGAGCCTATCCCAAATAGTAATAATTTGTCAATAGTATTAGACGACTCTGAAATATTGTTAAACGAAAATAATAATGCTTTTAACAAAATTGTAAAAAATAATATGGAAAAGAATTTGAAAAGAATAGAAAATCAATGTATTCTGGATATTCTTAAATTTAAAGAAGCTGACTGTAAATTAAAACCTTTCATTGGAAAAATTATTGTAGAAATATTGCCAGGAATCCTAATACTAAAGAATTCAAACGTTAACATCAAACATGATTGCAATAAATTAAAGATTAAACAAACAGGAACATTTCTAATCAAATTCGAGAATTGTAAAATAGAAATTGCAAATAATACCTATCAAAATAACAAAATTAAAATGTACGACACGTTTATACTACCAAATAGAATAACAAAAATAAAGGAAACCTTAAATGAAACCAATGCAGAATTAAAATTAGAAAATTTATATTTGAAACAAATCAAACAGGAGGAATATATACAACTACTCGACAGCCAAAATAAAAATGTACACATAATTAGCTTAAGTACAGACGTATTAATTATAGCTTTTATTATTATATCAATTTCAATATTAATATGCATTTATAAACGTAAGAGTAAACTTTATCTTGCGCCTGAACTGCAATTACCAGCACAAAAAATTACAAATATATCAAGTGGTCCGTTTTTGCAACTAAAACCCCTGTAATTCATTAAAACTTACAAAATTTCAAATGTCGATTGAGGACACCCGACTTAAGAGGGGAAGAGTTAACTTGGAACAAGTTAATAGCACCCACGACGTCCACAAGAGGATCGTCTAATATGAGCTAGCCGATCCCATTCAATAAATTATCCATTTTTATCACTTACAATTCGTTAAGTAACTGATACCACCCACGTTGTCCGCTTATCACAAGCTAGTCGTTCCCATACCATAAATTAGTCCCATAAATTGTCTGCAGCTAAACAAATAGCTGACAAAGAATTCTTTAATTGTTTTGCCAAAATAATATTACTCATATTTCGGCCAACCCAAATAAAATTCCCAAAACACTTTGCGCAATATGATCGCTAACCCAAGTCCGATCGCACTCAATAAATTATGAATGCAAGCCTAAGCATTTTCTGCCCAAAACGATTAAGCAACAGTCGGAAAGTATGTCACTTGAGAATTCAGCCACTCAAGCATTTCAAAGCGGCACGCCGCCAATCCACATGCTGAATTATCACATACAACCAAACCTGAACCGGCCATATAGTAACATGTCGAGCCAGCACTATGCGAATATGGGTCACACCGTAAAACGCAACAACAAAATTATTTACATAGGAAATACTTTCCAATATTTTCAGCACATAGGGAAAATAGGGCATGTGCAGTTGCAGCGCAGGCACATTTCTAGTATAAATAAGAAAATTATTGTAATTTAGGCTAAGTATTAATTGATCTTCAATAACACAACGCACTCACGACTGAGCCCGGTAAAAGTAAAACCCGTGTTTTACTAATTTGCATATGCCTTAGCCGGAGTCGGCACGATAAAAAAGAATTGCATAAAAAAAAAACAAAAAAACTAAAGGTAAGAAGATTCCAAACAAATTCAACTGAAATTATGCTCACTAACTTATAAACGAGCGGATTATTTGTTAAGGCTAGTTAACCACTGCACACGCGAAATACAATGCAGGTAGTAAAAAAACATCTTTTAAGACTCGTTAATAGAAGATAACTCCTTACAAAGGAAAAACAATACAGAAAATTATAGTCCGTTAACGACCAAACAATGAAAGGTTGATTCTTTCCATGCGTTTTGAACCTTTGAGTTAGTTTGAAAAAAAGATCGAGAATTATTTTAGGCAAGAAAATATGTTAATATTTTATTTTGCTTATTTATAAAATATGTTTATTTATTTGCTTATAAAAAAATTGTTTATTATAATACAATTTATTTTATACAATGAAATAATAATAGCTGATTTATCATGGCATGAACATTCTAAATATACTGCGTCGGATGGCCTTAACAGCGCTCGCATTTCTATATTTATTTTGTGTGGGAAAACCACAAGGCATTGTCGCTAGTTAGTAGAACAATAGCATGTGTTGTATAAAACAAGGAAGTTTTTGTTTAGACTTCCAACCGAGTAACTACGCTACAGAAATGAGACTGAATATTCAAATTGAATAATTGAAATATTAAAGCTAAATTTTAATTGTAAAAGCAACAACAACTTGCTTGTTAAAATGTTCCAGACGCTGGTGTCAGCGCTTTCCATTTTACCGGATGCGCGTGCAAATGGTTAGTGCCAAATAATTCGGTTGTTGCGCTAATTCTTTGAATTGGCGCAACTTCGATTGCAAAACAGGAAATGTAAAATAATATTAGTTAGCAATTAAGAATTCACCTGTGGGAATTCTTATTGCGAAATAAAATTTAAATGAAGTGTCGGCAACACTTCGCTAGTTGGAAGTTATTGTGGCTATGGCCAAAAGAATGTAAGTATGTAATTAGGTTTAATGCAGCGGAAACAAAAGGTAAACAAGCTGTTGCAGCGATAGCCAAAATATGTATAATATTATGTAAATATGTAAATCGCTATGTTTTAGCAAAGGCAAACTGGTAAGTAATTGATTATGTGTTAACTCCTCCGCCCTTAAAATCGAGCGTCCTCGATCGATGAGTTAACATAAAACTTTGGTACGTCTTCTATTCCCATTTCTATAGTGTTTCGGTTGGGTTCATTCTCTTTATTTATTTTTCGTAAAAATCTTAATTTTAACATTGTACTTATAATAACTAGTATAACTATCCCTATGAATTAATGGAAAAATATAGCTGATTACGATTTTTAAGTGTTTTTAATTCTTCTAACTCATTAGATTGGAATTCTTTTATTGAATTTAATGACAATATTTCTTCGATTTGCTTATTTTCTGGGATAGGCTGTAAAATAGCCGGCAGGGGTTTTTTCCCTGTTATTATTTTTGAAAAATAAAATTTATTTCCTACTTCTATGGTTGTATTGACATGTTTTATTAAATATGTTCCATTTATTTTTACACTTTCGTTTCGAATTTAACGAAGCCTTGGTATTCATTTAAAAGTATTAAATCATTTGAAATTTCTTCAATTACTTTAACATGTTGGTTATTTATTTTAGTACAGTTATCTAGTTTGTAATATTTTCTACTGAATCTTTAGAACAAATTGCTAAACTATTGTACGATTTAAAATTTTTGGGTTTTCCGTAAATTTCCTTCTTACATACTAGTAAAGCTTCGTATTCAATTTTGTTTATAAATTTTCCTTTTTTTATCGGTCTAACTTCTAATGATCTACAATCTTCTTTTTCGGTTGTAGGTAAATTTATTATGTAAATTAGGCTTTCTTTGTTGGATGCAATTTTTATATCAGCAAATTCCAATGCTTCATCAATATTTATAAAAGGGATATTTTCATCCTCTAAAAATTTGTTTGTTATTTCGATTTCTCTATCAGATAAAATGTATGAATTTATTATATTCGATTTTGCCCAATGAATGGCATACGCAATGTTAATTAATTCTTCTTTTATTGTTTCTAATTTAAACTTTGTTTTTAGCAGTAATTCATTATCAATTTCTCTTTCTTCTTGAACTAACTTAGCTATCTTATTTGTATTCTCAATTACTTCATTAATTTTTTCATAAGATAGTTTATTTATTACAACTTGCCTATTATTATTCTCTAAGACGTTATTCATTTTTTCAATTAAAATATTAAAGTCGCTATGGTCTGGATTTCCTGCGATCCATTTCCATGCTGCAGCGGAAACAAAAGGTTGCAGCGATAGCCAAAATTTATGTAAATATGTAAATCGCTATGTTTTAGCAAAGGCAAACTGGTAAGTAATTGATTATGTGTTAACTTATATGAATGTGTGTGTATCCGAAAAATATCGCGTAAACAATTTTTGAACATGTGCATATGTAAGCATGCAGATGATAATAAGGTAGTGTGCTTGCACAAAACTGCATCCCGAAATATTTTCTTGAAATGGTTAAGAACCCTATGAACATGAAATGGCCCAAAAATCATCCCGAAATGGTTAGGAAAAGTCCCAAAAACAATCCTGCAATGATCCGAAAATAATCCCAAAATTATCACGAAATTATTGAAAAACCAATCTCGAAAAATTCCCGGAATAATCCCGAAAAAATCCCGAAGACAATACCGTAAGTCCTGAAAATAATCCCGAAAAAATTCAAAAATGGTCCCGAAAAATTATAGAAATGGCCCCTAAGAAGGTCCTTCATATCCCTTAATAAAACCTAGAAGTCCTGTCAAAAGGGTTTTTTTGGTTCACATTCCTGTCGGTATACTCGCAATAGCATTTTTAAAATTTTCTACTACAACCTTCTGCGAATATGCCATACAAAATATGCATTCAATGCACGTTCTTAAATGCCTTCGTGAATTATTCACGCCACATATGCATACGTATTAAAGATCTGCATAAGTCCTGAAAAAGTTAACTTTTGATAACTCATAAAAAATTTGAACTTCAACCCACACAAACAACAAAAATATGTACTCGCATGTTCGGATAAAATATGAAGCAAATATTGTTAGTTGTTGTTCTAACTGGTGCGCTTAACTAAAAATACTCGCACAAGTACGCAACAAACTCGTTTGCTGTGAGTAAACACTGTTCAAGAAAAAGGTGGTGCGAGTAAATGAAGTTGCACTATTGAACTCAGTAAACTCATAGTTTTTAGTTAGGCAAGAAAAGCTGTATGCAAGTTGTTCTTTAGTGGAAAACAAAGCAACGCAAATGTGTACATACACATGCATATGTATGTGCGCGTCCTAACCTGGCGATTAGTTTAGGATGCGTTAGGGATCAGTTGCAAGGGAGTTTGTTCACATTCGTTTGAGGCTGTCCCAATTATACATACATATTTATACACGACCGGGTACAAAAGGACTAATCCACTTTTCGCCCAAACGGGTACTTTTAGCTCCTACTCTAATGTGAGTATTCGACTGGGCCAAATAAAAAAAATTGTTTTTTTTTTTTAAAAAATTAGATATATTGATTTTATTTTTGAGAAATGAGAATTGAGGAATTTTAAAAATGTAAGCGGGGTTAATGTGCTCCTCCAATATTAAATGTCTGGCCATTTTTAATATTTGTTGATTTTGTGCTTATAACTTTTTGAGGCAACTGAGTATTAAAATTTTGGTTGTAGACAATGATAGTAATGATAATATACAGCAAAACTTTAGTTTTCAAGGTAGAGGCATAAATGTCGAGCTACTTTTGTGCGTAACTTTTTTACGGTAGCATGTTTTTTTGTAGACACAGCTACAGTGTTACTTTTATTACGTGTTACTCTTTTGTAATTTGTCCTACACTACAGTAGTATAAGACCGAATGCCTCATTTTGAAAGATTAACATAACGAAAGTTATTGAAATTTGTACAAGGGGCAAATATGGGTAATTTTCGAGAGATATCAGAAACCGTAAAAAAATTTTAAAACATGTATTTAACTAAAATATTGAATGATAACTTTACCGAAGTTTTAGTGGCTTTCTTACTTTTTGTTGGTTTTTTGATATTTTAAATTCAATGCAATGTCAGTGTCAAGATATATTGTTAATATTTTACTATTTAGAACTTGACATTTTTTATTAAAATATAGAAAAATTTGTATTTTTTCGGTCAGAATTCATTCAAATTTCTATTATTTGGATGCCTTTTGCAATATTCTGAATTGATTTAAGGGGCCTTTTAGGGAATTTTACGCCCTTCAAAATTGCATTTGAGCGTTTGTGCCTATCTCTCACTGGTTCACCAGTAGTTTTTTTTTTTTGAAAAATTAAACATTTTCGACGATATCTCAAAAACCGGGTTTCGGGTATTAAAAAAAGTTTACTGAAAATTGCTTTATATAAATAGCTACATGCTGCTAAACTTTTAACATAATTGGTAGAGGAGTGCCCAAGTTAGTAAAAATATTTAACGATTTTTCGGGTTTTACTTTTATTGATATATCCAAAACCGGTTATCGGATGTCGACAATTTTTTCCAAATCATTCTCTGTTTATATATCAGTATGCTGCTAAAATTTCAAAATGATCGGAGAGAAAGTGTTAATGTTATTGAATAATCAACTTCGCTTTAAAAAATATTTGACGATTATTCGGGTTTAAATTGTTAACGATATCTCCGAAACCAGGTGGCGGGTATCAATAATTGTTTGCCTAAATATAACCCTCACATATCTCTACACGTTGATAAAATTTCAACAAAATCGGTGCAGTAGTGTTTAAATAAATGTATATTAAACACTGCGACTTGAATTTATATATATAATCTTCGATCTATTGACTATATCTGTTTGAGGCTTTATGTAAGACGAATTACGCTGATAAATTTAAGCTCCTCTTTATCTACCAATATACCAGAAAAAAGGTTATTCTTGTGCTTCGATGTTTCAATTTTTTTTTTTTGGCAAAAATGTAACACTATTTGGGATTTGCGCATATGTACAAGCAACATTTTACCCCACTCTCACAAGCAAACATCCGTTTGGCTAATATCGTAAAAACGCATAAGCGAGTTCGGTTAGCAATTGCCCATACATTAGGGAATCCAATTTCCGGGATTTCTAGCCTCTCGGGATTTTCGGTATTTGAAAGTTCAATCCCGGGATCCCGGGATTGTCCCGACCTTTTTTTTTTTGCTAAAAATGGCACCCCATATAAAAATAAAATAAAACAAGTAAGGAAGTCTAAGTTCGGGTGAAACCGAACATTACATACCCAGCTGTGCACATAAAATGTTGTTATTCTTTGTTTTGTATAGTTAATGGTGTTAAAAGCCTGGCCAGTAATACATATGTACATGGTTTCATTCTGGACTCATTTTCGTTTAAAGGATGCAGAAAATATACTGAGGCTAACTCTAATGGCCTTGAGCGGGTAATAACGCAGTTTTCCTTCACATATGGGAATTTCCCTATAAAAACTGTTTATTTTAAAATAAATAAACATAAACACGAAAGTGCTATTATAGTAAAAGGATTATTGAACACTAAGGGTTGTTTTTTATTTGTCCATGCAATACCAAAACGCATAGCTGCAAAAGTACTGTGTGGTAGGTACATAGTAGCAGGTAGTAAATAATTTAGGCTTTTGTTAGCTGAGGAATTTAAATTCTAGGTAATCATTGTCATGTTATATATCTATGTGGAAAGGTTTAAAGAGCGACCCAATATTTTGAGGAAAACGTAAAATTTTAGTTTAGTATTGTTTGATCGCTTGCTAGTTCAAACGCGTTTTTGTCAAGACGTTCAAAAAACCAATGACTGGTGAATGACTGTACTAAATTTTAGCATTATATCTTTATCAGTTAAACAGATATTGCATATTCCGGTTTCCTAACTCTCGTTTAGAGAACTTTAGTTCAAAAGTGGGCGTGATCGTTCACCGATTTTTCTTATTTTCTGTGGTAGTACTCTATATAAACATAACATGCCTGGTACCTAGTTTCGTAAATCTATCTCACACCGTTCTGAAGTTGTTAGCAGTCGAATTTAAAAATTGCTTGACTCATAAGTGGGCGGTGCCACGCCCACTTTCCAAAATTTTTAAAAAATTATGTAAAGAATATGAAAGTTGATGTATGTACCAAATTATATTATTATAGCGAAATCAGTTAATTAGATATGGACTTTTCAATATTTCCACCTCCTTTCAATATAACTTTTATGAAAAAGTAGGCGTGGTCGCGAAGCGATTTCGTTTATTTTCTATAGCTGAATTTACCACAACAATAGTATGTCCTCTACGAAATTTCGTTATACTAGCATAAACTGTTCTGAAGTTATTAAGAGTCAAAATTTAAAAATTTCTTCAAATATACGTGGGCGGTACCACGCCCCCTTTTCAAACATTTTTATAAAATCGGCCTTAGAACATCTAAATCAATACATATTGCAAATTTTATCGTTGTAGCTGCTTCTAATATTGAATTAACCCATTTTATACGTTTTTCGAAATTTTCGATATCGAAAAAGGGGCGTGGTTATGGTCCGATTTTACCCATTTTCAATAGCAATCTATTCTGAACCCAAATAAGTACGCATGCCAAATTTGGTGAAGATATCTCATTATTTGCTCAAGTTATCGTGTTAACGGACAGACGGACGGACGGACGGACATGGCTCAATCAAATTTTTTTTCGATCCTGATCATATTGATATATGGAAGTCTATATCTATCTCGATTCCTTTATACCTGTACAACCAACCGTTATCCTAACAAAGTTATAATACCCTGTGTACAAGTACAGCTGGGTATAATAAAATAAAATAACGAATTTTTGGTTTTGCCGGCTTTAGGTCAGTGTGGAATAAAACTCATAACTTTTCTTTTATCACCAATATATTTCGGTTACACAACGGTAACCGTCTTCGGGGCAGACTGTTGACAAACATAAAAAGTTAAGATTAAAACTGTTACAAATAATAAAAATCTTCTAAAAATTGTTTAAAATTAAAAAATTACCATAAAAATCTAACATTTCATTATCACCTACATTTTATTTACACGTCCGTACCGTGTGACGTGGAGTTGTGTACTGTCTGTTTGTAGTTAAGTAAATTTTTGTATAGGTGCGCAGATTTATTACAATCTGCTTTGTAGTTAATTCGTCTGTTAGTTGGTGTGTTTATAATATATAGCATTTCCAGCGTGAAGCGCTTGCTGTATTGTTGTTCTTGGTGGTGAATTTTCGTGTTATTGAAATCTGGCTCGTGCCAGCTGTTTGCACAGAGTGCTGTTTTGTGGTTGTTAACTTGGTGGCATTGTTTAAAATCGGATTTATGTTGTGAAATTCTAGTTTTAAGCTTCGACTTTGTTGTTCCTACATATACACTTTTACATGTTTCGTTGCTGTTACCGTGGCATGGTATTTCATATACCACGTTGCTTTTTTCCGGTAGAGCCACTGCTGATTTTGTTTTGTTGAAAAAGTTTTTTAAAGTATTCGTCGGTTTGTGTGCTATTTTTATACCCAGCTGTACTTGTACACAGGGTATTATAACTTTGTTTGGATAACGGTTGGTTGTACAGGTATAAAGGAATCGAGATAGATATAGACTTCCATATATCAATATGATCAGGATCGAAAAAAAATTTGATTGAGCCATGTCCGTCCGTCTGTCCGTCCGTCCGTCTGTCCGTTAACACGATAACTTGAGCAAATAATGAGATATCTTCACCAAATTTGGCACGCGTACTTATTTGGGTTCAGAATAGATTGCTATTGAAAATGGGGAAAATCGGACCATAACCACGCCCCTTTTTCGATATCGAAAATTTCGAAAAACGTATAAAATGGGTTAATTCAATATTAGAAGCAGCTACAATGATAAAATTTGCAATATGTATTGATTTAGATGTTCTAAGGCCGATTTTATAAAAAATTTTGAAAAGGGGGCGTGGTACCGCCCACGTATATTTGAAGAAATTTTAAAATTTTGACTCTTAATAACTTCAGAACAGTTTATGCTAGTATAACGAAATTTCGTAGAGGACTTACTATTGTTGTGGTAAATTCAGCTATAGAAAATAAACGAAATCGCTTCGCGACCACGCCTACTTTTTCATAAAAGTTATATTGAAAGGAGGTGGAAATATTGAAAAGTCCCTATTTAATTAACTGATTTCGCTATAATAATATAATTTGGTACATACATCAACTTTCATATTCTTTACATAATTTTTTCAAAATTTTGGAAAGTGGGCGTGGCACCGCCCACTTATGAGTCAAGCAATTTTTAAATTCGACTGCTAACAACTTCAGAACGGTGTGAGATAGATTTACGAAACTAGGTACCAGGCATGTTATGTTTATGTAGAGTACTACCACAGAAAATAAGAAAAATCGGTGAACGATCACGCCCACTTTATGTGCACAGCTGGGCATGTAATGTTCGGTTTCACCCGAACTTAGACTTCCTTACTTGCTTTATCATTTCTTTGTCATAGCAATCCAAATTAGTTAGCCGCTCTGAGAGTTGAGGTATATATGAAACCGACTTATAGATCCTGGGATTTTTCGGTATATTTTCGCTGTCATTATTTTTATTTTTATATCTCCCTAGCAAAGCTTTAATAATTTTAACTGGAAAGTCGTTGTTTCGTAGCAATTTCAATTAAAATAAAATCAAATAAAATAAAATAAACTAAAATAAAATAAAAAAAAATAAAAAAAAATAAAATAAAATTAAATTAAATGAAATAAAATAAAAACCGATAGTGGCGAAAACTACGTACATAGTTGTTTTTTTTTTTTATTAGATTTTTTCCATTTGGTCTCCGACAATTCAGGAAGAGAAAAATTACATTTTCTGAAGTTTGAAGTGTGATCTTAAAGAAATTACTGCATTAATAGTGTCATCTCTTAACCTGGACCTGAAATTGTTGCATATGTAGCCTGCATTCGAAAAACATCGTTCTGCCTCAACACTTGTGGGTTGAACTGTTGACAAAAAGTCAAATGCTTTCTGAAGGTAATAGCCTTTGTTGCCCCCATTACAAAAAAATATCAATTTGTACTAGTCAAATCCTGATGCAACTTTTATTTAAGACTAACGGTCTTGACAACTTCAACCACTTTGTCGGTGATATTAGTATGGTTTTCGCTATTGTTTGGGGGGGAAGCAACGAGGGAAATGCCGGTGCGAACTCACGAACAAGATGTAGCCACGAAAAGAAATAAAAACAAGATAATTTAATTAGTAAATAATAAACGGTGGAATTTATTAGAAAAAGGTAGGTTGATATACAAAGGAGTATATTAAAAGTGAGTGAGAATAAGTATAGCAAGGTATACCAAAGATTACCTGAAAGAATTTTGAATGTCGATGATTGCCTGGAGCGATTCGAGAGATGGTTAGCCAAAGACTGATCGTTCCAGCCAATCATCAACTCCTTCCTTCCTAGCATGGAAATGTTCACCGGTGGATTTCCCATCACAGTGTCGCTTTGCAGCGGACAACTATATCGAAAGTCCTCCAGCGATTCCCAACCATTGCAAGCCTTTTGGCTTCAACATTGCCGCCGGCCTTGCAATACTGAGGAATTGCAACATACTAGGTCAGGAATTTCTGAGATGTGGCAAAATAGATTTCTTATAATTACAATTCAAATTCAAATTCAAAACAATATGTGACTAAATCTATGGCTAAATATGCGTGTAAAGACATTAATTGTTGAGCTTTTCAATGGTTTTCTAATTCTTTATTAAATTCAATTCAATTCATAATGTCTGAAAACTAATCCTCAGTAAGGAGGTGCCTTCATAAAGTTTTTCGGTACCCAGTAAGGGGTATGTGTGTCTTAAAGGACACATGGGCCAGAAAGGACCCAACCGAATATAGAATTCTGGGCAGTAGGATACCCAGAATACGCGATGATCTCGGTGCGCATAATTTTACTGTGTACGTCGCCGCCGAAGATTACAGCTACCGCGGACGACGTATGGAAATTCGGGTCTGCTAAATGAAGATTGACGAATTTTTCGCGCGTGGTTTGGCTGAGGTGGCGGGCAGGCGTTTTCAACCCGACCTCCGCGACGACCCTGGCAGCAAACGAGAATTGTACGTATGGGTCATTAGACGAGCTGACGCGTAACTTGCACATTTCGGTGGTGGCCACCGGTAATGTGCGCAAGCGCAGACGCTTGACTAGTGACCCACAGACTTTACTCGTCTGCGAGCACGGATCGAGCAGACCCCGGGTCAATACCGTCCGCTGCCCCACATGCAAATACACCGCGACCGTTGGAAGTACGGTGATGGTTCCCGAGAGTTGTGTCAAAAGCTGAGGCACCTCTTTTTGAAGGTACAGAGAGGCTTTGGAATGTAACAGCGTGTGATGATTCTCATGGCAATACTGGCACGTCCCATGACTTTCGCAATTTTTGGCCCCATGCGAGTGTGCTAGACAGCGCGAACAGTAGCGATGCAATAGTACGAGCCTTAGCCGACGTTCATAGTTCGCTTGCAGAAACTTCTTACAATACCGCAGTGGATGCGCGCGGTGACAAATTCTGCATTTGAAGCGGCTGTCTGATTTTGATGATGTTTGGGCGACTTTATTCGGTGCAGTTGGCGATGAGGCGGGTACCGTGGAGGTTGTCGATTCGTTCGAACGTGCCGATTCCATGATGCTACAGTGCGAGAGAGAGAAAAGGTTAATTGGGTAAGACCACTAACTTGACGATGGGGCGCGTTATCAATCCCTTTTGGGTGCGAATGTCAGCGACACGGACTTTTTTATCGGTACCTTGATAAACCTTAGTAACCCTGCCCAAGCGCCATTCGTTAGGAGGCAGATTTTCATGTCGGACGACTACTAAGTCGTCGACTTCGATGTCTTTCTTGGGAAACTTCCATTTCTGTCGTTTGTGTAGTTCCTTCAAATACTCCTCCTTCCAACGCATGGCATGCTGTTGGCTCAGAGCTTTCAATTTTTGCCAACGATTAATTAACGACGTAGGATTGGCGTCGATTGAGGGCTCCGCGGGCGAGAGAAGTGGACCTCCAGTAAGAAAGTGGCCGGGGGTTAGTGCTGCGCAGTCAGAAACTTCGTTGGAGTTTGGCGATATTGGCCTAGAATTAAGGCAAGCCTCTATGCGACACAGCAATGTTTGAAACTCTTCGAAAGTGAATTTCTGAGCAGCAGCGACTCTTCGAAAATGGAATTTAAAACTTTTTACCCCGGCTTCCCATAGCCCACCCATGTGGGGAGCGCCGGCAGGAATAAAGTACCACGAGACCTCTTGGTGACTATAGAGGTTACATAAGGACTCCTGCGATGTAACAAGAAATCTTTTAAAGTCCTTCTTTAGGCAAGTTGACGCGCCTACGAAATTCGTTCCGTTGTCCGAAAAGATATTTTTTGGACAACTTCTCCTAGCAATGAACCTCGAAAAGGCACCAAGAAATGTTTCTGTGGATAGATCGCTAGTGGCTTCCAAGTGGATTGCCTTTGTTGAAAAGCATACGAAAATGCAAACATATCCCTTAGTTACCTTAAACGATCGTCCCGAAAAAGTTTTGATATCGAAAGGTCGGGCAAAATCGACCCCGGTATTTTCGAACGGTCTGGTAAGCATTGTACGCTCTTCCGGAAGGATTTGGCACTGGTCCTTTTGTTTATAAAGAACGCACGGCTTGCAGTTATGGATAACTGTCTTGATGAGATTCTTCGCCTTTGGAATCCAGTACTGCTGACGAAGTAAACGCAATGTCAGTTGATTTCCACCATGTAAAGAAATGCGATGTATCATTTCGACTAATAATTTGGAAAAAGAACAACTATAGGGAAGTAGAATGGGGTGTTTTTCATTGTAGGAGAGAACTAAAGAATTTGCTAGTCGTCCATTCACTCGGATTACCCCACGATTATCTAAGAACGGATTTAACGTAAGAATTTTGCTTTTAGAGTGAATCGGGATTTTCGATGTGAGATGTTGATGTTCTTCAGGGAAATTATTCATTTGTGCAACAATTATCAGCCGAGTGCGGATTTTTGAAATTTCTTCTCCCGAGATAGTACGCGAGGGATACGAATGAAATGGTCTTGTGTATTTGTTGGCCCGATTGTAGAATCGAAAGATGTATGCGAGAACCCGAAGTGCTCTTGGTAATGACGAAAATCTCTCTAGGGGATCTTCATACTTCGATATTCGCGACGTATGTGCCTTTACTACCTTGGCCTCGAGGGTGACGTCTTCGATTGGCTGATCATATGATGGCCATTTTTCTACCTCGTTTACTAACCATGGGGGTCCATGCCACCACAACTTGCTCGATCGTAATTCCTGTGGGTAAGTTCCTCTGCTACCGAGATCTGCGGGATTAGCTTTAGAATCGAAGTGGTTCCAATGCCTAGATCCTACCATTTCCTGAATCTTTGCCACTCGATTAGCGACAAAGGTTGTCCAGGTTGCTAGGTCGTTTATTTAGCCATGCTAAAACGATTGTTGAATCCGTCCAACAAGTGACATTTTCGATTTTGCAGGGGAATTCGCTTAGAAGAGATTTAAGCATATCGACTATGAGAACTGCACCACATAACTCTAAACGGGGAACCGAAAATTTTTGATAGGTGCAACTTTCGTTTTTGCTAGCAACAGATGAGACGACGCGATATTTTGATTTTCTACTCTTAAGAATATCACCCCCGCGTATGCCTTTTCCGACGCATCGCAAAAGGCATGAATTTGGAAATAAGACTGGTCTGTATATTGCACCCACCGCGGAATTTGTATTTCTCCAACATACTTGTAGTTCTCCAAAAAGGCACACCATTGTGAAAGGGTTTGAGGTGCTAAAGGTTGATCCCAACGAGTCCCATCTGACCAAATTTGTTGCATGATAATTTTAGCTAGTACCACGACTGGTGCTAGCCACCCAGCCGGGTCGAAAAGCTTTGCTATCATCGAGAGAGTTTCCCGTTTGGAGAAAGTATCTTTAACCACTGGGTTTTGAATTTTAAAGAAAAATTTATCTGACTTAGCATTCCATCTTATACCTAAAGCCTTCGTGGTGCTTGTTTCCCCTAACTCCAGGAAATCCCTATCGAGCAGGTGATCTTGTGGAAGGTCTGCTAAGATTTCCTTCGAATTGGATGACCACTTCCTCAACGCGAAACCTGCGCTGCCTAATGCTCCGATGAGCTTGTTACGTGCCGTTAGGGCTGTGGATATATCATGGAATCCCGCCAGCACATCATCTACATACATCGAATTTCGGAGGATTTGGGCTGCTAGTGGGTGTGAATCTTGGCTATCCTGCGCCAATTGAAGAAGAGTTCGAATTGCTAAGTACGGTGCGCAATTTATGCCAAAGGTAACCGTCTTTAATTCAAAGTCGTCTACGTTACTAAGTGGGTCATCTCTTAAAAGAATCCTTTGGTACGGCCTATGCGATGGATTTACTAAGATTTGACGATACATTTTCTGAATATCGCTGTTTAGTACGAACCTATACATGCGCCAACGAATTATTAACATCGTTAAGTCAGCTTGAAGAGCGGGGCCTACATGTAAAATGTCATTTAGAGACACTCCGTTGGAGGTACTACTTGACGCATTAAAAACGACCCTTAATTTTGTCGAAGTGCTTTCAGGCTTCAGAACCGCGTGATGTGGAAGGTAAAAATGGCTGGGTGAATGCTCATAATTTGGAGGATCCGTTTTCTCCATATGTCCTAATTCCAAATATTCTTTCACGTCGTTGTCGTACTCTTCTTTTAGGGTGATGTCTTTCAACAGCCTATATTCATTTCGATGAAACTGTCGTAGCGCAATATGTCGAGACACTCCTAGTTTTAAATCCGTTGGGTAAAATTTTTTAAAAGGTAATGATACGATGTATCTCCCCTCCGAATTACGTGTGGTGGTTTTCGAGTAAAGTTCCTCACAAAACGAGTCTTCTTCCGTTTGGAGGTTTCTTTTAGGAACTTCCTCAAGTTCCCAGAATCTGCGCAGTTGGCAATCTAACGAGATGTCCTCCCCCATTGAGACTTTTGTAACAAAGCAAGAGACGTGTGCAGTGGAAGATGCTGTTGTCGCCAGCGCTAAAGTAAACAATGTGGCATCACCAACAAAGAAAGAGGCGAAGAGGAATGAGCAATGACCGCGGCCAACTTAACATATTTCATTTTTACATTTGGACAAGTGATTGGATCACCGGCAAAAAGACACCAAAATTTTAGTATTCAGCCAGTTTTGAAGAGCCATTAACGAGACATTATAAATATATGTTATTTGTATTTTACATCAATATTTGTCATACAGTTTTCATTCAATTAAATATGTTATTAACTTAAAAGCGTGTATTTTTTTTTGTACGGAATCAGTCAGCCGCCACATATTTCTAAAATTTTGTCTTTTGCCCGGTGTGTTGGAAATTTGCCGCCGCCTACAACATATATAAGCAGCCATTTTGCTTTCACACTACTTGGACTTCATCAGAATATATTTTAATCAACAGTCAAATATTTGACACGTACTTGGTAATATTTGAAACATTTACTGCTCTACTAATTGCTATCTGTTTTTTCATTGCAAATCGGGCCAAGTCCGTGCATAAAATTGAGACATCGGCTATAAATATTGTAGCAAGCAATGTACGTACACTAACACGCAAATTAACAATTCAGCGCATACATATACATATGAGACATTCCTGGATTTGGCTAATCTCCATATTTTAAACAACGTTTTTCTTCGCAAAATTTAATCCGCCATCTTTGTCTGCCGAATGCCAGCTCGGACTTTAGACTTGGAAAATTGCCGCCATCATTAAACATACATATGTACATCGGTGCCTTTGTGTGACAGTTAGGCGATTGGAATTGTATAAAAAACCGCCAACAACTTGCCTGCAAGCAACATTTTAACAATTTCAATTCGTACATTTTTGCCGACAGATAGCCATAAGCCATTATATTGACAAGAGATAATAAAGCTCATAATTTTTCGCCATCAACGTTTTAAGTTTAAGACAGCCGTTTGCCCCAGGCGACCACTTATAGCAATACAAATCAAGATTTGCTAATAATAGTCGCTATTCATGCGAAAGCCTTTGCCAAACTTTACGTTATTCTGCCACCATATTAGTTCATATACGATTTGAGATTTGTTAATAATCGTCACTTGCCAAACTTCACGATTATTGTGCCGCCATATTGATATTTGGTAATCATCGTCGCTTTGAAAAATAGCTTAGCTGTTATAAATTATTTACAGTTGAGAACTTTACAAACAAATGTAGCGTAATTCAATTTCGCAACTATTTTAATCAAATCTTCGCAATAATCGCAATTATTTAGCCGTCGCCCAATTACTAAGTGGTGCGTTTTAAGCAATTATTTTACCATCACACAGTTAAAAGGTGGTGCAGTTAAGCCTCATCATTAGCCATCGCATGTGCGACACTTATGCCAGTAACTAGATCGCAAATGAACCAACAACGTCGCGAAGATTCGGAAGGCGAATCTGAATTAAACGTGACCGTAGTACCAACGGCGCCCATACCCACGCAACAAACTACAATGGAGCAAAATAGCCATACAGCCGAGTTAATAGCCTCAATAACCGCGTTACGAGACTCTGTTAGAGAGCTTCGAGACGATACGAGCGTCCAAAGAGCAGACCTGCGACAACTACGCGACCGATTTGACGCTGAAGAAGCAACACCTATGCAACCAAGTGCAATAACGCAGCAGCAAATTACTCAGCAACAAGTTATCATGCCTGCACAGCAAGAGTCATCCTCGTCTGCCGCCACGCCACAGCTACAGTCCAATTATGCACCTGTCTTAATGGATAGTGCCGCAATAAGACTGTACCCATTGCCCGTATTCGAAGGGTGCGCAGAGGACTGGCCATTGTTCATGGCTTGTTACGAAGATACCACGAGAGAATTTAATTATAGCCACAGGCAAAATTTAATACGACTACAAAAGGCATTGCGAGGTGAAGCAAGACGTGCAGTTATATCACTGCTCATATACCCCGAAAATGTACCAAGCGTATTAGATGAATTAAAATTTAATTTTGGTCGACCAGAGCTTTTGGTGCGCTCCCAATTGCAAAAGGTGCAGAGTTTTCCTAACATCACGGAGAATCGTCTAGACATGATCATGGAGTTTTCATCAAAGGTACGCAACATTGTTGCATTTTTTAAATCAGCTAGATGCGAACATCATCTGGCTAACCCAACATTGTTGGAGTCACTAGTTACTAAACTGCCGCCCTCGAAGGAGTTTGAGTGGAGTAGGCGTGTCACTGAAATAGCGACATATCCAACCATTGAATGTTTCGCAAACTGGCTTAGTGAGTTAGCCAGAGTTGTTGCACTCATGCCCAAGGTTGCCGAAAGGAGTGCGTTGACAACAGCGCCACACACAGCCATCCGTTCCACCAACAATCGACAGACAATAGCAGGAGGTGGCAACCGTCGAGTGCTACATGCGAATGAAATGCCAACTCTTCGTAGACAGCCAAGATGCACTCTATGCAGTCAAAATCATCAACTAGCCGAATGTCGACAGTTCACTGACACTAACGTAAACGAAAGGTGGACAGTCGTGAAACGCCATCAGTTGTGTTTCTGTTGTTTGGCCAAAGGCCACAGTTTACAAACATGCCAGAAACGTGCAACATGTGGCATAGATGGGTGCCCACGCAAACACCACCAGCTATTACACGATCGGAGCCAAGAAAATCGTGCAAGTCAGGTAGAACGCGTCTACAATTGCCAAGAACAAAGCCAAGTAAGTTTATTTAAAATTCTACCTGTAACTCTAATGGGGCCTCGAGGTAAATTGGATACCTACCCCATGATTGACGAAGGGTCATCGATATCATTAATAGAAGACAAAGTAGCCAACAGCTTGGGTCTGCGAGGACAGTCTTCACTGTTGTCATTGCAGTGGTATGGAAAGAACAAGAACACTGAAAAGTCACGAAGAGTAACAGTGGAGATTCGAGGACAAGCCGACGACCATACATTTGCAATTAAAAATCTACGAACTATAAAAAATTTAAATTTGCCAACCCAATCGTTCAACAAAAACAACTTTGATTATTTGAAATCAGTACCACTGCCAAGTTACGTCGATGCGACGCCCGATATTCTTTTAGGGTTAGATAACTCTTTTCTCGGTATTGCAAATAAAACCGTGTACAAAGGACCAAACCAACTTGTTGCCGCCAATACGAAGTTGGTTTGGATGGTATAGGGGCCATCAGAGAAGCGTGACAGCAACGACGCTCGAGTTATGGTGGTCAGAGAACCCGTCAGTATGAGACAGTTACATAAAACTGTAGAAGAGTATATCACGACCGACACTTTAGCTATAGGGCTAGTACACAACGACACAATCGAGTCTGACGACGATAGCAGAGCAAGGAAAATCCTAGCGGATACCACCAAGTATGATGGACGTAATTATGAAGTAGGTTTGTTGTGGCAGAAAGACGACGTTAATTTACCAGATAGTTTTGATATGGCAAGAAAACGTCTGCACGGTATTGAGGCTCGTATGAGAAAAGATGTCGAGTTTGCAACAAAATACTAGCGAGAAATCAATAAATATATATCCAAAGGATACGCTAAACAGCTATCTGAAGAAGATGCCAATAGAACTAAGACAACAACGTGGTATTTACCGCATTTTGGAGTTGTCAATGCCCACAAACCAGAAAAGTTGCGTATAGTCTTCGACGCAGCCGCCAGCACATCGAATGTATCACTTAATAGCGCCTTGCTCAAGGGCCCAGAAAAGGTCCAATCACTCTTATCAATACTATTTAAATTTCGTGAAGGGGTGATTGCGGTAGCTGGAGACATTGAAGAGATGTTCTCTCAAATACGTATCAGAGCTGAGGATCAAGATGCTCAACGTTTTTTATGGCGTGATGACTCCAATGAGCCAATACGAGTTTACGCTATGACATCAATGATCTTTGGCGCCGCTTGTTCACCGTGTTGTGCAGAACACATAAAAAACCTAAATGCCGCTAAATTCATTTCTCAACTGCCAAAGGGCGTTGATGCTGTTGTAAACAAAACGTACGTAGACGATCTTGTGATTAGTTTTAACGATGCCAAAGAAGCCGAAAAAACTGTGCGTGAAGCCATTAAAATTAACGCCGCCGCCGGTTTCAGACTACGAAAGTTCGTTAGTAACGACAAAGTTATGCAAGCAAGCCTAAATGGTGAAAATGACATGCATAAAATAATCATAAATATGGAAAAGCAAATAACTACAAACAAAATACTCGGCATGTTTTGGGACACAACAGCAGACGCGTTCAAATTTGAATTCAAATTCCTTAAGGTGGCTAAGGAAATTCTACGGGGATGGCGACCACCGACGAAGAGAGAACTGCTAGGCATCGTTATGTCAGTATATGACCCTTTTGGTTTCCTGTCACACGTCACAATAACGGCCAAGTTACTTATACAGGCATTATGGAAAGAAGACATTAGTTGGGATGAAGAACTGCCACCTCAACTTGCCAAACAGTGGAAGATCTGGTGGTCCAAATTTCAATCCGTCAGCACATTATCAATTCCTCGGTGTTATTCGACACTGTTAGCAAAAGCCGAAAATGTTCAATTGCACATCTTTGTTGATGCAAGTACAAGTGCATATGCCGCCGTTGCCTATTTGCGCATCAAGCACGAAAATACAGTAATGGTAGCATTAGTTTGTGCTAAAGCATTATGTGCGCCAATAAAAGCAATGACAGTTCCACGCTTAGAACTGCAAGCAGCAGTCCTTGGATGCCGCCTCAAAACACTAGTAGAACAAAATCATGAGTTTGAAATCAGCAGTACGACGTTTTGGACCGATTCGCAGATGGTTATTCTGTCAGATCACTGGGTCACAAAGTTATTGGTAACTGCACATCACAAAAAGAGACACCACCAGAACGAATGTCTAACAATCAACGAAATTCGACAACGTTATTGGATACCGGCTATTCGCAGAGTTTTAAGATCTGTGCAGAAAAAATGTCCAGTATGTATACACGATAGAGCGAAACCGACCGTGCCACTAATGGGTCAGTTACCATCAGATAGACTAACGCCGTATGTTCGGCCCTTCACTTATAGTGGGGTTGACTATTGTGGACCATTTAATGTGGCTGTTGGACGTCGCCGGGAGAAACGCTGGATTGCCCTTTTCACATGCATGACAACTCGAGCTGTGCATTTGGAAGTATCAGAGGGCTTATCTACGGATGCCTTTATTCTATGTCTTCGCAATTTCGTAAATCGTCGGGGGGTGCCCGTACGTATGCGCAGCGACAACGGCACAAATTTTGTCGGGGCGCAAAAAGAAATTAATACACCCGATGCAATATTTGATTTCAAAGCCATTGATCGTGAAATGTCAAAGCAAAAAATTGAATGGGTTCTCAATTGTCCCACAGATCCTGAGAGCGGAGGCTGTTGGGAAAGGCTTATCCAATGTGTTAAACGTTTATTGCATAAGGTTTTGCGAGAGGAAGCACCGAGAGTTGAGACATTTCGTAGCGTCGTTGTAGAAATTGAAAATATTATCAACAGTCGACCATTGACTGATCTACCAATTTCGCCTACTCAGGAAGAACCGCTCACACCAAATCATTTTTTAATGGGTTGTCTAAATTCAACACAAACGCCACATCCAGAAGAAGAGCGTCTTTGTCTTCGTAAGCAATGGAGGATTGCTCAAAATTTGAAAGACCGCGCGTGGAAGAGATGGATAGTAGAATACTTACCGCAACTTCTATGCCGACCCAAATGGAGGGATGACGTAGACACGGTCACGTCCGGAGATATGGTCATAGATGCTCCCGTGATGATCCACCCGAACACGGTCTCTTGGGACAGAAAATCGTTATTCAAACTGCGCTTGACCGCAAGACCCACTTTTTTCGCTTCCTTATCCAGTCCAGAGAAGGCAGCGCTTACGGCGCGGCTGTTAAGGCCAATGATATCAATATCATCGGCATACGCCAGCAATTGCACGCTCTTGTAGAAGATTGTACCATTGCGGTTTAGCTCTGCTGCTCGTATTATCTTCTCCAGCATCAGATTGAAGAAATCGCACGAAAGAGAGTCGCCCTGTCTGAAGCCTCGTTTGGTTTCAAATGGCTCAGAGAGGTCCTTCCCGATTCTGACGGAGCTGTTGGTATTGCTCAACGTCATTTGACAAAGCCGTATAAGCTTTGCAGGGAAGTCAAATTCAGACATGGCGGCATACAGGCAACTCCTTTTTACGCTGTCAAAAGCGGCTTTAAAATCGACAAAGAGATGGTGAGTGTCGATTCTCTTATCATGGGTCTTCTCCAGGATTTGGCGTATCGTGAAAATCTGGTCGATGGTAGACTTACCAGGTCTAAAGCCACACTGATAAGGTCCAATCAGTTTGTCTACGATGGGCTTCAGCCTTTCACACAACACGCTAGAAAGAACCTTATATGCGATATTAAGAAGACTAATTCCGCGGTAGTTGGTGCGGTTAGCGGGATCGCCTTTCTTGTGGATTGGGCAAAGCACACTTAAATTCCAATCCGGAGGCATGCATTCGTCTGACCATATTCTGCATAAGAGCTGATGCATGCTTTTTACCAGCTCTTCGCCTCCGTGTTTGAACAGCTCGGCGGGTAGTCCGTCTTTTCCAGGCGCTTTGTTGTTTTTGAGCCGGGATATAGCTATCCTCACTTCTTCATAGTCAGGTGGTGGGACGACCTTTCCATCGTCAGGGATTGGGGTATCGGGTTCAACGTCTCCCTCGCAGTTTAGCAGTGAGGAGAAGTGCTCCCTCCATAATTTAAGTACACTCTGGACGTCGGTTACCAGGTCGCCATTATTGTCCTTACAGGAACTTGCCCCGGTCTTTAAACCTTCCGTCATCCGCCGGATCTTTTCATAGAATTTTCGGGCATCGTTCCTGTCAGCCAGCGTCTCAAGCTCCTCACACTCACGCCTTTCGGCCTCACGTTTCTTTTTTCTGAAAAGGCGTCTCTCTTCCTGCTTCGCCTCACGATAGCGTTGCCATACACTGCGGGTTGCGCCCGTTCGCAACGTCTCCCTGTATGCAGCGTCCTTTTTTTCCGAGGCTGTGGTGCATTCCTCATCGTACCAGTTGTTCTTGCGGGCTCGCCGAAACCCTATAGTGGCTTCAGCGGCGGTACGTAATGAGTGAGAGATATGCTTCCATTGCTCGGTTACATCGTTAGGTCGAGGATTGCTCTCCGATAGCAGGTGTGAGAGTCGAGTGGAGAAATTATCAGCTGTCTGTGTCACGCGCAGCTTCTCGACGTCAAACTTTCCTTCCGTTACTGTGCGTACTTTCTTCGCTGCACAGAGGCGTTTGCGTATCTTGGCTGCAACAAGATAATGGTCCGAGTCGATATTGGGACCGCGTAGGGTACGCACGTCTAGAACGGTGGAGCTGTGTCTGCCGTCGATCATGACATGATCAATCTGGTTTCTTGTTCTTTGATCAGGGGACAGCCAGGTAGCTTGGTGTATTCGCTTATGCTGGAACCTGGTACTACTGATGACCATATTGCGGGAAGCGGCGAAGTCAATCAACCTAGTGCCGTTGGGGGATGTTACATCGTGGAGACTGAATTTTCCAACTGTATGACCAAAGACTCCTTCCTTGCCCACCTTGGCATTAAAGTCGCCGAGCACGATTTTGATATCATGCAGGGGGCAGCGATCATAGGCTTGTTCAAGTTTATCGTAGAAGGAGTCCTTCTCTGCGTCGTCCGTCTCCTCAGTCGGCGCATAGGCGCAGATAAATGTTATGTTGAAAAACCTCGCCTTGATGCGGATCGCAGCGAGACGCTCGTCCACAGGAGTGAACGCTAGTACTTGGCGGCGAAGTCTCTTTCCCACCACAAATCCTACACCACGCGCTTTGCCGCGTGTCTGGCCGCTGTAGTATACGTCACAAGGACCGATGACCGTCTTTCCTTGCCCCGTCCATCGCATTTCCTGCAGGGCGGTGATGTCAGCCTTTGCGCTCGCGAGGACATCAACCAGTCGGGCAGCGGTACGCTCCCTAGAAAGGGTCCGGACATTCCACGTACATGCCCTAATATCCTTCTCATTGTCCTTACTTCGTTTTGCCGGGTCGTCAACATTAAAGGGGGTTCTCATCCGAGGCTTTTTCGATTTTTTCATTGGACTAGATTTTTTACGTGGCGGGTCCCAAACCCAGCGCACAACCCGTTTCGGGGTTTTGAAAATATTTTTACACATTTATATAGCGAGCCGCTTGCTTCAAGACAGACGCCCGCTTGCAGCCGCACCTCATGGTGAACAGACGCTGCGCAAAAGACCTCGGTGAGCCCTTAAACCAAGTATGTCAGAGTGGCCCCACCGAGGCTCCCTCTCTTTCTGCCGCGAGCCTAGAATAGCTCACGTTGCCCAGAGTGTACGAACGAGGACGCAAGAGTCGGGATTGGGCAAGGTCACACAGCAACCACACCCCAATACACTCCAAAAAGATATCACATATTATTGTAGAGAAAATCTCTTTAATGTTTTCAAAGAGAAATCACATAATATTGAGAAGATTTTCTTTTTAATATTTCAAATTAAAAAAAAATGAACGCTCAACCCAGATGTCTACACACACTATCATGCCATCGTATACTTAACTTGCCCAACAAACATCGAACACCAAAATCTCAAACGTTTTAGAAAACATCTATTCTCAACTTTTTCTCAAATGTTGTTTATATAACAGGATTATTTGTTGAACTATATTAATTAAAAAAGTATTAAGTAAATGTGGTTGCCCGAAAGCCTTAAAAATTCCATACAATATGGGTATCAAACGAAAGGTGAAGGCCCCAGATCTCATTTGGACTTCGATATATTTCGATAAATTTATCGATAACTGAGTTATCGGTCAATATATGATTGCCCAAAAACCTAAAAAATTCCCCAAAAAATGGGTATCGAACGAAAGGTGAAGGCCCCAGGTCTCATTTGGACTTCGATATATTTCGATAAATTTATCGATAACTGAGTTATCGGTCAAAATATGATTGCCCAAAAACCTAAAAAATTCCCTACAATATGGGTATCAAACGAAAGGTGAAGGCCCCAGTTCTCATTTGGACTTCGATATATTTCGATAAATTTATCGATAACTGAGTTATCGGTCAAAATATGATTGCCCAAAAACCTAAAAAATTCCCTACAATATGGGTATCAAACGAAAGGTGTAGGCCCCAGGTCTCATTTGGACTTCGATATATTTCGATAAATTTATCGATAACTGAGTTATCGGTCAAAATATGTATGCCCAAAAACCTAAAAAATTCCCTACAATATGGGTATCGAACGAAAGGTGAAGGCCCGAGGTTTCATTTGGACATCGACATATTTCGATAAATTTATCGATAACTGACTTGTTGACAAAATGTGAGGCCAAATACCTTAAAATTTCCTAACAATCTGGGTATCAAACGAAAGTGGAAGGCCAGAGGTTTCGTTTGGACTGCTGTATTTTTCGATATATTTATCGATAATTTCATAGGACATTTCACAAAAAGTAAAAAATAAATATAGTTTAAAAAAACTAAAACTCACGCTTTTAGAGAGTATTGAACCAAAAAGTTGAAAATAATTTTAAAAACCCTACACAGTAGTATTGTGGAAAAAGCGTGGTCCGCTTTGTGCCATAATTTTCGTATATCGAGCGCTCGACGCTTTTCCCACATAATGCTATAATGTTTCTTTACTACGCTTTCATTAGCTTTACTTGTGCATACATTCATATGTATGTTTGCTTGTTTGTATGTAACTCTACTTCAGTCTACCCGATAGTGGCATATGACTGTCACACACAGATGTCTGCTGATGATGATGCAAGATTTCCCTTTGAAAATATTAATAAGTCAAATCTTCTTGTTAGGAACCCTAAGATCGTCTTATTAACACGTACAATTATGCGGAAATCTGTTAATAAGTGAAATCTTCTTGTTAGGAACCCTAAGATCGTCTTATTAACACATACAATTATGCGGAAATATGTTTTCCCTTTGAAAACATTAATAAGTCAAATCTTCTTGTTAGGAACCCTACAATTACGCGGAAATATGTTTTCCCTTTGAAAACATTAATAAGTCGAATCTTCTTGTTAGGAACCCTAAGAAATCAGTACGTTTTTTGCAAGATTTCTCTTTGTAAAGATTAATAAGATTTTCTCTTCAAAAATAAAAAGAACTTCTTCTTGAAGAAAATCTATAGAGATATCATATGACTTTTGTTCTATTTTATTAGGCAGTGTTGGCTCTGTGCAAAAACCTTGAAATGTGCCTTCAATATGGATGTCAAACGATAGGGGTTGCATTTGGACTTCGATATATTTATCGATAACTAAGTTATCGGTCATAATGCCCACAATCTGGGTATCAAGCGAAAGGGAAGTTCTACAGGTTTCTATTGGACTTTGGAATATTTCGATGTATTTATCGATAACTGAGTTATCGGTCAAAATAATATTGTCCAATAATATTCAAAATTGCCTACAATATGCCCTGCAGCGAATCCTCAAACTAGTCTGAAAAATACTAGTATACAACTATAATTTTTTGGCAGAACTCATACTAGTCAGGAAATATCTATTTCATACCAGTATACAACTAGAATTTTCTGGCTGAACCCATACTAGTCAGGAAATATCCATTCCATACTAGTATACAACTAGATTTTTCTGGATGAAATTCTACCAGTTAAAAAATACAAAATTCATTCGTTTCGTTTTTTCTTATAATTCATAGATGCTTCTTCGTGATAGGGATAATACAAATAGCCGCTGCTTTCTTAAGAATAGACATGAAAATAAAGTCAAACGATAAAATAAAGGGTAAGCCAGGAAAATTCTGGTTGAAATCATACTAGTCCAGGTTCAATGCTTTTTGGACTAGTATGGGCTTAGTATATTTCATACTATTCCTTTTTGGGCTAGTATGTGTACTAGTTCATTTTATGGAAATTATACAGGTTGAACTAGTATGGAACTGGTATTTTACAACTGGTATGAAACTGGTATTTCCTGACTAGTAGATAACTTGTATATTCTGGTCGAAATCTGATAATTGACATCTCATAGGACATCAACACGTAAAAAATATCAGTTGCTTATATGGAAAAAAGACAGAACACTGGCTAGTTGGGCCCAGTGCACCAACTAGTTGTAAAGTAGTTTTCAACTAGTTGCTTTCGCTGCAGGAATGGGTATCAAACGGAAGTGGAGGCCCAGAGGTTTCGTTTGCACTGCGGTATATTTCGACTATTTATCGATTACTTCATAACACATTTAAATAAAAAGTAAAAAATAAATATAGTTTAAAAAGCGAGAACACGCGCTTTTAAAGAATATTGCACTAAAAAGGCTTTTTCCACAATACTACTGTGTAGGGTTTTTAAAATTATTTTAAACTTTTTGGTTCAATACTCTCTAAAAGAGTGAGTTTTAGTTTTTTTAAACTATATTTATTATCTAGTGGCATAATGTCGACATTAAATTGTTTTTTGTTTCTAACAAACATTTTATATTTTGTCGTTTACAACGTTATTTTAAGCGCGCAGTCATTTCTAAATTTAACTAAATTGTAACAGGTCGATGTCTGTATAAGGCAGATTTTCAAAAAAAACTCGTTGTGTCAATCATTACTAAGCAAATAGAGTCTAAATCAACCGTTTTTAGAATTTTTGTCCGTCTGTCTGTCTATCTTTCTGTCCGACTGTATGTATGTTTTTGGATGTATCACTCGAAAACTGCTGAATAGAATGAAATGAAACTTTCACTGTTGTATTAGGAGACGTTTAACTTGAATTTAGGACATCCCATAGTTCGATAACTTGACCGGTTTCAGTTATCGACCAATATGTGGGGCAGGGGGTGACCAAACATGTATTCGTACAATACGCGTATATTTCCACCCCTATATATTATACGTCGTTGGAAGCGTATTTTAATTTACTTTCGAACAAGGTATCGCTTGCGTCCATCGCTTTTGTATCATTGCCGAAAAGAATTTTTGAACGAAGTGATCCTAAAAGTGATAATAAAATAGAACAAAAGTAAGAAGATATCTCTATAGTTTTTCTTTAGAGGATGGGCTTCATATAGGTATTTGTAGAGAAAATCTTATTAATGTTTTCAAAAAGATATCACATATTATTGTAGAGAAAATCTTTTTAATGTTTTCAAAGAGAAATCACATAATATTGAGAAGATTTTCTTTGTAATATTTCAAATTAAGAAAAAAATGAACGCTCAACCCAGATGTCTACACACACTATCATGCCATCGTATACTTAACTTGCCCAACAAACATCGAGCACCAAAATCTCAAACGTTTTAGAAAACATCTATTCTCAATTTTTTCTCAAATTTTGTTTATATAACAGGATTATTTGTTGAACTATATTAATTAAAAAAGTATTAAGTAAAACTTAACTGCATAAATGGAAACTAGCTTGTTATTAAAATGGGTATTTGTTTTGCATGATTGACATCTCTGAATAAATATTTCAATGAGAGCATGTGGATTCCATTTGGATCTACTTCGCTCAGTTTGAGAAACGTTTGAAAATTCTGCCGTTCTCAATTTCAAAATAAGGGAAAATCCCATATTAAAAATGAGCCTTTTAGGTTGAGAACGCTATCAACGGTTATTTCGCCTCAAATTGAAAACGAACGTTTGAGATTTGATAAGATGATTGGTTCTCAAATGAATCTCAAATTGAGATTAGCTGAAAATGTTTGTTGGGTGCCAACGTCTAATTACACCTTTGTTCTTTTTGCCTCACCACATGTGCACTTGCCATATTGCCTTCACCGCGAATCGAACTAAGAATTATTAACTGTTGAACGGAGATCTCTACCATGATGCTTTCGCGTACTTGTGCTTGGTAGCGTCGAATTACACATTTGAAGAAGGTATACTTTTAAATAAAATTAAAAAGATTTACCTCCCAATAAGAAGAAATCTCTATGGAAATTTCTTCGAAAAATTGAGTAAGAAGTTTTATATTTATTGTAAGAAGATATACTTTTAAATAAAATTAAAAAAGATTTACCTCCAAAAAATAAGAAGAATCTCTATGGAAATATCTTCGTCTCTGACCTCTGCCCTCTTCTTGGGCCGCGAAGCTGTTCAAAGAGACAATCTTCTTATTTTTATGAGGATTTTTGGCTCTATGTATGTTCCCAGGTCGGCATACCAGAGCCAATTCACCCACATACATGAATATCTTGGTATTTTTTCAAATTAATTATCTGTAAACTACTGTAATCATCAGGCAAAGAGTGCGAAGATATGTGAAAATTTCGCTGTTATTTTTTAATTTGGTTTTTTCTAGATTAAATATAAATGTTACAAAAAAATAATACAGAGCAACATTTTTCATCAGATATGTCACTAAAATATTTGTGAATAAAGTTTTTCTATAAAATAAGTTTTACTGAAGTTAAGAACAATTTAATCGGGCCATAGTGAGAAAAATAGCATTTTTAGCAAGGCGCGATCAATCATTATGCAAAAAAATATTTTTTTTTATATATAGTTTTTTTCTAATTTGGAATAAATCTAAGGGGATTCCCATGTGTAAATACGAAAAAAAAATAATAAGGGCCACCCCAATACACACACGGAGATTATATCCAATAAATCTTCTTTAATCAGATCCAAATTTAACCCTGACACGATTAGTGTTTTGGTTGTATTTCTTGCGGTTTAAACTAGATGTCGCTGAGGATTGTTTATTTTTTGGTGACATCTTGTGTCCAGTAGCGGTAAAATCGTAATTTTGCCATTTTTGTTAATTTATCGGTGACAGTGGCGATCAAATCGTAATTTCGATTTCTGAAATCTGCTCAAATCTTCTTCATTTTAGGGAGTTTGTAATGAAGATTATGCTCAAGTTAACTTCCAAAAGCGGAGTTAATTCGGAACTTGCGCGAATGTATCAGCCCTATTACAGTGCCCGTTGCGCCCTCATAAGCATGAAGTCACTGGCGTCCAGGCGTTCTATTCATACTTTGATGTTTATATATGATCTAATTTGTGGTTCGGTTAACTGTCCGGAACTTTTAGCTCAAATAAGTTTTAATATCAAGATAATCCGAGCTAATTACTATAATTTTGATTTTATCTCGAGGGCTCTCGCAGAATTTAATAAAAATTTGTATAGTCTTGAACTAGGTTTCGCACTCCCATGTTTTGCTTCTAAACTTGCTTCGTACTATGTTTAACTGCATATGCATATGCCTTTTTTTTACCTTTGCTTAAGTTTTGGATTTGTATTTCTAGTTTGTAAGATTTGTATTGCTAGTCTGTAAGATTTTTAAAATCATAGACTGAATAAACTGAATGAATTGAAAACATGGATTGACACTGCGATTATCCGGGTATGGTATGATATGTCGAAAAAAAAGAAGTCGAAACTAAAAATGTCGAAAAAAAAATGTCGAAAAAAAATTTGCCGAAAACACAAAAGGTCGAAGAAAAAATATCTCGAAAAAAAATGTCGAATGAAAAAATGTCGAAAAAAAATATATAAGATGTAGAAACAATGTAATGAATGATGTGTAAAATTCGCGCGAATTTAACACATCATTCATTACATTGTTTCTACATCTTATATATTAATGTTGAGTATTATTTTTCTAGTGTTTTGCAATAGCTCTTGCAAGCAAATATAAAACCTGACGGTAAAGTTACAAGCACAAACTCTTAAGCTCTTCTCAATATAACTAACAACAACCTCTCAGAAACGAATCTCCGGTTTAAAGATGTCAGAAAAATTTTGATTTTTAGCGACTTTTATAGTCACGTAAATATTTGATATATCGATGTTTCTATAAAAATTGTGAAGTTTTGAACGTTTAAACGTTATTTCGGTTTCTCACTTGTCCAAAAGCAAAAGTAAATTGGACCAACATCTTTTCCTTGTTCAAAAATATGCACGTAATGAGAAAAAAAATATACACATATTAGAAAACTAACCAAGTCGAAGCATCGATGTACATATATAGCGAAGCAAATGTACATAGACTTTGCATCAAAGACCCATCGATTTATTTTTGCCATTGGTGACTCCAGCATAGTTTAGCTCAATAAGATAACGGTAACTTTCTCGAAATGATCATTACCAAATTATTAGTGTTATGCTTTTAATAAGTACAAATCATAAGTCATTCTCAATCTTAATTTTTACATGTGCAGTTTGTAGCCCGAAAATGTCTGAGAATATTTCTGTTGTTACCTCTAACAAGGGGAAAATTTGAATAGGCTTTGTATTGGAAAATGGTTGAAAAGTTCTTGGTAAGAGGTAAGGAAGTGATAAATAATTGTATACTGTCATAAAACACGTTGTTAAACTCAAATTTCCGAAGTTTTACATTAAGCATCCAAATTTCGACCTTTTTCGGTCATTTGCATTTTTTCGACATTTTTTTTCGGCCAAAATCTCTTCGGTATTTTAAAATTTTTTTAAATTCGGTCTTGGAAATTCGACATTTTTTTTCGACATATCGTACGGGACCCCGATTATCCGACCAATTATGATGTATGGAGTGGTATAGTCCACAGATCTAGTAAAATCTGCATAAACGGTGTGATAAGATGACTTGCTAAAAGTTCGAAGAGAAGAAGCGGTGTCGGTTTCACGGTTGCCGTTTTGGCCGAAATGTACCATTTTTGGTACGAATTTTTTCTCCGGGTACGTTGGTACGCAACTTCCAAATTTGGTACATTTTTGCCATTTTAACTTCAACGCAAAAAAAATTATTTAGTCATGATGTTGTGTCTCTTTCACTCTCCTTCTTTACTGGCAGTAGAAGTGATGTGGTACCACTTGGAAAAAGGCGGAAAAATAGCGACCCCTAAGGGTTGACAAATAAGAAAATTATTATTATGAATTACCATATCTACATATATTAAAACCCGTTTCTG